>OY294047.1:25625163-25981655 GCA_958510825.1 Brachypterus glaber | reverse complement strand
ACACATTTTTTTTTTCAAAAAAAAACATAAAACGTTTATTTTTTAAAATCCGAAAAAAAAATCGGCAACACCCAGTTATAAAAATAAATACATTTCAAAGCAATTTGTACATATTATTATGCTCTTTGGTCCAAATATCATCTCTAATCGAAATAAAGTGATTTTTTTTTACATTTTATTGGATTGGTGATTTTTTTTTTTGACATCCTGTTCTTTTTCTCGAAAAAATAAATATGGGGAGTTAATTGGTATCTATTCATGAATTTCTAAAAAAAATGACCTATGAGAAAAATTTCTAAGTAACCTTTTTTGTAGCATAAATAAGCTTCAAACATCAATTTTTGAAATGTTTTTACCCTGGTAAAGCCATTTTTTCATGTAAAAGGGTAATATTTTTTTTGTATATTCCCTTATTATTCAAAAATAAGTTCCCCTTCTAAAATCGCCGGATTTTTATATTTAAATAATAATAAAAAGGCTTAACATGTTTTCTCTCTCAAAAACCCGCCCGGCGCGACCTCTAAATATTTTTTTAAAAATCTGAAAAAAATTGAGGTTGGTTTCTGACCTAAATAAACATTTATAGGGGATGGGACCCTAAAAAAATCCATTTTTTAATTTTTACTGGGCACCCTAACGAGTAGTTTCGTGGTTTCAGTTTTAACCAAACCTGCTGTAAGTTAATTCGGCGGATAGCATTTTTTAATTCAGAAATAGGTTCGAGAATTTTAAGGGTTGATTCTACATAAAAAAAGAAAAAAGTTCCTATAAACGTTGGTCCGGCAATGAGCCCTACGGGTGCTACCTCCTTAGGGTACATCTAAAAAGTATCATAGTTTTTATTTAATATATATGGAACCTTATAAACCAAAGTTACAAATTTTGCACATGCCTTAACCAATGTTGATAAAGGCTATTTTTTAACCGACTTCCAAATACACTGCTCAGTAAAAGAGCTTTCCCAATTTTCACCTCTGCGCTTAAAATGGATTTTTTTATTATCAGATTCACTTTCAGCAACCATAAAAACCTTAGTATACCAATTTTCACGAAAACTACCCTCTGCCTTTTTGGGTGAAGTTTGAATTTTATTATTATCAGATTCACTTTCAGCAACCTCATAAACCCCAATACACCAGTTTTCACGAAAACTACCCCCCACCCCTCAGGGGTGAAATTAGCAAAAAAATATTATCAGATTTATATTCGTCGACCACAAAAACCCCTATATATCAATCTTCACGAAAATATTGAAAATATTTAAAAATATTTACCCCCGACACCCCGGTGGTGTTAAAATTTTTTTATTATCAGATTCAATTTCAGCAACCTTGAAAACCCCCATACATCAATTTTCAAATTTTTGTAAAAAAAATGTATTTTTCCCCTTGCCGCACACCAATGTTCACCAAAAACAATCCCGAGCGAGAACTTTTGGTAACATACCTGTATGCTAAATTTCAAGTCTCTAGCTTAAAGCGTTCTTAAGTTATCGTGCCCACAAGAATTCCCGGACAGACCTATCGACCGACCGACCGATCGACAATTTTTTTTTTGCTCGAAATTGATTTATATTGACATAAAACGTCATAAAACGCAAAATACACAAAAAAAATTTTTGCACGAGTACAAGGCTTTCCGAAAATTTGAAAATTTTTAAAATGGGAAAGCAAATGAAGGAGGTTATTAATTCGAAGTGTGACTTTGTTTTTTATGTAATTTTTATTTGGTAATTTTTTTGCCCAAGACTTTTTTATCTCTAGATTTTTTGACATTTTCTCAATAATATATATTATTTTTTAATTAAAAATACATAAAGTCCAAACATATACTCTTTGTGTAACACCGTAGAGACAACCGTTCTCGAGATAATTGGAGTTAAAGAGAAAATTTCATATTCTGAGCATAAAAATAGGAACTAAATTTAAAAAATGTGCCAATAAAAATTTTAATACTATAGGGCTTTCCATACACAAATATCCACAAATCGCCCTAAAGGAAGCTACTGTTCCTTAAAAAGTGTAATTCTTTCAGAGACCGTAGTATTCTTAAAACTGATTTGTGAACCTAGATGTATATGAGTTTTTTTACAGTGTTTGATGTAGAATCGCCCTGAAATATTAAAATTTGTATGGTACAATTTTTAAGTTATTATCGAGGTTCTTATTTTGGATGCTTAGAACGTGAAATGTTCTCTTTAACTTCAATTTTCTCGAAAAACGGTTGGCCCAACTGTTTTACACAAAGAGTACATTTTTTATGTATTTTTAATTAAATTTTAATTTAAAGAACAATATTTTATTGAGAAAATGTCAAAAAATTTACAGATAAAAAAGTTTGGGGCAAAAACGTGACATCAACCCATAGGGCTCATTTCCGGACCAACCTTTATATGAACTTTTTTTTCCATTTTTAAATGTAGAATCACGGTGATTTAATTACCCCTTAAAATTCTTGATCTTATTTCTGAATAACCCTGTACAAGATAGACCAATGAGAAAAAAAGATTTTTTTAAACCAAAGAATCACCAACGTTTAACAGCGATTAAACCGGAGGTAGCTTTTGCTAAAATTTAACATGGACTAAACTGAAGCTTAATTAAAATTTTCAGTAGAGTTTATTTATTTAGGATATACTAATCTTAACATAAATCCCTCATTTTATGATTTTGCCACCTAAGCCACGGGTAGCCGTATTTTCTGCATTTTTTTTATCAAAAATAACCAATTAAAAGTCCTTATTTATGTTAGAACTGATGGTTTTCTATCATTGATATACAGGCTGTAACAGTTGTCTGCTTGACACAAATTTTATGACCAGGAAATATAAATTGTTTTATGACTTTAAAATATTATCGTATTACACTCTTTACAGCTAAATCTAGAAGAGCATAAAAGGACTGTTTTTAAATTTTTAGAATCTTCAAAAAATACCTTATATCAAAATAATATAATGTTAAGACATTTTAATTTTTACTGCATTCAAATTTATTTCTAATCACCTGCAACTTTACTACATTCACAATAATTTTTAGTGCACTTAAAGCACTCTATGTGCACTGAAATAGTTTGCGTCGAGGTGCGTAAATTATTTTTCTTACGACCTAACACCTAAACATAAAAAAAAACTCAATAATGATCTTAAAATTAGTTTTTCTACGATCTAATAGAAAAGTTAACATTTCTACAAAAACAAATGAAGTTTTCAAACTTCAAAATAACCTATTTCTTGGTATTTTACTTCTCTGCTCGTTACAATGACAGCAAGCACAAGAGTGATTTTTTTCGCGCGCACAGTGTAGGCAACCGGCATGTCAATAGTAAAACAGCTGTCAGTTATATGCAACGAGATGTTGGTCCGCCATTTTTTTAATATGAAATTATTATTTATTTTAAATCAAACCACAATTTCGTGTTCTAAATATTTATGTGCTATATGCTTGTTGGTTACGAAGAAATTATGGAGAGTTACTGTGATAAGGATTTTACTTTTCAACCAACAGATTTGCAAAAAATTGTATTCAAGTCCTGCGACCTTGTAAGGAAATTAATTAATTTATTTATTTTAGATAGTAGAAAAAAAGTTGTTTGTATTACGAGCTCAAAATGTGATTTCTGCTTTCGCGTGATTGCTGATCTCGGCTAGACACCTAGATTAGCAAATTCCACGCTCAAGCAGAAATCAGTCATTTTGCGCTCTTAATACAAAAATAACTATTGTCAATTTGAGGTTATAATTTTCTGACAGCAGATATGGAAAATCAGCTTGTAATCACTTTCCATGCATTGTCATAGGCAACGGATGGGAAATACGCACTAACTACTAATAGGTCGTAGGAAAAAATAAACAAACTGCAGGAGCTTCGAAAAAAATATTCTTGCTTTTTAAAAAAAGATCGCATACTGACAATATTAGGAACCCATGACCCAAATATTGACAGAGTACTGATAATAATAGTAAAGAAAAAATTAACACACTAATAAGAAAATTTATTTATTTACTTTATTTATTTACTTTATTTATTTATTTGGATTATAGTCGTTCTCGGACCTATTTTTAGGTATTTTACACGATATTAGACTGATGTATCTACAATATTGTGGCACAATAACAATTTCAGCTGTTTTTATGTAAAATTTGGACACTTAAATAATAATTTGTCATTTTAAGTAAGACCCACTAACTCTTCATGTACGTATCGATTACTATCTCAAATCGTCTTGGCGATTCTCTTCAAATGAAAAGCAGAACCAAGATTTAGAATTCTCTTATGTCTTCATTACTTTATTTTATTGTTATTTTTTGTTTTTATAATTTTTTTGTATTCAACTACTTCGCATGTCAATATTAGGAACACAGCTACTCAGACCACAATCTCAAAAAATTACATAATATGGGCCAAGAGAAGTCTTTATAGTGGAAGAGCATGAAACAAGAACTGCCTTTTTGTATTGTGTAGAGGAGACTGGGGTCAATTGAAACGGGGGTCGTTTGAAACAAGTCGAATATATCCGAAACGTTGTAAAAGCGGTGGGGGCCCAAGGGCAAAGGGAGCGGCTTTCGTGTTGGAACGTGTCAATCAGTACTCAGATCCTCTAAGAGAAGGCCACATATTTTATGCGAGTAAACTTCTTTTTCGCAACCAAATGTAAGTATTTTAGTTTTTGTTCTCTTGCTTATTAATACAAAACTATTGTGTTTTTTAAAGGGTCCTTTAGAATATAGTGACATCTTATGTTCAAGCTTAAAGGGATATGGTCATTATTCACTCATGAGATATATATTTTTTGCTGCTTAATTAAATGTATCGAAACATATGCTAGGGACGATTGAAAAAATTTCTCTGGGGTCGGTCGAAACGCGTTTTAGCCCATTATTTTTTGAAATTATCCAAAAATTTGTAAAAATTCAAATGGAAATAAAGTTATCTTATTTTATCTTATCTTAGAACCTACTTAGAAAAAGTTAATGAATAAAAAAAAACGTTTCAACTACTGCTAAAATTACAATTTTTTTTATTTTCAATCCATGAGATTTACATTGTTTTCTAATCTCAAGATAGGTGAGGCCCTGTCTGCAATAAAAAAGAATAAAAACTAGTTGTAAAAAAAATATTTGTCTTTATTTAACATATTTTTCAACTAACCCCAGGAACTGTTTCAAATGACCCAGGTTTGGGGACAGTTGACACATTTAACATATTGTTATAAAAATGCTTTCATTTATTGTAATGGTGTGTATGGGACTAAAACAATATTGCACTCTTATACCCAGATAATTAGGCTGTAATTAAAGCGCATTGCCAAATGGATCAGAGGTAAAATCTAATTACAGTAAGCAATTTTCTCAAAAATGTTTCAATTAACCCCAGTCTCTCCTACACCATTACTAAGTGGACGCAGATATATCACATTTACAGGCATCTTTTCGCTATAACAGATATACTGGCAGTGCCAACTATGACAAA
Source organism: Brachypterus glaber (assembly GCA_958510825.1). NCBI lineage: Eukaryota > Metazoa > Arthropoda > Insecta > Coleoptera > Kateretidae > Brachypterus > Brachypterus glaber. Next base: position 25,976,187 of record OY294047.1, on the reverse strand, counting down.
GAGGACAAAGAAGACTAGCAGGTTTAAGAGGGGGTGGCAATATTAAAAATATGGCAATAATTGGCTCACACACCTTACCATACGTGTTTTTATAGAATCCTGAAAAAATTAAACAAAATAGTATATCCTTTTTCCCATCTGTCATTTCTTGAGTATTAGATAACTCAAGAACGTACAAGCCAATGTTTGGAAACATGTTCTGCGAAAGGTGTAATGATTTTTGAAACAGTTATAAGCTGGGTTACAAGGGTTAGAAAATATTATTATATAAATATATAATTATAATTATTATTTAAAAAAAAATATAACAAAATAAGGAGATATAACACGGGTGGAAAAGTCAGATAAACTTACAAAAAAGAATATTTTGTGGAAAAATAATGAAAAAGTAAAATTTTCTTAAAATTTTGGGAAAAAAAATAACTTTAGTGTTCAGTAAATTGTACCAAAATTCATAGACTACATACCTGGGTTCTCGCGTTTCAAGGCTGTAGAGATTACATATTTTGGCTACCCCCCCTAATAGGGGGTATGTTAGGGGGTTAGTCAAAATATGAAATCTCTATAATCTATTATAAAGCGAGAACCGGGGTATGAAGTGTATGAATTTTGGTACAATTTGCGTTACGTAATACTTAAACGTTCCCTAATCGAACAGCCTTAATTGATAAAAATATAAAAAAAATATGTAGCTATACGTCATAATAAAAATTATTTAATTAAAGATCTTTTTTAAATAATTAAATTACTGTTTTTCATTTGCGTTTAGAAAGTTCACTTTGTGACAAATAAAAGAGTGACACAAGTTGTATTTTGTCACACTCTATTTGCGTGTCCAAAACAACTTAAAAAAAAATTTTCGGGTTGCCCAAACCAGATCGTTTTTTCAGTGTTGGAAAGATAAAGGTTTTTATACTTTACAATACTGTAAAAAGTAACCTGAATATTCAGTTACAAATGGATAGTAAATCGAAAGTTATTATCCTATACAATTCTACTTTAATTTTTGTTAAAAACAACATTTCATGACCGTCCTTAAATATTAAAGTATCTGCCTGACTTTAGAACACTAGTGTTTTTTAAGAATATTTTTATAGGATCATAACTTTATAACCATTTGTAACAGAATATTTAGTTACAAATGAATAGGAAGTTGTGATATAGGATCAAATGTAGAAAAAAAATATATACACGGCGTATTTGAAATAGGGTCCGAAATTAAATTAAGGGGTGATTCTACATCAGAAAATATGACAAAAAGTTCCAATAACCATATGTCCAAAAATGGGTCTTAACGGAGCTACACCCCTTTGAATGTAGCTAAAAAAATCGGTTTTTATTTAATAACTCAGGAATCCTTTAAGATATAGCAACGAGGTTTTGCACTTGAACTAATCTTAATACGGCCCATCTTCATATCTTATTTTCAGGTTCTTATTTTAACCGGGCGTGCAAAACGGGGAACCTTATCACTTATTGTCCCAAACTTTTTTCTGTGTAACTTTTATGTAATTTTATTTTTGGTATATGATTCCACAGATCAAAATACATAAAAAGGTACTCTTTTTGTAACAAAATTAATTTGATGGTGAAATTTCACAGTACGTGAAAAATTTTAATGATGATTCTATATAGAAAACTAAGAAAAAAATTTCTATACATGTGTCGAAAAATCGCTTTTAAAGCCACTATGGCCATAGCCTAAGACCATAGCTCCCTTAGGATTGATTTTTGGAAGTACCTGTAAATGAGGTTTTTTTTCTTAGTTTTTGATGTACGTTTACCCTGCATCATTGAAACGGTTTTCAACATTTTAGTATTTAATTTTTCGTCCTCGTACCGTGAAATTTTACCTTCTAATTATTTTTTTCGAAAACGGTTAGTCCTACAACAAGAGTACATTTTTTTATATATTTTGGTCTGAGGAATCATATACAAATAAAAAATACAAAAAAGTTATACAGAAAAAAGTTTGGGACAAAAAACTGATGAGGCATCCCGTTTCGCACACCCCTAGTTAAAATATGTACATGAAAATAACAAACATTGTTAAAATTAGTTCACATGCAAAACCTCGTTCCTCAGTTATTAAATAAAACGCATTTTTAGACATATGTTTATAGGAACTCTTTGTCATATTTTCTGATGTAGAATCCTTAATATATTGGATCCTATTTTAAATACACCGTGTATAGTTCTAAAGTCAAGTAAGTACTTTAATATTTAAGGACAGACATGAATTGTTGCGTGTTTTTAACAAAAATTAAAGTACAATAAATAAATAACTTCCGATTTGTAACTGAATATTTTACAGTAAAGAACAAATATGCTATCCTATATGATGAGTATACTATCCAATGCAAAGCATTACATATCTTCAAGGCTTGTTCATATTTACTTTTCTTCCGGTTTTTGTGTAAACGAATGTCCGCTGGTATCATCTTAAGAGCTTGGCAAACCCTACCTTAACTTGGCCATCCCACGTACCATGAATCAACAATCGTTTGGTTCATTAAGAAAAAATTACGCCGAAGAAAACACGGCTGGGTTATGCTTAAAAGCAGTAAAAGCTACACGGTGGTTTGGTATCGAAATTTAAAATCACCAAATATTTTTTTTAACCTAATTATTTATATCCCTTTAACTTTTTAACTTTTTAAAATTAAAAAAACTCAATTGGCGCTTTTTTGCAGAAAAAAAATTTTAACTTTCATAATATCGCATTTTAACGAATAAAAAACAAGGCGTAACTATAAGGACGTGGCATTTTCGCATTCGAAAATACTAATTCGAATAAACGAAATCGAAAACACCACTTAGCTTTATGAAATCATAACGGCTGAATAATATAATATTATAACAAAATATCTATTTAATTGCAAAATTAAGACAATAATCATGTCTTATTAGCTTATTTTTAATCAATATTAATAAAATTTTACGAATTATGGTCTGTTTCATCAAGCAAGATAGTAAATTAAAAATCGCACAGTGAATATTTTCAAAACAGATTCGAATACTGAAAGGGCGTATATACTGCTTAGTTTATTTTATAAAACATAACTATATTCTATACACAAACATATACTATTCAAACATGTTGTAAAAATATTCACTGTGCGATTTTTAGTTTACTGTCTTGCTTGATGACGCAGACCATAGATTCTTTTTTATTCCAAAAATTATAAATGTCAAACATTAATTTATTGTGTCAAAATAAATTAACATTAAATTATTATTTTTTTCTATTTTGCGACTCTTATAACCTCATAATCACACGCATTTTGCGTGTTCTTATAGGCCCATAAGAGGTCTCTACTTTTTTTTCTGTTGGGTTGGCAACATACAAAAGCCTATCTCTTGACGTTTTGCGTGCAAATGTCAATGTCGATTTAAAGTTTAATTTTTTACAAAATTTTGGGTTTGGGTTATTTTTTACCGTGTTAAAATTGTGGACTGGTTAATTGCAGTGAAAAAAGAAGAGATGACTGTAAAATATATCAAAATATCATTTGTTCTTAGAATTTTAAACATAGTGTAAACTGTAATGCCAACCCAAAACAAAAATCCCTAAATCAGTCATCAATTTAAATGTAAGTTTTTTAAATTTTAGAGCAAAATAGAAAAAATGGTATAAATCACTCGTTTCATAACACGTTTTTAGAGCACTATTACTTTATAAAACTCGCCGCAAGCGGCTCGTTTTCTAAACTTGTACTCATGCGCTAAAAACGTATGTTATGAAACTAGTACTTTAATATACTATTACATTTACATGTTTTTCGAATCTCGTACCATTCCACCACCACCGACTTTAACTGACTTTCGAACCAGTTTATAGAGAGTGTCACCTGTCGCCTTCGCCAAATTTCAATTATTAATTAATAGGCAATCGGCGCGAGTGAAAATCGAACTCACGCTAGCCGGCGGTATTTCAAGTTGACACGCTAACCCCCTCGGCTAAATTTTTATAGTTTTAAATTGCTAAACAATGGTTTCAAAAAATAGTCCTGAAAATATACCTCTCTTTCGGTGTATTACATACCTACGAATATTTCCAACATTATAACTCAGGAATGTTTAACTCAATTGACATGAATTTTTCACTGCAGTATAGCACTAATAAATATCATCCTTTCATGACATAAAACAAAATGTTTAAGAAAGGCCGGTCTAAAAAAGGCCCTGTACTAGGGAGCTATCCTTAGGAAGCGAAAAAGATCATAAAAACTTTTTAATAATTTTTTAACGTTCAATCTGACACCTAAAATATTTTTTGCACGACCAAGACTAAAACTTAATTTTATCCTTTCATTTCCCTAGGGAAAAAAATCACGGCAACCTTGATAATATTAAAATATTATACATACTATGTGCTTTACTGTTACAAAAATTAGGTTTGGTGATACTTTGCAATAAATAAGCGATTAAAACGAATTTATTTGATTTTAACAAAGAAAACATTTAAAAATAACATAGTTTAAATTACTTAAAATTTATCATCTTCGTCCATTTTTTCGAACTGACGTTTGTATCTGCCATATTAAAAAACAATTGAAATCGCGATAGCCGTGAAACTGGCAAGTAACCATCTGAGAGAGGTCACGTCTGTGGCAGTGCGACTCAAATTTCACGTCTCTAGTTACGGGTTAAGTTGGCAAGTCTAGATTTAGACTTAGATCTAGTGGCCCCAGGCCTTGCCTTCTCACTCTCTCTCAAAAATCTTGGCTGTTATCTGGCCCCAGTGTTGCCAGATTTTTTTATTCAAAAATGCCAAAAATCATGTAAAATTATGCTAAATATACCAAAATCTTCATTAAATTAAGCTAAATTATGCTCCGCTTCGGTCCACAAAATACGACCTTACACAGAAAAATTCACTTACCTTTACTAGGTGCGCAAATAACTATTTTTTCAACAACGCATCCATGAATATATTTTTTGAAATGATTATTAATCGTTGATTACAGAGCTCTAAATAGTTATTTTTTGAAAGAATTGGGTTTGGACTTTTATCTTTGTCGCATTAAATGTTGATTTTAGACCACCGTGAATAAGAGCTAGTTTTTGATTTGGAAATATTTATCTATTTGTATATTCTCTAAATATGGACATGAATAGTGTTTCCGTGAGAACATTACTTACAGGGGTCAGCCTAGCTTGTGTACAACTCAACAGGTGGCCAAATTTAGGGGTGGTCAATTCTAAGTTTGGCCAAATTTAGGGGCGGTCAAAAATATAAAAACGTAAAATCATTATTTTTGACAATTTTTACAGGGTTAAAAAATGCCCTGGCTCTCATTTATCTTGGAACAGCCAAACCCAGTTGTCTACAAAAAGTGCACAAGCACTGTTGATTACGGTTTACTATAATAGGAAGAAGGGTGCGCCTCAAACTGTGGTACACATGTCATTGTGGAAAAAAATAAAGAAATTACGATACGACTTATAGGGAAACAAATTTGTCTGAGATATCAGATATAAAATTTATTGGACAATGGGAAAGATTCCTAATTAAGATTTTATTTAACAAACGAATATATGTATATATACTCGATTCTATTTTATCTTTTGAGAAAGTAAGTAAGGTGACTGACCGTCTTGAATATTCATTGATTATATAATCAAGTAGGTCCTGATTTTTTAACACGTTTTAGCATATGTTGCAGATTTTAGTCAGTTTTTATTTTTAACCGACTTCCAAAAAGGAGGAGGTTATCAATTCAACGTTGTTTTTTTATGTTTGTTCCCGCATAACTTTGAAACAAATGAACGGAATTTGATGAAACTTCTTGCAACTTAAAGAGGGCATTCATGAGGTGGTCCCGTTTTAATTTGACGCTCGGATAATGCTGGTAAGCCGGATAATTAAGATAAATCTAATAATTTTAACACAATTTCACTTAAAAACGGTTTAATTTGGTTCTACTACCAACGAAATTTTTAGAGAAATATCGGATAACTCGGATAAGCCGGATAACTTGATTAAGGGGTCACTCAAATATTGCGGCACACCGAAAATCTTTTAAATGTCTCTAAACTTGATTCTTTGGACCTGTAATATTAAAATACCAAGAAAAAATGATAAATTTTGTGATTTTACCATAAGGCATTTTATATTGATATTAACTTAACGCTTAAAGTTTAACAAGATTTTCTTTAGAATTTCGTTTAAAATAAGGTTGGTTGGACTCTTGGGCGCTGTATAAAAATATTACTTTTATTTTTTAGAAATTTATCTCTAAGATAATGACGTCACAACGCAATAAGTGCTATGTGATGTCAGCAGCTTGCCGAGATGGAAGGACAATTTAATTTTTTAATTTAGCTTAGATGACGTTACAAATCTGCAAGTTCTGTTTCTCTAAAAAGTAAAAAAAAGTAAAAAAAACTTTCGCAAAAAAAGTAAACCGACTTCTGTGTCTCTAAAAAGTAAAAAATAAAAAATACTTAAGTCGTTGCCAATTTCACAGCAAACAATATAAATTATGGATAAATACAATATACCACTCGCTGTGAAGAGTATATATTATGCAAAGCATTAGGTATCTCCACGGCTTATAAAATAAATAATAGTTATTTATGGTACTAGTGGGTAAAGAGAAAATTAACCTGCGAGGCGTCAGCCAAGCAGGTTAATTTTTGAGAGGGCAATATCGGTTTACCCATGAGTGCCATACAAGGTTTTATCCAATAAATAGCTTAGGAATTCATATTTTTATTAAAAATTTTAATGACATTTACAAGAAAATAATTTGACAAGTGACAGTTGAGTGGATAAAATAAATAATTATCCACTCAATAAAGTAAAAGCCACGCGGGGGTTATTATTGAGTTTATCTATTTAAAATAAAGCTGGTAATTGTCTTATTATCTGTATGTATTGGATAAATCTTATTTTTCCTGAAAATTACTAAAACGTAGGTTTATAAATGATAGTATATCTAGTGCGTAATCTAACATTACCTTGTAATAATTTACCTTTATTTTTTTTATTAAATTTAATATTTATACATAATATTAAACTATTCACAGCTAGGGTCACTTTATCTTAGTCTCGGTTTGTTCTACAACAAGTGGATTTTTGTTTGTTATATTAGTATAGTATTTGTTAATTGTTAATATTAATAGTTTTGGGTTAAAACAAGAATTAAAAGGTTAAATCAAAAATTCGAAAATGAAGATAATTTCTAATATACCTACATGGGCGATTATTTACGTTCAGGAGGTGGCTAACATCTAATGACGAATACTTATAGATCCCAAATTAAAAGAAAAATAAGGACTAAACAAGTGTAAAATACTGCTGCCAACAAAATAGGTAGGCATAGGTTCATTAAAAAAATAAAAAATAAAAAAAAAAATTAAAAATGTGTCCATATTTTTTTTTTTCGAAAGTAGTTTTTTTTTCCGTAAAATGAAAAATAAACTGAAAAAACATGTTTTCGAAAAATTTTTTTACCCCATTTTACCTCCCTACCCCAAACCGATTTTTACGAAAAACAACAAAACAAACAACGATAACTACGATAACTCATAAACGCTTCGGGCCAAACTTCAAATTTGGACAGGTTAATTATCCAAAGTTATGGGCTTTTGCGATATTTCGAAAATTTCCAAAACGGATATCTCCAAGACTACAACAGATAAATGTTTAAAATTAGGAATTATGCTGTGTCATAACCGCGCTATTCAATATCTGGCATTTTTCTGCCGTCTATCACACTCAGCTCATGCGCGTGCACGCACGCACGCGCAAATTGGCTGTAGAGATTTTATATTTTGGCTATACCCCTTAACACCCCCCCTATTGGGTATTGACCAAAATTCATACACTTCATGTCCCGGCTTCTCGCCTTAATAAAGCCTGTAGAGATTTTATATTTTGGCTCCCCCCCTAACACCCTCCCTATTGGGAGGGGTAGTCAAAATATGAAATCTCTTCATACTTTAATAACGCGAGAAACGGGGTATGAAGTGTATGAATTTTGGTCAATTTGCTTAAAGTATTTTATTGGCGACCCCTAATGGAATGCTCAGCATTACATATCTTCATGACATGTTACATATATACCCTGCGTGAGGCAGGCAATTACATTGCAATTTAACATGTATATGTGTCACATCAGATAATGGTGAAAAGTTAAAAAATATAGGGATATTCATTTTATTCAGGGATCAAGCGAGGGTTTTTTTTTTTGGGGGGAGCAAGTCAAAAATTTCCCAACTAAATGTTAAAGAATTTTTCAACTTTTTTAACAAAAAACTTTATCCCTAAAAAAATACTAAAAAAAGGGTCCTCACCTCTCCTCCAAATTTCCAAACTCTACAACTCAATTTTCCCAACTATCCTATCCCATCCCTGATTCTACTTATTATTTTTTTTTTATTTAGGTACTTCCTTATTTTTTTTTTAATCTTTAGATTTGGTATTTTTATTCATATTTATCTGGTACCCATGTACTTTCACTTTTTTATTTTCTTAAATTTTATTTTTATTAAATTTTATCACCGAACTATTCATGTAACTTCTAAACCACACCAGCGAACCAAATGACCCTGATATAAACAAAAATTGCGCGTTTGTTTCCCGCTCTCTAGATTTAACATTCATTCATAAACTCATGTTCATTCATCAGTTTGAGTTGCACATATACTACGTGGTCGGCCGCCTACGATTTATTTTCTGGCTGTTAATTGTACGAGGAAAAGAGAATAATTGATGTACAGAGTCAATTTGCTTTTCTATTTTGAATTTTACAATGTACTGGCAGTACAGTACTGCCAATCAGGGGCAGACCATAAAGACAGCTTGTCAAAAGCCGACCAGGCCCCACTGATAAAAAGGCACTTCCACGGACCTTAATTCTGTTTTTCTGGTTAGGGCCCTCTATTTTGCCGACCGGGCTTCAAGAAGCTATTTAGGGGTCATTCCTCGCTAACTGCTAAAAAATTAAATATTATTAGTATATATTTTTTTAGATATTGGGTAAGGTTATAGTTCAAAATTCATAAAGCATTTCAAAAAGTTTTGTGGTGAAATACTAAGTTCAAAAAAACTTTTATATATATCCAAAATTATTATATAGGTAACGTGCGTAACATTTTTTGGTAACGTACGTAGCAAAAATAATAATTTTTGAAAATCATTTTATTTATTTTTTTTACCACATATGCTTATTAGAAAGTAAATCTTTAACAAATTAAGCAAACATAATAAAAAAAAATCAAATCAGATTAGCAGATTTTCATTATTATTTACTTAATTGCATAAGTGTACTTCTAAATTTTGTAAAATATGTACGAAACGTGCATATAAGCTGCATTATTTGTTATTATTAAATTTATTCGTAAACTAAAAGATGTAAAAACGTGTCTGTAAGGATTATTTTAATTTTACCAAAAATTTAAAAGGGGGCATTTTGGTCTAAAACGATAAGCATATACATGTACATGTAATTACATGTGACATATAGTTTTTATGCGCACATACATGTAATATGTGAATTTAAAATAAAATTCGTAAAATTTGTTGTTGTAAATCCACTCGTTTGAAAATACCGAATGCTTTTACTTGTTCGTTGTTGTATTCTATGCAATATATATTGCTTGGCGCATATACAACAATTTATTGTTGTATTCTATAACCTAATTACGCTATTAATTACGATACTGTTCTATCAGTGTGCATAGTAATTAAATTTAATATAAAATATAAAATAAATAAAAATTATTTCAAGTTTCTAAAATCTCCGTGGGGTATAGTTTTATATTTTGCCGATCATGGTGGTAGCGTCTAGATAGAATATATACATTAAGACAATAAATCGTAAAATACAAAGGCGATTATATTAAAATACCAAGAGACATGAAAAATATATTTTATATAGTATAGGGGCGTTGATTATAATCCTCAATTGTTTATGTGCTGTATGCAAATTCTTTTGATTAAGCCTATCAGCCGATACTATAAAACTTATCCCAGGATATTGAGAATTCCTCCCTTTAAATTTTAGTTTACTTGTAAAATTAATCTGGTTTAAGTCTTAATATAACTCTGGGAACTTATTAATAATTTAAAAAGTGCTTTTTTTGTATTGAATATCATCGCAAAAGGAAACCAGGGAGTAATAAAGTATATTATGCACCGAGTACGCGAACCTAGTTTTCGGTGCACGAGAGTGATTATTTTTTTCAAAGCGGAGCCGAATAAAAAAACACTTGAATTTACACAAAATAGATTTGCGTCGAGATGCGTATTCTATTTTTCCTTCGACCTAACACCTAAAAACGCAAAAATTGTCTTAAAATTAATTTTATTAATTCGACGTTTTGTGTTCACTTGTGTTCACATAATTATGCATAAATATACCTAATTTTGGGTAAAATTAGACATAATTATGCATAATCGTACAAAATTTTTTTTTCCGGGAAAAAAATTATAAACACGAGAAACAGGAGAAATAGAATAATTTTTTTTTTTATTTTTATTTTTAATTTTTTTGTTCCTTTTTAAAACAAATGTTTAAGTGTAAATACAGCAAAGCAAAGAAAATTTACTTTTTAAAATAAAGGCCTCCCTTTGTAATTTAATTATAATTACGAAATAAATGTCAATGTTTATAATTAAATATTTTCTTAGGCGAAAATGACTAGGCCATTTCTGGCCCTTTTTGTCATCCCAGGAAATCCCAGCCATTTACTAATTTGAGTCCCCCTTGAACCTGCCCATCCTTTCAATAAAGGTCAGGATATTGGCCTAGCGGAGATCTCTTAGTTTCTCTTGGTTGAGTCTTTGAGTTTGAAAGACTTGCAACCTGATCCTGTCGTATCTGACACTCGGCTAAGTAATGAGAGGATGTTTCATCCTCTCCGCACTCTGGACATAGCTCTAGAATCCGCATTGTCGCCAGGTGCTTCCTTAGTTTGCAGTGGCCCGTGAAGACCCCTACAAGTTGTCTGAGTGCAATCCTTCCTTTTTCCAGCAACCAGTCGGTTTTTGATTTGCTTGGGCCAGCCAGGAAGTCCCTAGCTTGCCGGCAACCGTCGACCGCCCTCCATTGCTCCTTTAGCTTGGTATAAGCCCACTCATCAAGAGCGGTCTTTACCTGCTTCCTTGTAACATCCAATATAGGTTTCGGCCCAGTGCAGGCCATCCCTGATCCGAGTCTTGCAAGTTCATCTGCCTTCTCGTTTCCGGTAATTCCACTATGACCCGGTACCCATACCAGCTGAACGTTTAGGGTCCTTGCTAACTCTTCTAAGGCTTCTGCACAATCCCTAACTAGGAGTGACCTAGTGCTGAGATTGCACAATGCCTTTAGAGCGGCTTGACTGCCCGAGCAGATGTATATATCGTGCCTCCAGTGCTGTCTTATTTCCCTGCGATTTGCCGTTTTCTGTATGGCATAGACCTCAGCTTGAAAGACAGTGGAAAAGTAGCCAAGTGGAAAACTCTTTTGCAAGTCTAGGTCCTCCATGAAGAATCCTGCCCCAAAGCTTTGGATGCCTTTCATACGCGAGCCGTCTGTATAGCACACCAAAGCATTTGGCGCAAATTGTATTTCTTTTTTTTTCCATTCCTCCTTTGCCGGAATCCTAAGAGAGAAACTTCTATCGAACTTTAATCGATCCTCTGCCTCAATCACTTTGATACTGCCAATTGGGTTTTCCTAACACTAGGCCACCAGACCACTGAGCCATACTGGACTCTTGGCCTTATGACAGCTGTGTAGATCCATATAAGGGGTGTAAAACCCCAGGGTTTTCTCACAACTCGACGTATTTGCCAAAAGGTCGATGTAGACTTGTCAAGGACTTTATCTACATGAGCCTTCCAGATAAGCTTGGTATCCAGGGTTACTCCCAAGTACTTTACCTCCTGAGATAATTCAAGTTTTTTTCCGTACATTCTGGGAGCCCTAAATTCCTCTATGTTCCTTCTTTTGGTGAAGAGTATTAGCTCGGATTTTGCAGGGTTTACCTATAGGCCATTTTCTCTACACCAATCCTCAATGATTCGACATGCCGTTTGCATTAGTTCTCATATGGTGTTGAGAAACTTTCCCATGATCAAAACCCGTCATCTGCGAATCTAGTAGGCCGTCCATCACTAAGCACCATAAATGGGGGGAGAGGCAACTGCCCTGAGAACAGAGCAGAGCTGACAGCCTTCCTGTGAGGCAGTGACATTCCTCTCCTCAAGCGCCGACCTAACCCAGATGATCAGCGCCGTTGAAGTGCCCCTGGCTTGTAGCGCAGCACAAATAGTTGACGTTCTACCTTTGTCAAAAGCCCCTTCAACATCAAAGAATAGAGCTAGTACCCATGTGATGTAGCGCCTTTTCAACCTTTCGCACAATGGCGTGGAGGGCCGAGTCAGTCGACCTCTCTAAAGTCCAGTTCACAGCTGGGATCTGGTTTGCATCCTGAGCCACCCGTTCAATCTCTTCACCTGAAAAGTGTGTTTGCAGCAACAGTCTTAGCGACTCTTCACTGAATGTGGTCCAAGTACCATCTGCCTTTTTTAGTGAACCAATGGTTTTATTAGACTTATTGCCTAAAACTCTTAGTAGCCTTGCAGAATCTGACAGGGACTCCATGTTCTCGCAGTATTTTCTCCAGCTGAGTCTTTTGCTGCGTCTAATTTCCCTTAAATTTCCTTTTTACCTCCCTGTAGTTATCCCAGGCCGATTCGGTTCCTCCGGAAGAGGCATGGTTGTAGGCCTGCCTGCACCTCCTTTTGAAAAGTTCAAGCTGGTCATTCCACCATGGGATCTTATTCTAACTGCGCATTACTTATATTCCTCATCCAAGCGTTTAAACTTTATACGCAAGAAGTTTTATAACATTATATATTCTTGTTTACTGACAAGTTACATTGTAAGAAGGATTTAACTTATATTAGTTGGAACCAGTTCTAAGCAATTCATTTTGAAACCGAAAAAGCCTTATACACCATAAAAAAATCTTCTTTACGCATATTTCCAAAGCTTTTTTTACAGTAGCCAACCTATAACTATATTTTTTAAATTTTATTTAAATTCTCATTGCGTATTTATTAGCATTTTTAGCAATAATATGATTTTGTATCCCTTTATAGGACTAGGTATTCCTTAAAAAATGGATTTTAAAGGAACGCTCCCTAAATTTGTTCCATATTGTCTTAAAATAAATTATACGGAATTTCAGGTCGAAAACCAAACGTGCTAGTTGATTTACTAATTCAATAATTGAATTCCCAATTCTTTTAGTTCATTCATTGCTTCCTCTTAGTCATAGTTTACTCATTGCTTCCTCTTAATCCATATAAAGAATAAAAATGATAAAATGCTTTCTTATCTTACTTCTCTCTACTTCAACCCTTATCACTGATTTTTGTTTTTGTACAAATTATAAATAACCCGCCTCTCCCTCCGTGCTTTTTAAAAATTTAATTTAATCATAACCAGACAGTCCACGGTGTCAAACGCTATCTCGGCATCAATAAAAATGATAAAAGGTTTATTTTGAATAAATATATTTTCTTTTATTCATTTAAGTTAAAATTGCCTCAGGCATTTCTTTATTTTTTCTTAACACAGATTGGTCCTCTACGAAGCTTTCTTCCTCCCATTCTTTTTTGTATAACTTTTGTTAATATTTTTAATGGGTGTGAAATTGGGCTAATGGTTACAAAATTTTAAGATTTGTCAGCCCCTTTTTTTCCATAGACTCATTTTATTGCTTTACTTAAAATCATCAGTTCCTTTCCTGTTCCATGGATTATGGTTAACAAATTTATTTAAATATCATATCAATATTTTTTTCCTAAATTCCTTCTATATTTGGGGTTTATTATTTTTCAAAGGCTTGGTGTTGCCCCATATTCAGATCTTAATATTTCCTCCCTTAGACCATCCACCTCTACATCTAGTTTTTTTTTTAATTTTGAATCGGTTTCATTGCTTTTGTATAATTTTTCTAGATTTTCTTTCCACTTATCAGCTTTTTTATTATTTCCTAATAATAGTAGCTCCTCATAACTCCTTTTATTTTTACTTTTTTGTTTATATTCGCGAAAATTACTTTTAATTTTTCTATACGCAATGTCAACTTACCCAATTTCAAAATATTTTCCCACAATTATCCTCACACCTGATTCTGTTGTATTCAGTTTTTCCCTGGGTGTCTTTATTTTTTTTTAACACCTTATTTTTTATATTCTACATTAGTTTATTATTCATGGCTTTCCAAAATTTGCCCTTTGTTTTCCTATAAACTACCCATCCAAATACCAATTATATTTTTTAGTGCAACGTTAACTCCCGGGATCACTAGACACTAGATCCGTGGAGTAGCCACTAGGAAACTAAACTAGAGATTACAGATTTAGTGTCCTCACCGGGATCCCCTATTACCACTTCCCATATTTATGTAAAGTGCCCATTTGTATTACAAATTAATTGCAATTAAGCATCATTATAAAGAATTTTTAACATAAATTTTCAGTCGCTGATGACAGATCGTGGGTCCGTACAATTTTATGATTTTATAATTTTAATTTATTTTAAATTTATTTTAATTAATAATTAATTATTTATGTCGACACGTGCGATTCTCCACCAACCTTCATTTGTTTTATTACCCGTAGAAATCGCAACTTTTTTATGCAAGTTTTAATAAGCATTTGTACTTTTGTATACTCTTCACACTTCTGTAGCTGGAAGAATTTGTATTAAACGATAATCTGGTTCAAACCAAAAAAATCAAAAATTATACCAATACTTTAAAATTACACTGTAAAAAACTATGGGATTAATACCATACAAAGTTTTGAATGTTTTTCATACAAATTATGTCAGGGTAGCTATTATCATTTTTATTTACCGATAAAAACTTCATATTAGTTCTTCTGATAAAGTGATTGGCCTATACCAAAAGCTCCTCCTATTTTCAGCGGAATATGAGAAGGAAAAAATCCGCTCGAAATCAGAATAGACCCCCTGTATCTACAGTAAAACTTCTATATATACAAATTACTCTAAAACTCGACTATAGTTACATTCACTATACTATTAAAGTATCAAATCTTCCCGATACAACGAGTTGTATAATAACATTGCAACTTTATTATTATTCACAGCGCCTGCGCTAGAATAAATTGTACGGTAGTTTAGAATTTTCAAAAAAAGTCAAAAATCGTCCTAGACAAAAAATTATTTGATATAAATTTGTTTTATGAAAAAATAAGCAACTTTTTTTTGTCCGTCCGTCCGTCTATCTGTACATCTGATGTCACATTTTTGTGTACAAGATAACTCAAGAACGAATAATCCGATCGACTTGAAATTTTCAGTAAAAATCAAGTTCTACGAGGGGAATATCTCTTTTGTTTTTGAAAGTAATGCCCTCAAAAACAAAAAAGTTATGGGGGGTTAAACTTTTTAAAAAATTGAAAAATGCATAAAAAAAATTCCATGAAATTTCAGGGAAAATTACCTTTATTACAAGGATCAATTAGAGGGTGATTCCCAGAGCAATTCAGGTGTAAAAATTGGGCGAAATCTGGAGGAAATATTTGAAGGTTACGAGGAAATCTTTGAAGATTTCCTCCTAAAGGTGTACACAATTTTATCAGCGGTTTACCTCGGATCAATTCTTAAAAAAAAACAAAATTTTTCAGTTTTTTTTTATTTATTTATTTATTTTTTTTTTAAGAAAAAATTTTATTTAATTTTTCTTTTTTCTCAAAAAGAAAATAATAATAAAAAAAAAATATTTTTTTTTTAAATTATTTTTTGAACATTTTTTTGTTATTTTTTTTTTACTTATTTTTTTTAAATTATTTGGGAAGTGCAGTATACCATTTACTGTGAATAATATATAATGGAATGCGTATCATTAAATATCTTCAGGGCTTGTCGAAAAATTACGATACTTGTATGCGTTAATTACTTCCAATACATGTACGGAAATTTTACCACAATTTTTTTAGTGTTTAACTTTAATCACAAATACAAGCGGATACCGTTTTAAGCCGGATAGCATTGTCTTTAAATCGCTAATAAGCTAACACTACGATAAAAAATATTAAAAATGTTTCTGTAGATACCTTTTGGAATGCGATAAATATTAAGCAAATTGTTGACAAAAATATTAGTTTTTGCCCTCTCTGCTCCTTTATCCTACCCGAATGTTAACCATATTTTAAGTGACGTAAACTACAAAGGTTCTGAATTGTACACTGTAAAAAATAGGGATAGTTAGAGAGTAATATTTAGGTTAAATTGTAAAATTTATATGACTTAAAACCATTTGTTTTTTAATTTTTATAGGAAATTTAATGGAATCTTTAAATTTAACCTTTAAGCATATCGAGATAAGCATGTAAAAAGTACCCCCGCATGTCTCCAACTAGGTGACAATTTAGCGTCAAACCCCTAAGTAAAAAAAATATTTTATTCTGTATTTGTGTAATCAATTTAAAATTTGGTACAGCATATAAAGGTACCAAGACCAAAAATATTGCCTATACTCCGTACAGTTATGCAAGATAGTAAGGGACGCGGCCCGTTTTACACCACAGAGGGCATAAATAGCATAACTATGCTATTTATGCCCTCTGTGGTGTAAAACGTTGTATCAAAAATTTAACAGATATCGGTACCGTTTTCCTGGAAAGGGCCTATCCAAAGACACACATAACAAGCATAGGAGCGTTACGTAATACTTGAACGTTTCCTTTCTCTTCTTGTATTAGCTTTAACGACCGTCAATTATTGTCATAGACCTAAAATGTCACAATATTTTATATGTTAAAAGGTAAGAGTTTTTAATCAATGAGGTAGCTTAAAAATAGCGGGAATTTTATACTACTATCTTGCATAATTGGACCGACTATAGTTTCTACTTTTTAAAAAAAAATTATCAAAAATATTTTTGTAAAGGCAAAATATGCCCATTTTTGAAATAACACAATTGCAATTTTTTTATTTTATGCATGTATGTAGCTCTAATATATTTGAATATCGTCAGGAGTTTAGTACAAAAATTAAAAACTAACTCAGCTTCATGCTTTATTGTTTGAATAAACTAGTATACAAGGTACACAGCCCATCTCTCCCTTATAACTTAAAAAAGTTAGTAATATAATGCAACATTCATTGGTTTATTTTAAGTCACGTGGCCCTTTATTGAGAATATATCAAAAAATCATAGACATCGTCATAAGGATTATGAAAAGATACTATTAATTTTTTACAAAAAAAAAACATATTTTTTTGGCTTTTGTTTTTAAACAGGCTTCAAAACAGCATAGAGCTTTACAAAACAAATTGTAACTGACTATCTATTAGTTAACTTTACCTTTTAAGAGATTTCGTTCAATTTGTTAGCAGAAAAAAATGGAGAAAACAAATCAAGTTTATATCTACCTTCCTTTCCCATGTGTGCATATCTTCATGGCTTGTTTTAATAATAAAATTAATTTCTAATGAATCTATAGCCTAAGGGTAATCGGGCTCTAATAGAATTTATTCTTCATTGGTGCAGTTTAAAAAATTCTTATTGTTAAAATTAACAACTTCAGAAAGCTTGCTTAAGGCTTTAATTAATAAATAAAATGCTTGGCGCCAAGTTTAATGTTGTTTAATTGCACCGCAGTTTTCATATACATGAGACTTGTGTTTACTTTTAAAGTATCTTTAGATGGGTCAAATTATTTAAAGTACATAATATTATTCTTTTTTAAAATATTTGCATTGATATACTTTTGCAATATAAAGCGGCTAGGGCCTCCCCTGGGGCTTCCCACTACTACTACTCTTCCCTGCCCGGTTAGCACACCAACCTTCCAGGTAGATCCTTAAAACATAACATCGGTCAGGAACATTGCGTATTGATCTCGTTACGTTTCTGCAGGCTATTTGAAAGGTTAACATGTCCGCTGTGTGTTATGTTCCATGAAGTTAACAACGTTAGGTACCAGGAATGTTTTAAGAAATAGAATTTAACCGGAACCGACCGGAAACAAACCAGAAAATACCGGAAACGACTAGAAATAAACTGGAAACGACCGAAAATAGGCCGGAAGTGAACGGAAAAAGAATGCTCAATGTGAATTTATAAATTCTCATGTAACGTTATGCCATTCCAGAACTGTATGTGAATTTACTGGAATTGTTTTTTAGTATACGATAAACCTCTAATAATCAAGTAATTTATAAAACAAATCTATTTTAACTTACCTTTGTCCATTTTAAAGGCCTGTCCAGAAGCTTGCATAAGATCATAAAACATAAGAATGCGATTCCGTGATTGGCTTACAAGATACATGGCGGCACATCAAGCCAATCACGGCATCGCATTGTTATGTACTATGTTGTTATGCGAGCCTGTGGATATGCCCTAATACACAAAACACATAAGCTGGAAATTGTAGTCCACAACAGTAGCATCACCGATCAATCGACTCTTATTGCTCAAGTTGATGCCAGCGTTTTAGTTAAAATTTTTAAATATACCTAACCAAAATTGTTTACAATGTTTGACAAATTTATACGATTTAATTTTTTTTAACCATTTGTCATTTTCTTTTTAAAATTTAATTCTGATATTTCTACTTAAAACAATTGCTTGATCTGAGGCAACTTGATTAAATATTTAATTGATAACATGTTACCTTCGAAAGTAAGGATGAAGCTTCCTGTAATATTCCAGGAACATAACATAGGTGCACCTTTGTTATGTTATGTTATGTTCCTGGAATCTTCCAGTAAGCTTCATTCTTTTCTTCGAAGTTAACAATATTTGTTACCTTGTTACATTTAATGTAACATTTCAATTTGTCAACGCTTAAAAGATTTTAGAAAGGTAATTGCGAAATGTTATGAAAATGAAAGGTTGCATTGTCCCTCGAAGGTAACTGGAACCATCCGTGATGAATGGGTGGAGGCTTTCAAATACTATAGTATACTAGTAGTATACTACTACCCTTAGATCACTTGATGCGTTATTAAGGCTGGGTTTATCAAAGTGCAGCTAAATTTAGCTGACACTTAATAACCATAACAACTCCAACCAAAATCCAGAATTTGCTATTAACTGATAAACTGGACCTAAATGTAGATACCTAAATAATCAATAAAAATAAATAAATAAACGTTTATTTTAAGAAATTATCCTTTAAAAGTTGTAGATAAATACGGTTATCCAATTCAATACATAACAATAGTATATTACGCACCGAGTACGCGAACCTTCTCGGCTGTGCTCGTGAAAAAAGCACTCGATGTGCACTGAAATGGTTTGCGTCGAGGTGCGTATAGTATTTTTCCTACTACCCAACACCTAAACATAATAAAAAAAAACGCAAAAAATATCTTAAAATTAGTTTGTCAATTTGAGGTTGTGTTTGACGTTTACTAATTTTCTGACAGCAGATATGTAAAATCAGCTGATCTTCACTTCCCAACCGTTGTCATAGGCAACGGGTGGGAAATAGGTACTAAGTAACTAGGCCGAAGGAAAAAATATTATCCTTAAGAATATCCTTAAGAATAATAATAAGGCGCATAGAAAAGGACTAAAATTTAAAATTTATTATAATACAATATAATATTAATATATTACATCATAATAATATTGCTTCACGGTGTAGCGCGCTTTAGGCAGAGGGCAGTAACTTAAAGCTACTTTGGTTATTATTAGGCAACATTATACGGAATTTTCAGTGCCTAGGGTATATATTATTACATATGTTTTTAAATAAATGATAATTACCTTCTTTATCATATTACAAAATGCACATTATTCACATACATACACGGTGTTTGTAGTCTTATGTCACATATTAAAGGGGATGATTCTACATCAAAAAACATGAAAAACTACTATATGAATGGACCTAAGGGAGTTACGACCCTTTTAAATTGTAATAAAAATAATGTTTTTAATTAATAACTCTGGTACCCTTTGAGATAGAGCGAGAAGGTTTTGCATGTGAACCATGTGCTATTACAGCGCCTGCGCTAGAATATATGGTAGTTTCGAGTTAAAAAAAATATCAAAAATCGTCCTAGACAAAAAATTCTTTTATATAAATTTGTTTCATGAAAAAATAAGCAACTTTTTTTTTATGTCCGTCCGTCTGTCTGATGTCACGATTTTTGTGAATACGAATACGAATACGAAAATTTTATAAGCTTTAAAATGATGTATCACACGACCCCCCTTTCCATTTAAAAAAATGTCTCCCCATGCCCCCCTGCCCACATTTTAAGAGATAAAAGTATCAAATATATGCTTAAAGATAGTTTAAGTTGTCTTATTTAGTAGTTCTAAATTTGAAATCGATATCTCAACTCGTTCAAAAGTTAAGAGGGGGGGGGTGACTTTTGGACCGCACTGTATATATGCAAGGCTTGTTAAAAGAATAAGATGCATCTATGGGTTAATTACTTTCAATACATGTGTGGAAATTTTACCACAATTTTGAAGCAAAACATTTGAATTAAGTAGGTACTTTTAAGAACCTACATAAATGCGGATATACAAACATTTGAGCCACTTCATCCGAATATTTCGACACTCCCATCCAACAAGGATGTAACTCAAGTTAGGCCCATTTTGAGTTATACTCATAGGTAAACGCCTTGAAAAAAGATACACATGGTGGTTTAGATTTCTCCACATGCTATTTTAAGCAAACGTTTACCTAAAAACACTAAAGTAAGAAATTCTAAACTTGAATATTATAAGAAACAAACAATAAATATAAATTAAATACTTATACAGGTAAATAGAGAATTTTATAAGCTTTCAAATGATGTATCACGTGGCTACCTTTTCCATGTTAATTATTTGCCCACCCTTAAATAAAAAAAATACATTTTAGAAATTTAGCTGTCGTGAAAAATGACAATATATGAGTAACGGCTTTGTTGCTTGGGGGTATCGATTTAGTACTTTTACAGTATTATTAATTTGAGCCATTTCGCCCCAATGACTATTTATATCGATAAAAAATCTAAAACAGAAAATAAAATTAAAATGTTATTATCAGGCGCACCTCAAATTAATAATACTGTAAATATATATAGAGCTGTCCAAAAGTCGCCCCCCACTCTTAACTTTTGAACCAGTTGAGATATCGACTTTAAATTTGGAACTTTTAAATAAGACAACTTAAACTATCTTTTAGCATATATTTAATACTTTCAGCTCTTTAAATATGGGCAGGGGGGCATGGGGCACATTTTTTTAAATGGAAAGGGGGTCGTGTAATACATCATTTTAAAGCTTATAAAATTCTTCATTTAACTCCATATTTTTAAATAAAAAAAAATTGGGTTTAAAATGGGGTTGAAAATGGGTATTAATGTCAAAATTCCTCTAAAAAAAAACAAATAATTTTTTAAAAATGCCTAATTTCATCATAAAAAAATGTTAATTATACTTTTAAACTAATTTTAGTTGACATAAATAAAAATTTATAAAAAAAAAACTTAAAAAATCGAATGTTTTAGCACAAAAAATTGAATAATCAAAACCTTAAAAAACATTTTTAAAAAATTTAAAAATGTTAGTTTAAATATGTAGAGAATTTTATAAGCTTTAAAATGATGTATCACACGACCCCCCTTTCCGTTTAAAAAAATGTCCCCCACATTTTAAGAGCTGAAAATATCAAATATATGCTAAAAGATAGTTTAAGTTGTCTTATTTAAGAGTTCTAAATTTGAAGTCGATATCTCAACTCGTTCAAAAGTTAAAAGGGGAAGGGGTGACTTTTGGACCGCACTGTATATACGCCTCAAATAAATTATAGATTCTATTTAGTACTTGTTTTAATAATGATTTCTCTGTGGTTAACTTCTAGTTTTGAGACTGCAAACATCGCGAGAAATTAAGTGCGGTGGAACCGTATTATTTTCAGTTTATTTGTTTTTGAGACGACCTTTTCTGGATAATTCGGGATAGTTTTTTTACCAAATGAAATAAACTAGCAATCAGACAAAATTTTTGAGTAAATTTACAAAAATAATTGCCTAGTTGCAATTCGTTTGTATGTCACGGTGTCTGGGAATGAAAATTTAGTTCAACTTTCGAATAACCCAAATTTAAGTTTATAGCTCTACACTCTAAAAAAAGAAAGACACAATTGCCACTCATCCGTACCGGAATTCTGATTTTACATATGTTATACTATGGTTCGTTAATACGTCATAGTGACTCATACTTAAATCGCCTTCTCCTTTACGCTTCATTCACCTCAACATCTATGCTTCGCCCTCCCTCTTTACGTTTTGTTCCCCGCACGATCTATACTTTAAATATGAGTCACTATCACGTATTAATGAACCATAGTATAGTACTGAAATTTTACATGTATTAATGCCGGGATTTTACTATATTTAGTAAAATTGCTGTTAGAAAACCTGGGAAGTTTTCTTTTACAATGTATTCCACGAAGCATTGAAATAATTTTACAAAAACCAATGTATTGCAATTATTTGACATATTACAATTTTTTCTCTTCTTGCTTTTAGAATGCTACATTTTTCTATAGGGTGGTTCAAAAAATAAATATTTATAAAACCCATTTTTTGACATAAAAATACCGTTCAAAAAATCATTTATCGCTCTGTACTGTACTGTATTTATTATCAACTGTACTAAGATATGCATTTAAAGTAAATTTCGCTATTATATTAATATTAAAATAATAATAATAATAAATATGATGAGGCAAATTCAAAATATTTAAGAAAACAACGCGATGGATAGATTTTTGTATATTAGTCTTAAAATGATCTTAATTATTCATAGAATAGAGATATAAAAAATTATTTGATGGAAGTTGAACTTAATCTTCATCTCCAGACACTGTGATGTAAAGACATGCAATTTGTTATATAAAAAGGTATATCCTATTATTGTATAAGTCCTAAATTAATGAAGTAATTATTCATTTGTTTTACTAATCAGCTGTTTAATGAAAGCTTGACATCTCAATAACATTATGTTTAACATAAACTCGTAAATCCGATCGACGTTTCGTAGGTTTCAGTTTAGTGTAGGAATTTGACAGGATTTATCACTTGTGTTGCATAAATTTCTAGAAATATTGCGCTTCGGCGATATCTATCGATATGCATGAAAACATGTTAAAAGAAACAATGAAAATAAAAATATAATTAAGTAAACATCTGTTGTAGTATTTAGTAACGTAAGTTAGTAAGTAGTTATGTTTGCAATGAAAAACATCAATCTTTTTTTTAAGTCTTTTATTTTACTTTTTTGGTTGGTTTAGGACAGAATTATTTTGGTTTAGGGAACGTTCAAGTGTTACGTAACGCAAATTGTACCAAAATTCACACACTTCATACCCCGTTTCTCGCGTTATTAAAGGCTGTAGAGATTTCATATTTTGGCTACCCCCCAAATAAGGGGTGTGTTAGGGGGGTAGCCAAAATATAAAATATCTACAGCTTTAAATAACGCGGGAACTATGAACTGTATGAATTTTGGTACAATTTGCATTACGTAATACTTGAACGTTCCCTTATCTACCCAATAATTAACACTAAACTAAGAATTTATCCAATGGGATGAAATGTGAAAAATATATCTGACATTTCATTGGTCAAATTCTTAGTTAGTTTAGTGTCAATTTTGGGTATACCACACTGATAGAACACTAGCTTAATTAATAACGTAATTAGGTTAGAGTATACAATAATAAATAGTTGTATACTCGGCGCATTATCTATCTGAGTAACAAATTGGATCAAGGAAGCTATGATTAGTGGTTTAAAAATGGCTTTTAGTAATATTTTTGTAACCCATTTTGCTTTTGATAATTTTTAACATTTAGGTTAAATTGACTGTCACTTTACGTCTTACAAATAATAACAAAATCTGTTTAAAAAGTAAAACTTTGTTCAAAATTATAATAAAAGTAAGTTTTTATTCATAAAGTGCTATTATAAACTTAAATTTAACATTACCTGAATAACATTACGGACCAGTATTATTTTAACCAAAAAATTCTCTGTTATAGTGTTTACTTCAAAAATTTATAGAGCACTGCATTATATTACTTCATTTAAACAAAATGTTTATAGATTGATGCTTTAGTTTTCTTTTTATGCACTTTTCTTGTTATTTCTTCTTGCTAAAGCAAATTATTTGGATTTTTTTATAAATGTCAAAATAATGTCTTGATTGACAATAAATTTTAAACAAGATGAAAACCTTACATAAGGAACTAAATATATTCTGCCAACCAAATAACAAGAAATAAATGACCATCAACTCAGATAGATAATGCGCGGAGCTTATATTCGCCAACCATATATTGCATAGAATACCACAACAAAAAAGTAAACGCATTCGGTATTTACAAACGAGTGGAGTTGTTCGATTTACAACAACAAATTGTATGCATTTTATTTTAAATTCACATGTTACATGTATATATGTATACATATGTATGTGCACATAAAGACTAAATATTACATCAATTACATGTACATTTACATGCTTATCGTTAGGCATACATATGCACATGGAAAAAGCCCAAAATGCCTACTTTCAAAATTTTGGTAAAATCAGCTGATTTTCGCCATCTGAATTTAGCGAATGAAGGTTGAAGATGACACCCGTAGATGGCAGCACAAACAGGTGGTCCAACGTGAAAAATGTGTACAGAATAAGGCTAATAAATTAGGTAACCTTGTTGCGAAGAATTAAAAATACTTGACCGAACTGACAGATTGACATAGCCTAACTCAAAGTGTTTAATTTTTAGAAGAAGAACATAAGTGTTTTATAGGACCAAATTCCTTTATGTAAAGTCCAAAAATAAAATAACTAAATAATAGAAAAAATATGTGAAATTAAAAGTTAGGTGATTTTTGCACGTAACACTCCTTCATAAAGACCGGCACTATAGTGACATCATCATCATCATCATCAGAAGCGGTGTGGTTATTACCAAGTAATAGCCACGGCACTCAGACCTGAGATCCATTGTGCATACCGCAGTCATCTAGATGACACATCATTTGATTAGGATGATATTCCATGGGGGCAGGCATCTAAAAAGGCGATGATCTGCCCCAATGAAAGTTCGACTAAATCGCTAGGTTGCACTGATGGTGAACCTAAAAATCGCAGTCTTTTTTGTGAGAAGACAGGACATTGTCCCAAAATGTGGGATGCAGTTTCTTTATCATAGTCGCAGAATCTACAGCGTTCGCTTTGGATAATTTTCATTTTATAAAGAAGATTGTTAAAAGTACCATGACCAGTTAGAAAACTGTTAATAGTTCTGAGTTTTTTCTTATTTAGTTGAATAAGCGTTTTTGTATTGGAAAAAGAGGGCTCTTTGATGAGCAATTTTGCTTGAACCTGTTGGGAAGCCCAGTGTTGGATAAAACTTCGATTAAGCCAGGTTTTTATATCCCTTTTAATGACGCAGTTCGACAACCCAAGCGAAGGCTCAGGTCCAATAAATGGACTGGCTGAACCCTCCCTAGCAAGCTGGTCGGCTGATTCATTACCGGGGATATCGCTGTGGCCGGGTACCCAGATTAGTCTAAGATAGTTGTTAGTTGCAAGTCTGTTTAGGACTTGTTTACAGTCGGCCACAGATCTCTATGTTATCCTGCAAGAGGATAAGGCAAGGAGAGCAGCCTTACTGTCGCTACAAATGTAAATGTGTTTGTTAGAATATTTTCTGTTAGTAATCTCAGAACCACAAGCAGATATTGCAAAAATTTCTGCTTGAAATACTGTTGGATACTTACCGAGGGCAAAAGATAACTTAACCCTAGGTTTGTCCCCATATACCCCAGCACCGGTACCTTCATCCGTTTTAGAACCATCCGTGTACCAGATTAGTCCATCCCTTCTGAATAGTTGCTAAGGTGATTTCCACTGTTCCCTACTTGGAAATGTGACGGTGTATTTCATCTCGAAGATGAATGTTGTTGCAAAATTAAACACTATGAAGTTATAAAGAACTTTCACTTTCGGGTTTAGACCGTGTTAATGGATTTTCACTTTCCGACGTTTCGTCTCTTACTACTAGAGACATCTTCAGGGATTAATCTGAAAGTTAATTAATTTGAAGTTTCAGATTAATCCCTGAAGATGTCTCTAGTAGTAAGAGACGAAACGTCGGAAAGTGAAAATCCATTAACACGGTCTAAACCCGAAAGTGAAAGTTCTTTATATCGTAATGGCCGTGAAAGCTTAAAATCTAAAACACTATGAAGTTGTTTAGTACATAAATACATATATACATAAATCTCCAAAAAAATTGTCCAGTTTATTTTTGTACAGATTAAATTTAAAGAAAGGTGCCTTGATATTTGTCATATTGACAAAATATAATTTTATTCTGGTATATTTTAAATAATATTACCTATACATTTAAATGAAAATATTAAATTAATCTCGGATTTAGCTTAAGAGTTTGGTGTAAGTGAAAACACAATTAAAAGAATTAGAACAAAATGGCGGGCTAAAGGTACTATATCCAGGGTTGTGGGCTCAGGTTAAAAAAGTAGTGGTGCTGAAGATGATGAGCAGCTAGTTAACTATCTAAGAAAAAATCCCCTTGATAATGTAAGAGATGCAACAAAGTAATTTCTCGGCTTCCCACAGAACTGCTCTACGGCGGATCAAAGATTCTGAGCTAAAAGAGCCACTTCTTCTAAATACTTAATCATAAAGAGCAAAGAGTGGGTTTCGCTCTGCAGCATTTGGGAAGAAATGATTTCTGGAATAATGTTGTTTTTTCGGACAATAAAATACATTAAGATTTACAATTTTTTTTAGTAATTAAATATGAAACATTTTGTAAAAAAAGAAATAATAATAATGAAAAATAATGTAAGAGTGTTCATTGAACTAAGGACTTTTTCGTCTCTTTGGTTTTTTTGTGTATAGTTTAGTACTGTTCCTATCTTATCCATATTTCCATTGTTTTCACTGAACTTTTTTCTTAGTCTTGTAAGTTTGTTACCAATAGGTTCTATACCAGTTTTCTTATGTAAAAGGTTGTTGGACGAATTGTGTAATGGGTTCAAGGGGTTCCTCATTCTTGTAGTTGCACTTAACGCCTTTCTTTCTGTTACTTCCATTTTGTTTAGAGTAGTACGCCTAAGGTTTGCACGTGAGAGGGACACTGTACTCTAGGAGTGGAGTGTGTTTTATATTTTTGAAATAATTGTTATAAAACATTGCATTTTTATGGTAAATGTTTAATTTTGACAACTTCATTTAAATAAATATAACCTAATTTAAATAGTTCTATTTGTTAAGGGCATATCCACAGTCTCGCATAAGAACGTAATACATAAGAATGCGATGCCGTGATTGGCTTGATTTGCCGCCATGTATCTTGTGAGCCAATCAAGGCATCGCATTCTTATGTTTTATGTTCTTATTCAAGCTTCTGAATATGCCTTAAACAGAACAAAATTATTAAAAAATGAGGTTGATAATTTTGATAAGAGGACAATTTTTGTAGCGCCTTCTGTATATGGTATTTTATTAAATCAATCTTTTGAAGAAGGAATATTTCCTTCAGCATTAAATAAGCTGTTGTAGTTATTTATAAAGGCTGATTATCACTAACTAAACTAATTATCACTAACTAAACTAAGCCGTTCTGTCTTTTTGATTGGTGAAAAAGATGGCTTCTCATCCGGCCAATAAAAAGGACAGAATTGCTTAGTTCAACAAGTGATAATTATGCCTGAATCAACCTTAACTATCGTCCAATCAACCTGAATCAACCTTAATTATCGCCCAATTTATTTAAACATAAATTGCTAAATTATTTGAAAAATTAAATTTATCTCGAATGAATGAATTTTAATTTAAAGAAAAAGTATTTAATGATAATCAATTTGGTTTTAGAGCTGACAAATATACAAGAAGCACTAACTTCTGATATTTATTATGCAATAGATAGATCAAAACCTGCTTTATCAATATTTTTAGATTTTTAGATAGGTTTTAAATTGGAGGAAAAAAAGGAAAATTAAATATTGCTTTTATAAAAAATTAAACAAAGGTTCGCAGTTTACAATCATGCCAAAATAATTTCAATAGTGATGATTTTTTTTGCAAAATAGTGATTGGGAAGTGGGGATGGCCCCACTTTCCCTATATGTAAATATTATTTACACCTTTTTATGGTTAATGTGGATTCGGCTTAAATTTCATTAATAAAATTCCTTGTAATTAATAATATTTTTAATTACACACGCCGAAGACGTAAAATTCTTTATTTAAATGTCGATGGTAAAAATTATTTAAAATCCGATAAACATTAGTATTTTAATGAAGATAAGATTAACAAGATAAAGATATCATTATAATAAAATATAATTTAAATATTAAATTACGCGCTATTAAAGAAATTAACGGAAATAATTACGTACATAAATTTTAAATTATTGACAATATTTTCAAGTTATTACTAATGATTTAAAAATAGATAATAAGCAACTATCTAAGAAGAGTTATAGATCTATTTACGTAGTGATATCTTTATTATTATTGATCACTTAAATGTACATTTAAGAATTTATAATGAAATTTATAGGTATACTGTTGACTGTTGTTTTTATCAGGAGTCAAATCATATAGAATTGGAATCTTGATAACCAAACTTATTGATTTGATTTATTTAAACACAATATACATGTAGATAAAAATCCTCACAGCGATCTGCTATCTTATAATAACCTGGGACCTTTTAGTTGCGTTTGGCGATATTTGATGCGCTGATTTTTAAACCTAATTCCATTTTTCTATATCAGCGGTTTTTTTTTTAAAGATATAGAGCAGTGGATTGGTTTTCTATTAATGGAGCTCTAAGCCACAAAAAGCGGTTTTAAAATATCTTTATTCGTTTGTTTTTTATAGACTTCTAAATTAAAAAAAAGAGTTTTTTTCGCATTTTTCGCATCAAAATATATGATAAAAATTTTATATAAATACTAAAGATACTCCAATACTAACACATACAGTTTATGAAAATAATTTTTTTTTGTATTTAATCCAGTGACGCAGATTTTACCGGGAGTATCGAAAACGAAAAACAAAAAACAAACATTTTATTTATTTTTAGAACAGCAACACGATAAATTAAATTGATTATAAAAAAAAACAATACGAAAAATAAAATAAAAAAACTTTATATATTGCTTTAAAACATATATTCTTATAAAAATTATATTAAACAAGCCGTGAAGATATGTTATGCTACCCATTCCATTATATATTATTCACAGTAAAAAATAAAAAAATAAAAAAAAAAACATTAAAACAGATTTAATTTTTTTTAATAAGATCTTTTTTTAAAAAACAAAAAAAAATGAAAAAAAAAACAAAAAAAATATAATTTTTTGCAAAAAAAAGAATTTATTTTTTTTATAAGAATTTTTTTTATTTTTTAAAAAAAGTTTAACCCCCCTTAACTTTTTTGTTGTTGTGGGAACTACTTTCAAAATTGGTAGAATTGAAGTTGCTTAATTTTTCATGAAACAAATTTATATCCAAGAATTTTTTGTCTTGGACGATTTTTGATTTTTTTTTAAATTCGATGTTCATAGAGAAATTCTCAATAGTAATTTTTCGCATAATAATTATAACAAATAGACTAAAATATCAAAGAAAGATTCCGTGTTGGTTCGTAAAACGTACTGCTTTAGTTCATACTTTTGTCTTTTCATATGTAACTTCTTTATATTTTCAGGGATCATATTAAACCATTTAGGACCATAATAAAATAAGCTTTTTTTTAGATGGGTAAGGTGATTGTGCTTTGGTTTTTCTAAAATAATATTTTGCTTAAACATCCAGAGTGGAGAATGGTAAATAAAAAGTTTTTTAATGGATAAGAGACCTGTAGTTTCAAAAAGTTCAGCCGTAGAAAATGTCTTATGAAATAAAAAAATACTGTTTTTGCGAAAACGTACGACGATTACGGGGATTGTCAGCCGAGGTCGGGGGGCGACTTAATTTTTATTGGATTGTAATAATCTAAGTTGATATATTGGCAATTAAGTTCATATATCATATTTCGATATCAATCAACAAATTAAAGTCGATTTTTTTACTTTTTGGCCTGGGCCGAAAAAAATAAATTTTTCGCCCAGAAACATAAAAAAATAATATAAATGGGGTAACCTGATCATTACTTAATCATTAATTTTTCTCGATATCTCACTTATTATTTATAATAGTACAAAATTTTGTGTATTAATGAAAAGAATGTTTAATTCCCTACAAAAACATATGCAATCATTTTTATAGTAGGACTATTAGTTTCCTAGATATATCCATTGTAATAAATTTCGATATATTTTCAATTTGATGTCAAATTTTGACACTAGTAAAATTTCAATCATAGGTAAAATTAATTTCAACTAATTTTTCTTTTAAAAATTGATAATGGTGCGGCCAGAAAAACAATTCGATAAAGCTAAAAAGAAAAAAAATTAAATGGTCCAAAACTACAGGAAGTCAATTTGATATCTTATTTTATAAACTTCCTCATTTTTCTACCCGTCTAGAAATGGTGCCCATTTCATTCTTTTTTATTGCCATTACCCCGATGCAGAAACCAGAAAGTTAGTTTTTCGTATTTAACTATTATATACAAAATATCGTTTTTTTTTAGTGGATTTATATTACAGTACGGGACTTTACAGCGAAAAAACAACCGCGAAGACCATTACCTCGCAATCCATTACCGCGATCGCCATTACCGCAACAAGCCATTAGCGCGCATGTCATTTACCGCGAAGACCATTACCGCGCAGTTCTTTACTGCGAACGGTCTTTACCGCGTATGACTTTTACAGCGAAAATCGTTATACATTATTTTAATTTTATGTAAGGGTATTTACGTGGGGTTGATGGCAGTTTGTTTTGGTTAGTTTTGGTTAGTTTTGGTTTGGATTTTTATTGATGAAGTGGAACGTTTACTAAATGTACCCGAATGTGTTTGGGTTTTTCATGTGTGTTTTTTTTTTAATTTAACGGTTTCGCGGTAATGCACTGCGCTGTAAGGATCCCTACCCATTACAGTACTGTTCTTAAGATTTAATATATAATTTTAAATATTACTGATACAGGATAATTAGTTTTTGATGTATTCAAAATAGACAATAATTTTAATTATTTATAAATAAGTTATCTTTTTAATGAAAATAAAACTGAGAATAGAATACCCTAGATTAATTAACATGCAACCTAACTAATTATATAAACAATTTAAAAATAAATGCCGAGCAATTATTTTTAAATTATTACTAATTATTTGGGTTTAGATTAAGATCTGACTGATCTAGGCCGATAATATAGATATCTGTCAGAAGCTACTATTCTCTCGCCATAGTCGGCATCAGATAAAGATATTTGGTACGTCCAACAGAAGAAAACCTTGTTAAGGGTACAACAATTAATTATTAAGGATGTGTTTTTATTTAGGATATGTTGATGTAAAATAAAAATTGGCCATTTAAAACCAATGAGATAGTTTCTTGAAAACAACGACCGTCAAAATTTAGTCTACAGTTTAGCCAACGTAAGGAAGACAAAGTAATCATTGTATAATCAATAATATTTTTTATTTCAATTTCAATTTATATTTACCTTATTATATTATTCACAGCGCCTGCTCTAGAATAATATTATACGGTAGTTTCGGATTTCCCAAAATCGTCAAAAAACGCCCTGGACAAAAAATTCTTAGATACAAATGTGTTTCATGAAAAAATAAGAAACTTTGAAAATGTCCGTCTGTCCGTCCGCTGTCACGATTTTTGTAACGATAACTCGAGAACGAATTATCCGATCGACTAGAAATTTTCAGAAAAAATCAAGTTCTATGAGGGGAAGACCCGTATTGTTTTCAATGTAATCCCCCCAAAAACAAAAAAGTTATGCGGGGTTAAACTTTTTTAATAACTCATGAATCCTTTGAGATATAGCCACCAGGTTTTGTATGTAAACTAATCTTAATAAGCCATGTTTTTATGCTATTATCATGTTCTTATTTTAACCAGGGATGTGCGAAAATTAAAATAGTTCACCTTCATATCTTTTTTTCTGCGCTCATTTGTTTTCTAGTTATAGGCTGTCAAAATTTGCTAATTAACTGTGCATAACTGTTTAACCATTACAGATATTAAAAAAAAATCAAATGAGTTACTTTTACCTTTATAAATACCAATTAATTTTATAAGGCATCCAATTTAAAAAAGGTCCTAAGTGCCATCACAACTCTGATTATCCGTTATTTAAAAACTGGATTACTATATTTGTAGTTTGTTAAATGCAGGCAAGCATTTTATTAATTCTTGCATATCCGATCTGTGAATCTTATTTATCTTTCTCTCTTTAAGGTAAAAATGAATATTTTTATGCTTAATTTTATTGATAAACCCTGGTATAGTGTTAATAATATACTGTTGTCGTGGAAATAATTACTACCTACTAATACTAATCAGATCAAATATATAGTAATACTATATTTAGTACATCAAGAACTAGGAAAGGGAGCTATGGTCTTCTAAAACTGCACCATTTTTAAAGCGCCATAGTAGCTTTTAAAGCGATTTTTGGACCTACATGTACAGATTTTTTTTTTCTTAGTTTTTGATATAGAATAACCCTGGTTGATTTTCAACATTTTAGTATTTAATTTTTTGTCCTTGAAACGTGAAGCTTCACCTTAAAATCATTTTTTCTCGAAAACGGTTAATCCTACAGTATTACAAAAAGAGTACCTTTTTATGTATTTTGACCTGAGAAATAATTTTACAGCGTAGCTCCCTTACAACGCATTTTTAGACATATGTTTATATGACACTTTAGTCATAGAATAGGCCAAGTAATTACCTCCTTTAATAGTGATATTAAGGAACACCCTGTATATATATTGTGTAAAATAATTTTTTACATAAAATATTATTTTACATAATATAATGGGTAAATTTTTGAAATAGCCATAAATACCTACTTGCAAATCAGACTCGTGCTGCAAAGATGATCTTGTTGGCCTTGCACTTCAAAAGTATACCGGGTGTTTTTCAAAGGTTGCCCCTAAAGCTTTTTTATTCCTAGAGATTAAAGAATAAAATTTACAGAGTGTCTGTAAGACCATAATTTGAATTATATTACTTAAAAGATAATATTTATTTTTATAATAAATATACGTCAAGTGTTGTTGCACCCGCCTGAGACTGTTTCCTTTGATATTGCCCCAAATCAAACGCCGCTAGACATAAGTTTGCGTGCGAGCTTATTAATTTTTTCAAATTTCTTTTATTTTAAAGAGATTATAAAAAAAATATTAACTTCTTGGTATCATTGTAAAGAGAAAAAATAATCGTTTTAGTAATATTGACGAGCCATGGCCGTAATTAAGCAAAAATTCGAGTAAAAGCAAAAAATGTGTTTTACCACTTGGATTTTGACTCGAGTTTAGTTTTCGTGTAAAATTAAAAGTTATATTTTTTTTTTCGTTTTTTTCTACTTATATTTAATTTAAAATGAATAATGACTTTCCAAATAAAAAATCTAAAACCAAATTTTATGTAAAAAATTACAAAAACTGTCAAAGTTTTACAAAAACTTATTACACAGAATTTAATGGAGAATCCAAATATGTAAAAATATACGGGGTAATGGGGGTGTCCATTCAAATTGGGGGTCATTTCCAGTTAAACCGAAAGTGAAAAAAATACGTTAGTTGATATTACTCAAAACATGGTCTTATAGATGACCTGTAAATTTCATTCTTTTACCTCCAGGAATAAAAAAATTATAGGGGCGAGCCGCCTTTGAAAAACACCCGGTATACAAAATTATCTGGATGTATTTATATACACTTTTGGGATTATAGCCCTAAGAAAACTTTGTTGACAAACATGTACTTTTTCTGGTGGACATACAGTTTTAATAGATTAGTACTATTAATTATTTCGGTTATGCATTTGGTTTTAATTTATTAATGTTTTGCAATTTATCAGGATGGCGTTGGAAGTAAGTATTTAATTATTATAAATGATATATATGTGTAACTTTGAAGAATGCTACTTCAGAATATTTTTTTTTTGCAAAATTATTTACAAATAAAAATTCCTATAAGTATTAAAACAAATAAATACATAAATTATTATACATATTCTTAAACAAAACATTTACCTAAATATTAAATTTTTCTCTGGCCATGCTGTTAAAGTGTCTGTTAATGTCGAAGCGAAACCAGCATATTGATAATCCCGTCCTTTGGTCCAATTTATTATTATACTGCCTGTTAACATTATCTGACGGTTAATGTTGAAACTGCACTGGTTCATTCAAGTCTATTAACTTTATATTTCTGTTAAATTTACCAGTATATTCTGCAGTATTCTAGAAAATTAAAGTAAGACCTTTTGTGTGTAAAATTAAATGATATATCTTGTAATTTGTTATTATTTATCTATATCTACGGTAATAATGCAAGATATATTGTGTACTTTTACCGAATATATCGTGTAAAAAATAACTATTTTTATTTTAGGTTATATTGTAATGATTAATTTATTTTTACTTTAATTTTACTATACATTTTGAAACCTAAAGTTATACTCATAATAACTTAAAATAACTTAAAACACTTATAATAACTAACGATATTTCAACTAATATTATAAAAAAATAATTACTATTAGTTTCTGACGTTTCGTATCTTTTCACTATATACAGCTTTCTGTTATTGCATCAGGTGGGATTATACTTCAATATAATAATAATGAATTAGTTATTATTACTTCTTATTAATAATTATTATAATAAAACATACATTAAAACTCCATATAATAATAACTAATAATATAATATAAATTTAAACTCAACCTATGCTTTTGACAAAAAAATACTGCTGCCAACAAAATAATACTTTCCCCTATAGGCCTAGATTCATTTAAATCAAAAACAAAAAAAAAATAAAAAAAAATCAAAAGAAATAAAAAAAAATCATTTTTTTTTTTTAAAAAGAGTTTCTTTTATGGTCAAACAAAAAATTAATTGTAAAAAATATGTTTTTGAAAAAAATTGTTTTTGCCTCATTTTACCCCCTTACCCCAACCCGATTTTTACGAAAAATAATCCCAGCCTAGAACTTTGGATAATCAACCTGTGGTCCAAATTTGAAGTCTTTAGCCCTAAGCGTTCTTGAGTTATCGTGATCACATATTTTCCGGACACACAGACCGACAAACCGACCGAGAGATAATTTTTTTTTTGACGGAAATCATGTTTTTTTGGATAACGTCTAGATACGTAAAAAAAGCAATATTTTTTTTTCAATTTTTTTTTACTAACGCAAGACTTTCCTTGGGGAAAGTAAAACTAAGAAACAACTTATCGATCAAAACTTCTAAATTACTTAAAAGTAACGTGTGGACTCTTGTTTCACACATGTCAAACATGGATGCTTGACGTATGAGTCAAATACCCATGCTTGACTTATAACATTTTACAGTATTTATACTATAAAATTATTTTTACGCTAGGTTACAAAATATAATTTTACACAATAAACAGGGTAAATTTTTGAAATAGTCACCTACTGTAAAAATTACAGTATATGAGAAGCTTTTACTGTGGGGCTTATACTTTGCTGTTAATAAAAATAATTATAATTAAGTTGCTAGCGAGGGTCGGGCCGAAGTAATCATTTACCGGGGGCTCGCAAAAAATAGAATAATAAAAAAAATAAAGTAAATACACTAAACTATATACTGAAAAGTGTCACTTGGTCACTTGGACCTGAAAAAAAAATGTATTTGTTTATTATTTTTTTTTTATTTTAATAATTTTTCAAAAAAAGGATTATATTCCTTTTTATTATTTTTTTTTTCGTGTTACACCTTGCAATAATAGACCTGACGGACCGGTTGGTGGAATATAGTTATATAGTTTTATTTACTTTAAAAACAATTTTTTTTAAATAGTTATTTTTGTATTAAGAGCGCAAAATGACTGATCATCAATCACGCGAAAGTAGAAATCACATTTTGCACTCGTACTAAAAACAACATTTTTTTTACGATCTAAAATAAATAAATAAATAAATTTTCAGGCAGTAAGTTCATAACCTAACAAGGGCCCAGCACAATTTTTGCAAATCTGGTGGTTTAGAAGTAAAATCCTCATCACTGTCACTCTCCATAATTCTTCCGTAATAACAAATAACTTCGCACATAAATATTTAGCACACGAAATTGAAATTTGATTCGAAATAAATAACAATTTTATATTAAAAAAATGGCATGCCACATCTCGTATATAACTGACAGCTATTTTACGACTGCCTACACTCGCAAAATTATATTTTGTGCTTGCTGTCATGGTAACTAGCAGAAAAGTACAATTCTAAGAAATAGGTTATTTTTCGGTCTGAAAACTTCATTTGTTTTTGTAGAAATGTTAACTTTTCTATTAGATCGTAGAAAAATGTAATTTTCGCTTGCCCCCGGTGAAGAAATGCCTCGATCCGACCAGTAATAATTAGAGGAAAGGAAGCAAATATGGGCTACCTATTTTATTTTTTTTTGTAAAAAAATAAATAAAAGTTTAGTTCCAATACGAAACGTACCCAACGATAGCTATATTAATTAGTCACAACCTGTTATAAATTCATATTGATTAAAACAAATAATAAATTCATTATTTCGTAAATAGTGAGAAGGTGCACTTTTGTGTCGATTTGAAATTGGCCCTAAATATGGGCTGCCCCCAAAATTGTGTAATAAATATTAGATTTGAAGTGGCAATCAATCTTATTGGTCGCAATAAGTTAAAAGTATAAAAGTTATATCTAAAATGAAATAATAAATCCAATAACTCCTAATATAGAACGTGGTATATTAAACATTTTTAAAGCTTTGAAGGTACCTATCTCGTACTGCCTCATCGCTATTATAGCTCGTTCCATATAGCCCTCGTTCTATTTTCTTCTATTCTTGGCTGTTGCTGATCTTTTCTTGGCCTCCTAGAAAAATTCTAGGCTTAAATACATAGTTCTATATAGCCCATAATAGAAACACAGTGATGGCCCATATTGCAAAAATACTCGGTGTATACAACAAAAGAGGTTATGTCTAAAACTCAGTAATTAGAAAAAAAACTAATAAGCACACCTCAAAGCCCGATTATGTGGCTTTAATTTGTTGCAGAAATGGTTTTGAAAACGTTGTTATCTATCAGGTAACGGAATTTATAAACTTACCTAAAAAAGTTCTGTGGCTTGCTGAAAAGGACGGAAAATAAAAATAAATTCTCAAACGAATGTATGAATTAATTAATGAATCTTTACTGTGGAAGTTTAACTTCGCCATTTACGATTTGCGATAGTCGGATGCAGAAAACTGCATCGGATAGCTGAGAAACCCACCTAGCCCATATTACAAGACCTAGCCCACATTTGCTACCCTTCCTCTATAATTATTAATTAAATTTTGTATAGGTAAGAAGTATTTTCTTAGTGTTAGCGATAATTCAATTTAGCATTTGTCTGGGGGGTTAAATGAATAGTTGTCAAAAACTCAATATGGCCTGAAGTAATCAGTCTGGTTTATTGATGACCGTTCGGTTAGGCATCCAGTTTTTAATTAAACAGTGTCCTTCGACTGAGGACGCACTATATATATATATTTTTTTTTTGGTTGTACTGTCTCTTGCAAAAGAGAAGGTATTATTTATTGCAAAACTTTTTTTTGTAAACTTTTTACTAAAAACGCAGCTTCACGGTTTTAGAATGCAGTCTTACTTAAATAAAAAATTTAGCAGTCAAAAAGTTTGATCAGTATACTAATCTACTTTTCTGTCTCTATTCTATTTTCTATTATCTACTTTTCTATAACTTAACATAATTATAATTTAATAACTAGTGGTTGTTTTATGTTCCGATTTAACTAAACTAACTAGGAAAAATAATTAATTACATAGGACCACATAAAACTATACTTTTTCTACGTATTTTTGTGCTCTGAAAACAAATATGGCATAAAAAAAAAGTTGACCCTCAAAATCTTAAGTATAGCGCAATCCTCAAGATTTCAGAAAAAGTTTTTTTATGGAAATCGCTAAAAAAATGAGAAAAACAGTCTGGTTAAGGGTAACAGACAGTGTTATGACATATCTCTTTTGACATGTGCAACGTTAAACCCTCCAGACTCCCCACCACTGAAGATAAAAAAATATATGTAATATTGTTATAAAGCACATTAAAAAAGTGCCATATTTGGAGTTTGTGGCCCTGTAAAAAATTAACTTTAAAATCTGCAAGTTATGGCATGAATCGCTTTTATTTAGAAATATTTCCATGAAAAAACTTTTTCTGAGATTTTTTTTTTGCCTTAAATTAATACAAAAAAAAAACAAAACCAAAACCATCTTAAGATTTTGAGAGTCAAAAATTTTTTTCAGTGCCATATTTGTTTTCACCGAATAGAAAAAATATAGTTTGGTGTACAAAAAACTTTTTTTTTGTGGTCCTGTGTTATTACTCCTTTGTGCCCGTCAAAGTGTATAATGTGTCTAATGCCTTTCAAAAGTCCGCCTCCCTTTAACTTTTGAACCTCTTAAAATAACTTTAAATTTGGAACTCGATAATAATATAACCCAAATAGTTTTTTCGTATATATTTTACATATTTAGGGGACACAATGTAGGTAGGGGGACAAGAGAGTATTTTTTTTTAAAATAAAGCAAATACAATTCTCTACTGAACCCTACATTTTTTTTTAATAATTTTTGAGGGAGGTAAAAAGTGTTAAAAATGGGAATTTAAAAAAATCTAATAATTTTTGGCAAATGAATAATTTTCAGATAAACAAATGTAAATTATACTTTTAAACTAACCTTAAATAATATAAATGAACATTAAAAAAAATCTGTGAAAATCGAATAAAAAAAAACAAAATTATGTTTTAAACATTCAAAAAACATTTTTAAGAAATTTAAAATTAAATGGTAAAAAAATAGTAAGCTTTAAAATGATGTATAACACGACACCACTTTACATTAAAAAAAATGTTTCCCCTTGCCCTCTGCCTCCATTAAGCCCCTAAACATATCAAATATATGTATATCAACAAATTATTTGGGTTATTTTATTAAAGTGTTTTAAATTTGAAGTTGATATTTTAAGCCCGTTCAAAAGTTAACAGTTAACAGTACGTGTATATATAATATATACTTATATCCAGAGCGGTCCCCTCTTAATATTTTGAACAAGTTGAGATATCGACTTCAAATTTATAACTCTTAAATAAGACAACTTATACTATCTTCTAGCATATATTTGATACTTTTAGCTCTTAAAATGTGGACAGGGGGCTGGGTGGACATTTTTTAAATGGAAAGGGGGTCGTGTGATACATTATTTTAAAGCTTATGAAATTCTCCATTTAACTATATATTTTTTATTTTTTTTAAACATTTTTTCTGGATTTAAAATAGGGTTGAATATGGGTATTTTTGTCAAAATTTCTCTAAAAAAATCCGTTTTTTAAAAATGACTATAAAGAAAAAATGCAAATTATACTTTTAAACTAATTTAATTAAAATCGCATTTTTTAGACAAAAAATTGAAAAATCAAAACCGTAAAAAAATTATTAAAAAAATTAAAACATATACAGTCCAATAGAGAATTTTATTTGATTCCATTTAAAAAAAAGTCCCTCCATGCCCCCTGCCCACATTTTAAGAGCTGAAAGTATCAAATATACGGTAAAAGATAGTTTAAGTTGTCTTATTTAAGAGTTCTAAATTTCAAGTCGATATCTCAACTCGTTCAAAAGTTAAGAGTGACTTTTGGACAGCTATGTATGTACTTAAGCCTGATCAGTGGTGGAATATAAATTAATTAGTGATTAATTCGACCCGTAAACCGAAATTTCACTAATGTAGATAAAAAAAAAATTGTAACTAGAAACTAAACCAATTAAATGTTTATTTTGTATTTTTTATTTCATTGTTTAATTTTTAGTTACCGTCATTAATATTCTTAAAGATTTATATATCTAAATGAGTAAGCTTATTTAAATATCTAATGACTAATCTTATTTAAATAATACACCAAAATATAAAAAAAAACAAGCCGTGAAGATATGTAATGTTACGCATTCCATTATATACTATTCAGAGTAAATGGTATATTGCATTTTCCCAAGTACTCAAAAAAAAAATAATTTTCAATAAAAATAATAATAAATATTTTTTTAAATATCTTTTCTTAAAAAACGAAATATATTTGAAAAAAAAATTTTCTTTAAAAAAAAAAGAAATAATCAAAAAAAAAATTGAAAAAAAAAATTTTCAAAAAAAATTTTTTTGCGAAAAACAAAAAAATAAAAAAAAAGTTAAAAATTATATATTTTTAAATCTTTTTAAAAACTGTTTTTTCGCGGGGATGGTTTTCAAAATTGGTAAAATTGATCCTCATAATAAAAATAATTTTTCCTAAATAAGTTACGTTAATTTAATTTTTAAAAGTTTAACCCCCATAATTTTTTATTGGGTGGATTACTTTCAAAAACAATAGGGATCTTCCCCTCGTAGAACTTAGTTTTTCCTGAAAACTTCAAGTCGATCGGATTGTTCGTTCTTGAGTTATCGTGTTTACAAAAATCGTGACAGACAGACGGACATCTCGCAAAAAAAGTTGTTTATTTTTTCATAAAAAAAATATATATATCCAA
Organism: Brachypterus glaber; assembly: GCA_958510825.1. Classification (NCBI taxonomy): domain Eukaryota; kingdom Metazoa; phylum Arthropoda; class Insecta; order Coleoptera; family Kateretidae; genus Brachypterus; species Brachypterus glaber. The sequence goes on along the minus strand of OY294047.1, from coordinate 25,935,417 downwards.
GAATTGTTTGTCTAGGTCAATTTTTGAAATTTTTTAGAAATTCGAAACTACCGTATAATACTATTCTAGCGCAGGCGCTGTGAATAGTATAATAATTGAAGGAATATATTCATAAAAAAAATAAAAAATGTAAAATAAAATAAAATAAATTATTAATTAATTTTTAGGTTAAATTGTTTAATGTTATGTGAAAGTCCTATAATTATAATAAATGTTGTGGTTTTAAATGTTACGAATTTTATAGTCCCATTATTATTTTGGAGGTTATTTAATATATTAATTATGCAATAGTTTCATTCATAATGTTAGCTCTTGCTTATTCTTGAATGAATTTTGCGTTGGTTGTTGTTTCCAATGTAAACACTTTAAAATCCTTGACAGGATTTAATAACTGCAGTCTGCAATTGTGTTGAAATAACGGTTTTATATAATTATTAAATGTCTTTCCTTGTTTAATTTTTTTATCATATAGCAGTAGAATACGATATAGCAAAATAGCAACATATAATCTAATGCCAACACAGTACAAAAAGTAACGCAATACTAACTACTTTAGTTACTAAATTTTAGTAAACATTAATGAATAAAATTTCTATTTTGTTTTTCTTGAATGGAATATAATATATCGTCGGTGACACTACATGAGTTTTGCTATTTGCTAAATAGCAAGTAGAAAATTCCAAGAGCTATGGATAGTGTAGGTTCAGTTTTACAATGTGCGGTGAAATGAATAATTACAAGGTTGACTTGGATAAGAAATGGTTTTCCAGGTGTATTTTTGGTCTCTGAACACGAATCCCTTGTCCGTTTTGGCCCATCACGTAGAAAATAACAAAAGAAAATTGTTTCACATACTTAGCATGTATCCTAGTAACATTGAACTTTGACAAGTTTCTTGACCAGAGTACTTGACAAAGTTCTTTTTAAAGAATTGGACAATTCTTGAACAAGAGAATTAATCAAGATTCTGTATCCAGACTTGGAGTTTCTTGACCAGAGTACTTGACAAAGTTCTTTGTAAAAAATTGGACAATTCTTGAACAAGAGAATTAATCAAGACTCTGTATCCAGACTTAGGCAAGACTTTAGCAAGATTCTGGAAACAGAGCGCTTAGCAATACTGAATGGAATATAATATATCGTCGGTGACACTACACGAGTTTTGCTATTTGTTAAATAGCAAGAAGAAAAAATTCAAGAGCTATGGATAGTGTAGGTTCAGTTTTACAATGTGATGTGAAATTAATAATTACAAGGTTGACTTGGATAAGAAATGGTTTTTCAGGTGTATTTTTGGTCTCTGAACACGAATCCCTTGTCCGTTTTGGCCCATCACGTGGAAAATAAGAAAAGAAAATTGTTTCACATACTTAGCATGTATCCTAGTAACATTGAACTTTGACAAGTTTCTTGACCAGAGTACTTGACAAAGTTCTTTTTAAAGAATTGGACAATTCTTGAACAAGAGAATTAATCAAGATTCTGTATCCAGACTTGGAGACTTGGGCAAGACATTAGCAAGTTTCTGGAAGCAGAGAGCTTAGCAATACTTTGTCAAGTCTGTTCGTCAAGTCTGTAGCAAGCAATTTGACAATATTCTTCAAGAATCTTGCCCTACTCTAACAAGTACGATTTGATAATGATAGAGATCGCTTTTCGATTTCTTGTTAATTTTTCTTGCTACATTCTTGCTAAAGACTTGTCCAAGAATCTTCACGAAGTATCTGCAGCAATTTTTTGACAATTCTTGAGCAAGAATTTGTTTACAGTATCTTGGGCCAGAATTGTTAAAATTTGGATAGGGTATTATATTGATATTTCAATTATACAAAATAAACACATAATATAAAAGAAATTACTAAAACATTATTTACAGATTATAATATTACTATTTCTTCACAACGTGCGGTCCTAAAGTCACCCCCCCTCTTAACTTTTGAACCAGTGGATATATCGATTTAAAATTTTGAACTTATAAATAAGACAATTTAAACCATCTTTTTGCATATATTTGATATTTTCAGCTCCTAAAATGTGGGGAAGGGAGTATTTTTTAAATGGAAATGGTGGTCCTGTGATATATTGTTTATTTATTAATATTAATTATAAAATTCTCTTTTTATTTTTTAAAATTTTTCAACATGTTTTTTTTTAAGGTTTTAATATGTCAAAATTTTTTTGCTAAAAAGTATATACAAGGTTATTCAGAAATAGCTTAATTAATTTTATAGGGTGATTCTACATAGGAAAATATGAAGAAAAGTTCCTTTAAACATATGTCTACAAATGCGTCGTAAGGGAGCTAAGCCCCTTTAAAAGTGGCTAAAAAATTGTTTTTTTATTTAATAACTCAGGAACCCTTTGAGATATAGCAACAAGGTTTTGCACTGTCAGTCAATCATAAACAAATATACATGTAAGGATTACCATGCATTGAATAATACACAGGGCCAGCCTTTGCTTTTCGGCGCCCTGAAGCAAGCTTCTGGTTCGCGGACCCTATTTGAAAAAAAAAGTTTGTATCCAACAAAATTTTGACTACTAAAAAAAGAAAAAATAAATTAATAGTAAAAAAAACATTTTTAAGAACAAGCTTTTATTTAAGTGCTCTAAAAAGAAGAAAATAAATTTTCAAGTAAATCAAACCCATCATTTTGTTACATTATACAATTTTATAATATATCTTGACACAAGTAATTCTAACTAGAAATTTATGTATTTTTTATAAAAGAAATTTACACAGGAAAATCTCGCGACAAACTTTCATATCATATAAAATTGTATTTATATATGTATTTTGTTACATTATAATGTAACAAAATGATCTGTTTGATTTACTTGAAAATTTATTTTCTTCTTTTTAGAGCACTTAAATAAAAGCTTGTTCTTAAAGATGTTTTTTTACTATTAATTTATTTAAAAAGTTATTTAAAAACAATCGAAGTTTTCTTTGTAGGTCTGTTTATTATTTTATCAGCTGTAAACTATTATCAAAATATGATATTATCAAAGATAATTTTTAGCCGAAGCCTATATTAAATAATATTTATATATTTTATTTTAATATATTATTAACTTTATGTGAGAATTTTTTTCTTACGCCTATAGTAACATAGTTTTCACAATTTATGAAACGTTTTAAGATATATCGTAGAATATATATTTAAATAAAATAAATACTTACCTACTATAGCTATTCATAAATCGCTATCTTATTAAGAGAAACATAATTGCTAATATATCCTGAAGCTATAGCTATATTTATATACAAATTCAAATATTAGATATGTATTTGAAGGCTGTCTTCATTCATTCATTCATACATTTGCGTCTATAGATAATATTATGTTACTTCTAGAAATACGTCACGTAATGAAACTTTTTTATCGTAAGTATGAATTCTGATTCTCTACAGATAATTCGTATTAAAATCCTAGTATAATAATACTGGACAACAATATTTGTCAAGGTATATAAGATCTTAAGACGGATTTTAGGGTAAGTATGTGTAGCTAATTAAGATTATGATATCTGTTTTTGTAGACTGGTTCCAGTTTTCTAGAAAATGGTTATAGATTAACGTCAGAAGCATAGTTTTCATATCTGTTGACTCAGAGCTAAAAAAAAAATTAAAAACTGCTTTCCCTCAAGTTTTATCGATCTTATATTACCCTGGTTCCTTCGAAATAATCTCTGGGATCCATTTTTTTTTGTTACCGCGTACACGAAAAAAAAAAATTATAGCTAGGAGCGCTATAACACACATACCAAGCAAATTATAATCGCTTATTATATAAATACAAGGCTTTCTCTTACAATTATGGCAGTCAGTGTAAAAATTTATATGAAATACTTTAATTGTTTAGTGAATAATAAAATATAACAAATAGTATGGCATTTATAGCTTAAATAGATTTAATTATTGTCCGTGCTAATAATTTTTATAATATAATAAAATTTCTGTAAATTTATAATAGTGCCTGTAATAAATATAATCGTGTCTGTAATATATATAATCGTTTCCAATTTATTTTTAACATTATTAGTTATTGTGTCTCTTATAATCTGTAGCTTAAATCACTATAATTTGCCACTGTTACCAAATATCTTATAATGTATAGCGCAGAGCCCACTAATTTATTTCCGTGTACAATATATTAATAATTTTCAGGCAGTAAGTGTGTGTATGTGAGGGGGTGGACTTTTTTTAATCAAATTGGCTTGTGCTGATTAAAAGAATTTATTTGGGTATGGCCAATTAAATTATTTGGTTGTGAGTAAAACATTTTATTTGAGTTAAATAAATATTTAGTTCATGTAAGTATAATATGTACAAATTGCTTTTAAATGTGTTTTTCTTTTTATAACTAGGTGCTGCGGTTTCTTTGTTCAGATTTTAAAAAATAAACGTCCTACACTTTTTTTGAAAAAAAAAACTTTATATAATGTGTTTTATTACATAATACAACATACTACAAGGCATTTTAATTTTTTTTTATTTTTTTTTATTGATATTTTATTGCAAATTAATCCATTTTTAACTTTTATTGAGATATTCAATTATTTTTTGTAAACCCTGCACTTTTTTTCAAAAAAGTTAAATTATATGCCTGAAGTCGGACATATTGAAGAATACCCTAGAAAAAAGAGCTCGTTGGAAAAAATTGTAAGTGCATTTTTTTCTAGCCTTTATTAACCTCATGTGTCAATTTTTAGCATTTTTACCCCATAAAAAATCCGTTTTATATTTTTAGAGGGGCATAAAAATTGAGAATATTCCTTTATTATCCAGAAACACGTTTTTGTTCTATGAACGCCCAATATCAAAGTTTGTATATCCTTAAAAAAATAAAAACCCTTGTCTATTTAAAAAAGCGCCGGGCCGGGCGGGACATTTAAGAATTTTTTAAAAAATCTAAAAAAAAATCAGGGTTGTTTTTTGACCTAAAGGAACAATTTTGACGGGTGGGACCCAAACAATTCCGTAGGTTCTGGGCACCCTAATATACATACATAATGTATGATACATTAATACTTTATAATATGGGTAGGCATTACATAAAAATAAAAATCAAAAATAAAATATCTAATAAAATGATTCTGGATAGTTAACTCCATGATTTATAGTCAATCCGTGTTAATGTCTTGAATAAAGTGGACTAGGATTTATTGTAGATAACAAGATAATGAATGCATTATTTTACTCTTCATAGTACGCAGTACTTGAAGAGTATTGTACGATGGTTTTCAAATTTGTAAAAATTATGTTTTTCTTCAAGCGTACTAAAATGTTCATATTTTATAATTGAACACACTAGATATGTTTTTACAGTAAAAAAACGAGTTCACTGTTGTACGCCGTAAAAAAAGTTAGTTAGCAAAACCGCCACTGGCCGCAGCACTCTTTGATTTTAATGACAGCCATACTTCACAGTTGTTTGTTTATTATGTAAACAGTTCATTGACTCTAGATTCTGTGTAAAAACGTTGTGTGAAATTGATTAAAAATGATTGAAGAAGAACATATTAATTTTACACCTACAAATCTCCCCAAATTGCAAATGCTACATTAGACAAGTTACCATCAAAGTCTCAAAAAGTGTATGATTCAGCCTACGAAAATTTTTTAAAATGGGCTAAGGTTTAAGTTTATCCCAAAAGTGTTTTTATTGGCCTATTTTAATAAAAAACATAAAAACATACTTTATTAATGAATAAATTAAATTAAAAAATTAATATAAAAAACAAGCAGTGAAACTATGTAATGTTACGCATTCCATTATATATTATTCACAGTAAATATTATATTGCATTTCCCAAATAATTAAAAAAAAAATCTAAAACTTTTCAAAATTTTTCAATTTATATTAATTTTTTTTGTATAATTGATTTTTATAAAAAACTAATTTTTCCTAAAAAATTAAGTTAATCGGAATTTTTAATTTTCTTTCAGCACTTTTCGATTTTTTTTTTAAGATTAATCCCTTATAACTTAGGGGGGTAGGGTTACTTTCAAAAACAATAGGGATCTTCCCCTTATAGAACTTGATTTTTCCTGAAAATTTCAATACGATCGGATTATTCGTTCTTGAGTTATCCTGTCTACAAAAATCGTGATATCGGACAGACAGATGCCTCTAGACAGACAGACGGTTATTTGTAATACAAAGTTGCATATTTTTTCATGAAAAAAATTTATATCCAAGAATTTTTTGTCTAGGACGATTTTTATTTTTTATTTTTTTTTTTTGAAAATTCGAAACTACCGTATCATATTATTCTAGCGCTGCTGCTGTGAATAATATAATAATATTTAGGACGCTTGAAGAAGAAATAGTATGTTTCACTAAGTGAAAAAGTGCTTTTTACTCATCTGTAGTTTCCGGACTCCGCTTCGCGTCTTCCGTAAATTCTACAGGCTAGTAAAGCTCACTTTTCCTTTTAGTAAAACAATATACTATTTTTATTGAATTGTAAAAAAATTTCATTTTTGTACATCACATATCTTTTGTACACGACAACTCAAAACCGAAATAGCCGATATATATGAAAAAAAAAAAACAAACGTGAAAGTTATAATGGGCTAAAAATACAAGCATAAAATAATAGACCTCAAATTTTTAGGACAAAATATTTTTATTCAATCAATCAATCGCATTTATTTTGAAAAAAAAAATAAAAGTTATAGGAAGCGCAATTTAAAAAAGTTAAAACGAAGAGTCCGATAAACTCCAAATTTTTAGAAAACATTGAATTTTCTGATTTTTTTATCATAAAATTTTTAATTAATTTTTAAATTTATTTTTGTAGGTTAAATTTCAATTTCATTCATTTATATTATTTACGTTTTTTTATTATGAAATTAATCATTAAACATTTTTTTTTATTTTTTTTTAATTAAATTTTGACAAAGTTTATCACATCATATTTTTAAAAAATAGAAAAATATGTGTTCGTAATACGTATTTTATCAGCTTTAGAATAACTTTACCACACCATTAAAAAAAACCTTGCCCCACTGCCTCCATTTTACCCCCTTTAAATATCAAATATATATCAAAAAATACTTTGGGTTATTTTATTTAAATCTTCTAAATTTCAAGATGATATATTAAACCGTTTAAAAGTTATCTGGGGATTGACACGCACTATATAGCAGGCGAAGATTTCTATATACAATTTAACTTTTATTTACTCATTTATTTAAAGTATTATTACCCGGTGTATAGTTATTATTTATTATTATATATACTGTAAAAAATAAATAGATTCATAGGTAATGTGTTTCCATGCAGTTACAAGTAATATTGACGAGATTTTGCATGTAATTTTACAATTTTATATGAATATTACATGTAATTTAGATTGTAAAATTGCGATTTTATATGAATATTACATGTAATTTAGATGAAATCGTAAAATTGCATGTAAAATCTCGTAACTTTTACTTGTCTCTCTCATTACCTATGATTCTGCATGTAAATTTACATATTAATAATATTTACAATAAGCTCTGCAAAATTTACTAGATTTTACCTGTAAATTTAACATGTAATATAAAATTACATGTAAAATTGTAAAATTACATGTAAAATCTAGTAAATTTTACATAAATTTGCATGGAATCACATTTACGTGCAGAATCATTTGTAATTACATATTTATTTTTTACAGTGTAGTTATTATTTATCATAACTATTTGTATTATTGGCCAATACTAATATTATATTCACTTCAAATTAAGTCAAACCCACATAAAATATATAATTTTATAACTTTATGTATGTCATAAATAATATTACCCAAGTGTGCTAAAGGACTTAATACACTCCTCAAAAATCAATCAATATAGGAAATTCTTATTAAGATTATTCTTATTTTTATTAAGAATATCACTTTTTGTATATAAGTAGATTGAAAGAATTTAGACAGAGTAGCATTTGGTGCATTTTGTCGGATCAATTCGCGGTTTGAATGGTTTGGACGGAATGCACAAAGTACTTTAGAGTACTTTATTTTTGAAAACTTTTGCATTTGATGAGCTAAAAACATATAGGTAACATTATGCCCAATTAGAATTAATACAACACCTAGCATTGTTACTTTTAGGAGTATACTTACTTGAATGTTATATTAGGCAGAATATCTGGACTAAGGCCAACATTTTTAGATAATAAATTCTTTATTCTATTATGTACTTTTTTGCTGGAACAGATTAATAGTTCAGTAAAATAAGACAAAAATTGTCGAAAATTTATTGTAATTCGATTCAGGTAGCCATGTGGAAAAATCGATATATTTATTGATAACATATTTGAAATTTCAAGCCATCCAATTTTGAAAGGGTGGAACATTGTTTAAACAATGGTTTAATGTTGTTTAATAGGGAAAAATTCGTTTTTTTTTTAGATAGTTCAGAGACCATTGCTAATGGGTGTTTCAAATTTTGTACACTATTAGAATACTAAAAAGCGGTTAAATTGAGACCTGGTAAGTTAAAATCGGTTAATAATTTGTTTAAATAATTGCAAAAAAAGATCAAATTTTCAAAAATTTTAAGTATTTTTCATTCTTCGGGAAAAGCACCTGCACAGTTCAAAATTTTAGAAAATCAGCCTTTTATTAAGTTACCATTAATTTTTTTTTTAATTTTAATTAGTTTTCGAGAAATTTAATTTTTTTATTAAAAAAAGGGAGAATGTTTATTAAAAATTTACCCAGTTGTGGTTGCCATAGAAGGCTCATCCGGGGCTCATTTTTTTTGGTCTTGACTTAAATTTTATGTATCTGTTTAGAGCAAATCGAATCTGAAAAAGTGGAACATTTTAGGATTATGTTTTTTGCTAATATCATTGCAAAAAACAAAGATATCGGTATGCCACTTTGATATTCTAATAGTTGGTATTTTTACACTAATTAAAAAAATACATTGCTCTAGCTCATATAGGAGCCGAGACATTTTTTTTATTCGTAATTTGTTTATAAATATTATGGGTTGAAATCGTTATCACAGTTAGTTGAACTTGAACTTTATACTGTCATTAAGTTTGAGAAAAAAAAACAATTTTTAAGGGTAAAAGCTGATGTCAAATTGACTGCGCGTCCAGAAAATTGTTCTTGGCTACTTAAAATTTAATTTCGATGAAAAATTCGTTGTTTCTCCATTATTTATGGACCGATTTCGACGATTTTTTTTAAATCTGGGGTAGTTCGGTGAAATATACACAACTGTCATATTATTATATTATTCACAGTGCCTGCGCTAGAATAATATACGGTAGTTTCGAATTTAAAAAAAAAAAAAAAACAAAAATAGCCCTAGACAAAAAATTATTGGATTTAAATTAGTTTCATAAAAAAATAGAAACTATTTTTTTTTCTAATTTCCTTCCGTTCGATGTCACTATTTTTGTGAACACGATAACTCAAGGACGAATAATTCGACCGACTTGACATTTTCAGAAAAAAATCAAGTTCTACAAGGGGAAGTCCAAACCTATATTGTTTTTAAAAGTAGTCCCTCCAAAAACAAAAAAGTTATGGGTGTTAAACTTTTAAAAAAAATGAAAAAAGCTGAAAGAAAATTCCGATTAACGTAACTTTTTCAGGAAAAATTACTTTTATTATAAGGGTCTATAACAATTTTAATTAAAAAAGAAAAAAAACTATCATTTTCAATTTTTTTTATTTTTTCGATTTTCGCAAAAAGAAAATAAAAAAAATTGAAAAATTTCTTCAGTCATTTGATTATTTTTTTTTTGAAAAAATTCTTTTTTTCAATAATTTTTCTTTAAAAAAAAAAGATCTTTTAAAAAATAATTAATTTTTTTTTGAAAATTTTGTTTTTTAAGTATTTGTAAATTGTAATTGTAATTTACTGTGAATAATATATAATGGAATGCTTAGCATTACATATCTTCACTGCTTGTTTTATTTTTATAGGAAATTTTCAAGTTTAATATAGATTTTACAGTAAAAATTATAGAGTAAAAAATTGTTTATTTTTGGAAAACCAACAAGTTGTTTCTCAAGACTTTTCAGCTGAAATGAATATTCAAATATGTAATGCCAAAAAAATTTTTTTTGCAATAATAATTGTGTATAATGTAAAATTTAGGTAAAAATAATATGAAAATTAAGTATATTTCATCGAGCTACCCCAGATAAAAAAAAAGTCTAAACGAATTTTTCATCGAAATTAAATCTGAAGTAGCCAAGATCAATTTTCTGGACGCGCAGTAGTAGTCAATTTGACAATGACAGTATAAAGTTCAAGTATTGAGCTAACTGTGAATACGATTTCAACCTTTAAAATTCATAAACAAATTACGAATAAAAAAAAATATCTCGGCTCCTATTTCAACTAGAGCAATGTATTCTTTTTAATTCGTGTAAAAATACCAGCTATTAGAATATCGAAGTGGCATACCGATATCTTTATTTGTTGCAAAGATATTAGAAAAAAACATAACCCTAAAATGTCCCACGTCTTCAGACGCCAATTTGAAGGTGAAAGTAATGAAAATTCGATTTGCTCTAAACATATGTATAAAATATAAGTCTCGACGAAAAAAATGAGCCGTGGATGAGCCTTCTTTGACAACGAAAACTGGGTAAATTTTTAATAACATAACATTAGTTATCCCTTTTTTAGTAAATAAATTAAAATTCTCGAAAACTAATTAATATTTTTTAACAAAATTTTAATGGTCATAAAAGACTTATTTTCTAAAACTTTAAACTGTGCTTTTCCAGAAGAATGAAAAAACACTGAAATTGAAATTGAAAATTTTATCGTTTTTTTTTGCAATTATTTAAACAAATTATTAACGGATTTTAACTTACCAGGTCTCAAATTAACCGTTTTTAGTATTCTAATAGTGTACAAAATTTGAAACACCCATTAGCAATAGTCTCTGAACTATCTAAAAAAACGATTTTTTTCCGATTGCACCCTTTCAAATTTGGATGGCTTGAAATCCCAAATATGTTATCAATAAATATATCGATTTTCCATAACATGGCCACATTATGGCTACCTGAATCTAATTTTTATGTGCATTTTGACTAATTTTACTGCTATAATTACAAGGGCGTAGCGAGCTTGAAGACTCTTAAAAGTGACGTTGTTAGGTGTTTTATTTTAATTTTAAAATGCTAATTAATGCACAATGTTATATATATGTTACATATATATTTTTAGCTCATCAAATAAAATGAAATGAAAGTTTAAAAAAATAAAACTGTTACAAGAACAGACAGGCAAAACCCTCAACAAATCTAATTTAAGACCAAAAATTTGTACCTATCGTTGTTTTTGTAGTCGAAAGAATTTGAAATACTCCACATTTCAAAAAGTCCAAAATCAAACCTAGAGGTCACTACCAGCAAAAAAATATATTTTTTTGTAAAATCCATATATGTTTTCTAAAATTGATTTATTATAAATGAAAAAATTTTGTCTTAAAATAATCTAGGTTAATTGCTTAATAAAAGTTATGGTCATAAGCGGCATGGTGGGCCAAGTGGCCCACCCCCTAGGCAGCGAAATATCGATTTGTTATAATTTTAACACATTTTGAACGAGTTTTCGCGCTGTGAATATCAAAAAGTTATGTCAATATAAAAATTTTATAATATTTCAGCTAGATATAGGTGGGAAGCAAAAACAAAATATACTTGAAGGTGACAAACTTATCTATATATAATAAAAAACTTTAGCAAAAATATATGGATTTTACAAAAAAAAAATATTTTTGATTGGCTGGTAGCGACTCTAGAAATGGGTTTGGCAAAATTTGGCCGGAAACATTTTTTTATAGGGAATAATAAAATGAGGTGGTAGCCCGTTAACATTTCGAATTTTCGCATTTTAGGAAACATCATAATGCGGGATTTTTGCTTAACAGCAAAAGTGGTGTATAGATTTTTAATTTGTGGACAAAATCATCCTTAAGTCTCATAGAATCGACGTATAGAAACAGAAATGGGTTAATTTGAAGTTGGTTTAAATTGTCTTATCACTATGCACTATGGTCCGGGCGATAACCAAAATGACATTAATTCGTCTGTTTACGCTACAGGTATAAAAATAGGTGTAGGGAGGTATTTTAGATATGGCATTAAAAGTTAAAAAATCAAAATGGCGGATCTAATATTATATAATATAATAGTCCTCTATAATAGTTAAATTTATAAAGTTTTACTTTAAATTGGTAATGTGCTTTTTTGGATTGCTTAAATTCAATTTGACAATATAATAAGAATAAAGAATATAAACAGGCGTATTCAAAATAGCGTCAATAATCCTTAAATTTTAAACTTTGAACTTTTTTTATTTTTTTTGCACATAAATATATTTTTTTATTACGGCTTTTTCCAATTTTCATTATTTTAGCGATTTTTAATTATTATCAATAACTTACATACAAAATTTCATGTTTCTACGACCTCTCGTTCGAAATATACAGGTCGGCCATCTTGTTTTTTGTTTTGTTGATTTTTGTTTGTAATTACATACCAACTACATACCACCCTACATACCAAATTTCAAGTTTCTACGGCTTTGATAGGTCGGCCATCTTGTTTTTTTTTGTTTTGTTGATTTTTGTTTTTCATTGTGCCCCAAAATACCGAATATCAAGTTTCTACTACCTCCAGTTCAAAAAATGTCACTTTGACAGGTCCTACATCTTGTTTTTTGGCTTTGTTGATTTTAGTTTATCATTGTACCCATAAATACAAAATTTCGAGTTTTTACCCCTTCGAAAAATATAAGCATAGTCCATTTTTTTTAATATTCAGCTGTGCATCATTTTACGTATTGTTTTCTTGGCGAAAACAAAAAATCGACAAAAAGCCACCACTTTTTATGAAACGGCATACCTAAAGCTATAATTATGTGCAAAAAAAATAAAAAATCCTGTGGAACTTCAGGGAACTTTTAAAATAAAGTATGTCATAAGCTAAAAAACCCAAAGATCAATAAAGAAAGAACTAAGTACACAAATTCCTTTTTATATATCGATACCCCCAAGCAACAAAGCCGTAACTCATATATTGTCATTTTTCACGACAGCTAAATTTCTAAAATATTTTTTTTTGTTATTTAAGGGTGGGTAAATGATTGAAGTGGTAAAGGAAGTCATGTGATACATCATTTGAAAGCTTATAAAATTCTCTACTTAACTGTTTAAGTATTTATTGTTTATTTACTGTTTGTTTCTGATAATATTCAAGTTTAGAATATCTTACTTTAGTGATTTTAAGTAAACTTTTGCTTAAAGTGGACTGTGTAGAAACCTGAGTAGTACCACCATGTGTGTCTTATTTCAAGGCGTTTACCTATGAGTATAACTCAAAATGGGTCTAACTTGAGTTACATCCTTGTTGCTTGGGAGTGTCGATATATTATTACGGTAAATTATAGTTCATATAATGATGTAAGTCTACAACAAAAAGAATGGGAGAACTACTTTGTAAGAAAATATACAATTTACAAAATGAAAATTTAAACGAAATTTTTAAAATAATTTTTAAGTTTGAATAAGTCTTAGGCATAACGTACTCAATAAATTTATTTCATATTTATGCTAAACATAGTTTAATTATCCATAGTTATAAAAATATAGTTTTTAAGTCTTAGTAGTTAGTAGTAGTAATGGTGGGGAGGTCAAGCCTGGCAACTAGACCATATTGGTCCTTTTTGCCTACCCCTGTGTTACTAGTTTTTCTACTCTAACTAGGATTTTTGTTGTTGTACCCCGGGTCCTACAGTTTAGCGAGGAATCCGAACCTCGTTTTGTCAGCTTTTTTGGCTAAGTGAGCGGCTTTGATCCTTAAGTTTATTGGCTGCCAGTGCACTTGGACCGGCGCCAAACTGCTTAAGGCTCGTTTTCGCTTGCAGCCTTAGTACAGATCCTGGTTGCTTGAAAGTCCCTAAAGTGAGCTCGGCCAACAGACCTGACAGCTACCTTGCTGCTCCCTTTCGGTGCGTCCGGGTAGTATCACGTCCGAGTGCTAGTGCGACATTATCCACTGCAAACCTTTTTCTGTACTGTGTGCTTAGATCTTCGGCAGCACAAGCCAATGGTGGGGAAACGACGGTATTTTATTTCTGTCAAAAAGTTGTTCCACAACCGAGGATTGAACTCCGGTCTCTCGAATACTAAATCGAGGCGTTCACGACTGAGCCACCGCCGCCCCCCTAGTTTTTAGGTCTTAGTTTCAAGTAGAATTAATGCCAAAAATGAGGGCTCCTCGGACCATAGGCCGTGGCCCGTGATGTGGCTCTTTTTACGCATTTCAATATTTCGGTATTCACGTTGCCAAGTATTTTCGCAAATCATAACACTCGACGCGAATCAAATGTGACAGCAAGATGACTGGAGGAACTAGTTTCTAAAGCCTCCAGATATATTGTGACAGTTACTATCTTCAGACAAGGTAAAACAACGGTGTTCTTATATACATTTTTCGCCAAGTTTATATCCGTATGTTATTTATTCTGTTGTGCGCACAAAATGAAACTATACGATCATAACTATTATATAGAGCATTAGATAGGCAGGTTTGTTAGGGTAGGTGAGTACTTTAAGTAGTTCCGCAGGAGAGTAACGACATAGCTACAATTCAGACAGCAAGAAATTTTCCTAGTAACCGAACATGTCGTTGCTACTGGAAAAACATTGTTGAACTCAAGTCAGTTATACACCAAACATTTGCGCTAACTATTAAGGTTAAAATTGTTTGACATCACCTATGATAATTTCAATATTTTTTTGCAAATTTCCTAATAAAATAGTTTTTCTTAAGTGTTTTGTTCATAAATTGCATATAAGATACTGTGAATTCTGTTTATAAACGGTTCTGTTTAAAATCATAGTTCTAAAATGTTTATAACTTATTGACACATAAGTAGTAATATTTTTGTATTTCTTTACTAAATAGAACCAGTATTTTAATAAAACTCATTAAATTTATCATTGACAAATGTATTGTCTATTATTGCTGAATATACATATGGTTTACCAGTTTATGATTTAAAACTTTATTTTAAATCTTTTAGAAGATAAATCTCTTGACGCAGTTTTAGGTAATTGAAGATCGTTTATAATAATTTAATTTTTAACTTATTATTTATTAACCAGGCTATAATTTCAGGAAATATATCTTTTAGTTTAGAAAGAAAATAAATAAAACCTTTTTTTACCTAAAACAAATACATAACTTTAATTTTTAAACCAAAGCAACAAGATATCAAAATGCACCACTGATTAGCTCTGTACACGGCAAATATAAAATTACACCATATTAAACTTAATTCACCTTCTTAAATAGCGTTTATTCGAAAATATTGAAAAAATTAATTTAAACTGACACAAATTATTTTCTATTATTGTCAAAATTACATGGTAAATAGAATAACAATTAATATCAAAAATGATTTTGTTTAAATTATCCTCTTGATGACGCACTTCCGTCCGCCATTTTCGGTATGAAATTGTGTGTATGTCGGTACTCTTTTTGTGTAGTGTGTGAAGTACCTACCTACCCTAACAAACCTGCTCATCCAGTGCTCTACTATTATAGAAAAGTGAATAAAGATAAAAGCTTGACAGCGTAATGCGCATGTTTCGCAGTATACCTTACTAAAAAAGTGATGAGTACGGCATTCAATGATTATCGGTGAATTTAGGTGACGTGATGTGAACACCACCTCACGTATATGTAAATCGCTACCCTGGGTAGCAATTCTCATTCCATATGATGTGATGTTATCACTCCCCTGCTGTCATTTTAAACCTAAGTAACCTAGGTATAATTCGTGTATTTCTAAGACAAACATCTAGGTTATAGCCCACACTGAAATTCATAGGCGCCTTAGACCGGAAGTTGCAAAGAAATTGTTTACTATATATACCATAATATACAAATAAGTCGTGAACATATGTAATGCTACGTATTCCATTATATACTATTTACAGTAAATGGTATTACTGTATTTTCCCAAATCTTAAAAAAAAAATTAAAAAAAAACATTTTTTTGTGAAAATTGAAGAATGTTTGAAACTTTTTTTTTAATTAAAAGAAAAAACAAAAAAAAAATAACACTTTTTTTTACATAATTGAAAAAAAAATTGAAAAAAAAATTTACAATTTTTTTTTAATTTTCTTTTTGCGAAAATTTTTAAATTATTGTTTTTTCATTTTTTTTTAAAGAAGTTTAACCCCCCATAACTTTTTATTGGGGCTATTACTTTCTTAATTGGTAGAATTGATCTTTATAACAAAAGTATTTTTTTCTGAAAAAGTTACGTTAATCGGAATTTTCTTTCAGCTTTTTTCGATTTTTTAAGAAGTTTAACCTCCCAGAACTTCTTTTTTTTTGGGGGGGGGTTACTACAATAGGGATCTTACCTCATAGGACATGATTTTTCCTAAAAACTTTAAGTCGATAGAAATATTCGTTCTTGAGTTATCGTGTCCCCAAAAATGTGACATCGGATGGACAAACGGTAGACAGACAGACAGGCAGATGGACATTTTCAAAGTGCCTTATTTTTTCATGAAACACATTTGTATCCAAGAATTTTTTGTCTAGGATGTTTTTGGCAATTTTGGAAAATTCGAAACCGTTGTATAATACTATTCTAGAGCAGGCGCTGTGAATAGTATAATAATATGGTAATTTTGGTGTCGAGTTGAAATATACAATATCTTGTCTGCCAACGCACATTTCCGTATTAATTTAAAACATTAGATGGCAAATTACAAGACTTATGAATGAAATCATTGCGTAAATTTATGAATGGATTGGTTAACGTTATCAGGGACGGCTAATATACTATTAAAAACCTACCTAAATATTCTGAAAACGTAGTAAAATAGTGAAATCTCGTAATAGTTCATAGTGATTAAAATATTAATTAATTTGGATTTTTTATATTTAAAAACATTTGAATTATGTTAGAGGATTTCAACTTTAACAAAGTACAGTGGGCACAAATATGCAACGTATAACGTAAACTAAATACCAAATTGCAACTCGTACATAATATTATGGCTGATCTAGAGTATAGCCAAGAAGGGGGGAGGGGGGGGGATTTTAAGAAAATTTGTTAAAAATATAAAGGGTTTCCAA
This sequence comes from Brachypterus glaber, assembly GCA_958510825.1. Lineage (NCBI taxonomy): Eukaryota > Metazoa > Arthropoda > Insecta > Coleoptera > Kateretidae > Brachypterus > Brachypterus glaber. Next base: position 25,918,274 of record OY294047.1, on the reverse strand, counting down.
GGGGTTAAGTTCTAAACAGAGACTCACAAAAAAATTTCTCTTTACTAAGGTTCTAACCCATCATTTCCTATATTTTCTTGGTGCGCTAAAACCGATTTTACCATAAAAAAAGATTCATTGCGCAGGTTTTTCACACGCAGTGTATAAATTTCAGTAATTATACACTTCGTGTACGATTTGTGAAAAACCTTTTGGATGAATCTTTTTTTTATGGTGAAATCGGTTTCAGCGAATCAAAAAACCTAGAAAATAATGGGTTAGAACCCTAGGACAGAATCTGTTTTGTAGACCTCTGTAAATAATTTGGAAGAAATGCGTACTAAATAATTTTTATCTAATACTTCATAGAAACACATTTAGCACTATTTTAAATATAAAAAAATAATTTTGGCCCACAAAACAAGAAAAGTATTCTTATATATTTTTCATCGCTAAATCAAAAGTCATTAAAAAAAAAAAAACATGATTTTTTATGGTTTTTGTATGATTTTTTGAAATAAAAAAAACGGAAAATGATAAAACTAATCTGACTTCAAATTTTAATTCTAGGGATCAAAATACATCGAAAACCATATCTAGTTTTTTTTTCACGAAATTTTGAAAACTGCAGCAGCGCGTAAAAGCCTAAAAAAAAGTATCTTGATCTGGAGACGAGAGGTATATATTCCTGTGTATTTTGACACGCTAAATCCGAATCCGTCACCAGAATTAGCCCAGCGGGTCTTGGTTTGGCCCTAACCTAAAAAAACACCTCGAAATCGACAAAACTGCCCTGCTGCTACAGTTTTCAAAGCCCTGCAAGGGTCAAAATTTCGTGAAAAAAAAATCAAAACATGGTTTTTCAATGTATTTTGATCGGTAGAATTCAAATTTGAAGTCAGATTAGTTTTATCATTTTCCGTTTTTTTTTTACTTCTAAAAAAACCATACAACATGCATTTTTCTCAAAAAATCACTGCGGAAGTCCTTAATTTGACTTCGGATTTGGATTCAGTGATGAAAAATATATAAGAATAGACCTGTCCAGTTAAAAGACCAGGGTAACAAAATGATCAAAATTTGCGTTACGTAATACTTGAACGTTCCCTTAGGAATAATTTTTTTTTCTACAAGCTGAGAAAAATAAAGATAATATTTTAATAACAAGGTAGGTATTTATGTTACTAAGAGTTCTTGAGTTATCGTGGTCTCAAATTTCTCAGATACACAGACAGACTAACCGACAGACCATCCTACAGACCGACAGACAGAAATTTTTGTTTGACAGAAATCATATTTTTTGCATATAAATCGTCCAGAAACTCAAAAAAAGCATTAAAAAAAAATTTGATTTTTTTTTACTAACGCAACAATTTCCTTGGGAAAAATAAAATTGCGAAAGCAAAGCAAATCATATTTTTGTAAAATCTAAGCAAATTAATAGTTATTTTTGTATTAGTAATTTATTAACCAATTTTTGATACACAAGGTACATGTTGGTATGTCAAAATAACATCAAGTTACGATAAAAGTATAAAATAATATGTCATTTTAATTTAGGACTTACACTAAAAGATTCACAAAGACATATATTAAAAGAGTTATTGAGTGTACAAGTTAATAGAGTAAAAAGATTTTTCCAATAAATAGGATTTAAGCGTACATTTAAACACATTTAAATTACTAATATTTCGAATATTTACAGGGAGTTTATTATAAAGATATATACATCTGTAATAAGGAGAATTTTCATAAAGACTAGAACTGGAAGTTGTATTATTCCCTGGCTGTCAGTATATGAGTTTCTGGCAATGTTAAAATATTCATGATATATTTTTAAAAAACATTATACATTTATAAATATAAATACACGAGACAGTTAAAATATTTTTATCTTTAAAAGTTTGTTGACAGCTAGCTCTATAACCTAAATTAAAAATGAGTCTTATAAGCCTCTTTTGCTCTACAAGAACTCTGTTGATACACATACATATCCCCAGCAAATTATGTTATAAAACAAGTGGGAGTATGCAAGTGAGTAATAGATGCTTCAAATACCTGCTTCATCCAAATCACTTTTTAACTTTAAAATGGCAATGATCAATCCAAGAAAGGTACTTATTAAGAATTGTGCCAAGAAATTTTACAGACGTTGATAGTGGTATGTTTAAGATACTAAAATTACTATTCAGTCTTTTCCTATTAAAAAAAATACTGTCATTGTTTTATAATTATTTAAAACAAGTTTATTGGCTTTGCACCATTCTTCAAATCTATGAATTACCTCTTGAGGCAAATTATGCAATTCTAAAGGCGAGGCAGACTAGATAACAATGATAGAATCATCGGCAACTAACACAACTAAAGCAATTTTTATAAAGAGAGGAAGGTCAATAATGGAGATAAAAAAAGAAGAGGGCCAAGGATTGAGCCCTGGGGTACACCTAATTAAAAAAGAAAGAATTGGAATTAAAATTATTTATTATCTGTGTAACATGTACGAGTATACCCAGTCACAAATATTCCTTGGTACACCCATACTTAGCAGTTTTGCCCTTAATTTTTTAGGGCAAAATGATACCACGTATTTCCCATTATCAATTTCAGTATAAACGAATTTAAGAAAGTTAAAGCATGCAGTTTCAACAGATTTCTTTGCTCGAAAACCATGCTGAGAGTTAGAACTTAATAACTTTATGATATTATCTTCTTCCAAATAAGAGCTTATTCTGTTAAAGATAATTTTTTCCAGTACTTTAGAAAAGCTATTAAGAAGCGAGATTTGCCTATAATTATCAATTTCGTACTTGCTTCCTTTTTTATAGACAGGGATAACTAATGCTGTTTTGTATATATCTGGAAAGCAGCCTTGAATCAAAGATTGATTGAATAGATAAATAAGGGATTTGATAATTAAATCAATAACTTTTAGCAATACATCAATAGATAATCCATCTCTTCCACTAGAACTTTTATTTTTTATCGTATCTCTAAGACATCTGACTCAAATACAGGAAGCTCATTAAAAGGGGATTTACTAATAACATTTGGTATAGAGTATTTTGAGTTCGAATATGGCGAAATTTATCCATAACAATTTTCTCAGCAATACTACCAAAATGGTTCCCAAATATATTTGCAATATCTAGAGGATCTGTTATTATGTTATCTTCAAAAATTATTTTATCAACGCCAGAGTGTTTTTTTGATCTACCTAATTTACTATTTACGCATAGCCAAGTTTTTTTTAGATTTATTACTGCTATTATTAATTTTTTGTTTATAAAATGCTTGTTTAGTTGTTTTGATGAGAAATGTATGCTGTTTTTTAGCACTGTAATAGGTTTCTTTAGAGATAATTTTATTGTTTAAAAGACTAAAGTAGTTCTATTTAATTTTAGTAAATAATACTATTATAATAGAGTAACAAAACATATATTTATAATTAGTATAATGAGTTTAATTTGTGATAAATTTATAATTTTTTGTAATGTTGCTTACGTTACATTTTGTGACATTGATTTTGACTTAAGTACATGTATTTTTAAATTTATATTCTATTTAAAACTAAATGTTCATTTGAAAATGTTTAAGAAATCAGGCTAAAATGTTTTAAATCTTTAACAACTGCTAAGTTATGCATTAAAAGATGAAATATCTGTTGCTTACGTTACAAGGCAATTCGTTGCTTACGTTACATTAAAAGTCCATATATGTTTGCATTATAAACGGACTATCTTTGTAATATATTATTGCAATACCGAGAGTGTACTTCGATTGGTACACATTCAGTTTTTGTCCCAGGTATTGCTTTCCCATTTTCAAAACATCCAAACCAAACTAAACTAAATGTGTGCGTTACTGTATTGTGAATAAAAGATTTTCAAGACTTGAGGGCAACCCTGACAAAAGCGCATAAGTTAGTTAATTGGACAAACCGTCAAATCGTGTCCATCCATATAAATTACATTATTAGGTTGTAGCTCGATCGTATCTTCTCACCTAGAGTCAAATACCGAGAGAAAAACTATTAAGTCGATGCATTTCGAGATTATAAGGAGCACAAGTGAGACTGAGTAATAAATTACCGGCAACGCTCGCGGACGAGAGGACGTAAATATTTTACCTAAACGAACGTTGAAGTGCTAGGGCTATCCGTTATTACCACCCTATTTAAATTGTGAATTATAACACGGTACAACAGAAAAAAATATGTCAAATAATTATGACAGGTCTTCAAAACCTGTTTATTTTTTTTACATTTTGGGATTTTCCTTATCAAATTACCCAAAAATTTATACTTTTACAGGAACTTCAAACTATGCCGTTTAAATGTAAAACAAAAATCTTAAACGTTCTACTGTACAAGTAAAGCAAAACCGTGATAACATTAATATGTTTTAAGCCTCCAGTTCCAGCCCCCTACCCCTTATCGTAAAAAGTCCAAACGTACAATAATTTTGGGACACCTTTTCTTAACGGTTCCAGTTCCCTAAAACATATTAATGTTAAATATTGTCATCGGGTCAATTTTTTTAATTCAATTTTGTATCGTTGATTTCAAATCTATAATCAGATTTTTCAGGTCACGTCAGGATTTGTTTCTATATTTTTTCCTAAAAGTGTGGCATCGAAGCTTCTGTGTCATTAACCAAGTTTTTTAAGAGAATTTATAAGATATAAAAACAAAAGGCAAGAACGCATATGATGGCTGGAATATTAATGTGCTCTTAAACATGACACAAAAGTAACCCAGGACTGTAGGCAAAGAAAAAGAGCTAAAAAAGTAAATTGATGCATACAAACTTTCTTGACTTTTGTTTTTATTATACCTATACTTTCGTATTCAGATATAAATAAATAAACACATTTATTTTATTAGTACCTACTACTTCGCTTAAGTCAAACGTGTTTTTGCTTAGCTAAGATATCTTATAAAATACTGATTTTCCTCCTTTTCACCCCAATAACACAAAAATGGTTTAAACCAGCTAATTTACTGACCTGCCACGTTTTGATACCAAGTTTAACCATAAACCATTTTCGATTTTTTGTGCAAATAACTACGTCCATGTCTTTAAAACCTGTGTTTTTCTTTTAGCATTTTAGGCTTTTCCTTATCAAATTACCCGAAAATACAATACAACTTTTACAGAAACTTCAAACTATGCCGTTTAAATGTCAGTTGTAAAATCTATTGAAAACATATATTTTTAATATAATAAACAGGCATTGGATAAAATATTGTACGATACAAATGAACTACTCAAACTTAAACTACTCAGGGGTTAAGCTATATTATCTACTTATTAACCCACTCGACCGTTAGGGCCTCGTCAACTTTTCCTCGTGGATAATATCTCACCTCACAAATTATGTTGACTATAGCAACGTAGGGTAAGTAACAACAAAAGATAAACAAACATTATAACTTATTAAAAATAACTACAATAAACCGGGAATTATAATGAGGGGTTGTCATTGACAAGTTGTCAAATAGAATCTCTTTAATTAATCCATATTATAAATATCATTGTACGTAGAAAACGTGTTTTTAAATTTAGAGCACTAGATAGGTAGGTTTGTTAGGGTAAGTGGCTAGTATGAGTGGTTCCGAAAAGGAGTACGGACATAGCCACAATTTCAGACCGCAGGAAATTTTCAAAGAAACCGAACATGTCGTTGCTAATGCAAAAACATTGTTGAAATCAGGTCCGTTATACACCAAACTATTGACATCAAAATTGTTTGACATCAACTATGACAATTTTAATATTTTTATCCAAATTTTGTGATAAAATAGATTTTTTTTAAGATGTTTTGTTCGTATGGAAGATACTGTGAATTATGTTTAAAAACGATTCTGTTTAAAATTATAGTACTAAAATGTTTATAACTTATTCACAAGTACCTAAGTAGTAATATTTTTGTATTTCTTTACTAAATAGAATCAGTATTTTAATATAACTCATACAATTATTATTAAATATTGTATTACCAATGCTGAATATCCATTAGGGCTAATAATTTCTGATTTAAAACCTTGTTTTGAATCTTTTAAAATCTCTTGAAGTAGGTAATTTGGTAGATCATTTATAACAATTTACTTCATACCTTATTAGCAAGGCTGCGATTTCACGAAATATCTCTTTTAGTTTCCAAAGAAAATAAAGAAAAGCTTTGTTTACCTAAAACAAATACATACGTTTAATTCGTTAACCAAAGCAACAAGATATTTTCAAAATGCACTATTGATTAGCTCTGTACACGGAAAGTATAAAATTACACCATTTTAAAGTTAATTCATCTTCTTAAATAACGCTTATTCGAAAATATTTAGAAAACTAATGCAAAATGTCATAATTTGTTTTCTATTATTGACAAACTTTCATGACAAATAGAATAACAATTAAAATTAAAAATTATTTTGTTTAAATTATGCTCTTGATGACTCACTTCCGTCCGCCATTTTTGGTCTGAAATTTCGTGTATGTCGGCACTCTTTTTGTGTAGTGTGTAAACTACCTCCCTACCCTAACAAACCTGCCTATCCAGTGCTCTATTTAAATAGATACCAACATTGGAAAAGATATTTTCTTCTAGTTGATCTAGTTTAATATATAATATATCATATAGAAAATGTATAGGAGTTAAAAAGAAAATATCGATTTTGATTGATGGCGCGTAATTTTAACGTGATTTAAAATTTCAAGAATTCGATAATGTAAAGTAGTTAAAGCACTTTGATTCGAGCTTCTGTAAGGTGCATTTTTACGATTAACTCAGCTCGTAAATGGTTTTTAAACGAATTTTACCTGTAGGAATTTTAATATCTAATAAAACTAATTGGAAGTAGATTGATGATACAGCTACTTAAATATTTGTTTAATAAAAAATAACGCATTAAAAAATAAACGAGTTTGACTTTTAACTAATCCAATTATACTGACAATAATTAATGGTTGCTTTGACAAGATGTTTACCAAAAAATGTTAAGATCTTTTACTTTACTTTTACCCTGAAGAACGCAACAAGAAAATCATAATGTATACATTAGTATACTAAAGAAGTAATTTCTGGCTTATGATCAGATTTAACTAGAAAAATTAGATATCACTACAGTTCACATGCTTAGTGAGTAAAATAAGTAAGTTTATTAATCCCAGACTAATTACACACTCTCACAAAAAATTAAAATCAATTAGGTACAGGGTGATCCAGAATTCCCGCCCTCATCATTTTTCTCGAAAATGGTAAGGGATATTAAAAAAAGTCAGCAACCGTGTTTTATAGTCTCACCTATAATCCAAGTTAAATACCATATGACGCTTTCATAATAATACTCTTTGGCCCTGTTACAACCTCTATATTTTTTTCCTCATGGTAAACGATTTTTTAATTATGTAAATCTTTAAATTAGAATAGTTTAGTTTCATGTCTTTTTTTTTCTGTTCTGCACTCATTTGTTTTCTAGTTATGGACTGTCAAAATTTACTTAATTAATTGTTCCCAATTTTTTAACCATTGCAGATATTAAAAAAGTTTTAAATGTGTTACTTTATAAATACTATTTCATTTTAATAAGCAAACCATTTAAAAAAGGTCCTAGGTGCCATCACAACACTTATTATCCATTATTTAAAAACTGTAACATTCTGCATGTTAATTTACATTTTTTTTACAGTGAACTGTAAAATTTAATAGATTTTGAATGTAATTTTACATGTAATTTGCATATATAATTTTATAACTAAATGTAAAATTACATGTAAAATTGTAGAATTACATATAAAATCTAGCCAATTTTACAATTTACATGCAGAATGATGTGTAATTACATATTTATTTTTTACAGTGGATATACAGTTTATTAACAAAATGTCTTTGGTGGTCTTCGCATGCTTTTTTACCTCTTCAAATCGTCAAAAGTATGTCCGTTGGTTTTCAATTTCATGATAGCTTAAAATTATTATAAGTATCAATATAACCGCTTCTGATGATGACGATGCAAAATATCTTAAGTTCTTGAAAGTCTATTACATAAACTAAGCAAATTTCTACAATTTATTGGCCATTTTCACTTATGGGTGAAGCATTTATTATTATTTTACACCCAGATTTTAATCTATATCTCGTTGGTGTACAAGTTCCAGCAATTAATTTCAATTTCATAAAAATCCTCTGTGAAGAATCTTTAGTAAAGATTATTAGGATAAGGTTTAATTACACTGATTTACCGTTAATACAATTTCTGAAAAAATAACTATTTTTGTCTTACACCAAGAAAAGAGTAATAGTAGAAGTAGTAATAGTTTACAGGGGAGGTACAGGGGCAATGGAATAACTTAAAAAATATATTAAAGTAACAGTCATCGTATTTATCAAGTTTTCAGTCCAAATACTGTTTTGAGCCAGCTCTCCATTCCACCGAATTTCATAAAATTTTTACATCCAACATTTTTTAGAATTTGCGATCAGTATTCAATTCTAGGGAAACCAACCCCTCTTATTACATCCAGTTCACTCTCCAGAACATCTTGAAGTAAGCTTTCTTGTCTTAGTGACTAGTCCTTTCCACAAGATACACTTTTCTTAATTATCTTTAATAACATTGTCTTAAAACACCAGCCTCCCCACAAGCAAATCCTGCGCACGGGCCTGTACAACACCACATTTCAAATTATTTTACGTTTCTCTTACCTGCACTCCCTATTATTACAGAATTTTAAGAATTTTTACTATTATTTTTTATTTTTAATCAACACAGTGATTTTTTTTAATTTTACATTCGATCAATCTCCAAGAAAAGATCTTAATACTTATTGTGAAAAAAAAGTATTCCAGATTTTGATGTACATATTTATCCCTTTTTTATAGACCTTACAAGGTCTATATCACACAATTCTATCACCTATAAAGGCCTTAAGAGAGAGTTGGCAGCTATATATCTATATATATATATATATATATATATATATATATATATATATATCTTATATCGTCTATTTCTAGCTACTGGTCTATAAACATTTATATGATTATAAAGATGCCAAAAAACAACAAAGCACAAATGAAGAAAATTTATAGAAAAACGTAAAAACCCGAAAAAATATTCCACAAACGTCACCTTAAAAAGTAAACAAAACTTTTGTTGATAATTTTTTGTAAACATGTATTATTTGTCCTTACAGTTACAAAGAGAAAACTACTAACTTTGAGAGAAAAACATTAGATCTGGAAAATTGGCAGAATATCGAAATGGCGATTTTCTATCGCATAAAAATTGTACGCCAAAAGCTGCGCAGATAGGTAAATTCCGTTATAGGGATTTAAGTTATGTGGTCTTTACATTCCGAAAAACTTCTTCCTTCCCTCCGTCCGCTCTTTCGTCCAGAGGCCTAAAAGCCATACTGTTTGAGAAACCAAAACCAAACTTTAAACTTAACGTTTTTGGGGGATTGCTAATAGGACTTTTTCTTAGTTTTTCTCTACTTGGCAAATTACAATCATGTAGTAGTAGTAGTAAGGGTGGGGAGGCTACAAGCCAGGCAACTAGGCCATTATGGCCCTTTTTGCCAGCCCCGAGCTGTCCCAGCCACACATCTACCCTACTCCCTGCCTAAACCTGCCGGACCTCCTTATAAAGGTCGCGATATCTGTCCAGGCAAGGGTACGCAACTCCTCTCTTCGGAGAGTTGCCACTCCGAAGATCTCCTGTCGTATTCTGCCGAACCGATCGCATTGTCCTAGGAAATGGAAGGACGATTCTTCGTCTATCCCGCAACCCGAACAGACGGGGTCGTTACCAACCTTCATCTTGAACAGGTGCCTTCCTAGTCCACAGTGACCCGTGAGGATCCCTGTGAGTTGGCTGATCGTGGCTCGGCTTCTTCCTAGTAGCCACGCGGTTTTTGACTTGCTTGGACCGGAAAGGAAGTCCTTTGCCTGTCTGCAGTTCGTGACCGTTGACCAGCTTTCCCTTAGTTTTTCTCCAGCCCACGTGTTGAGGGCTGATGTGACTTGTTTCCTTGTAATACCAAGCATGGGTTCGGGTCCCATGCACGGAGTTTCGGCTCCGAGCCTGGCAAGTTCGTCTGCCTTCTCGTTGCCTGGTATCCTGCTGTGTCCAGGGACCCATACAAGGTGGACTCTTTTGTTCCTCGCTAGCTCCTCCAGGGCTTCTATGCATTCCTGCACAAGACTGGATCTTGTGCTGGGTGCACTGAGAGCCTTCAGGGCTGCTTGGCTGTCGGAGCAGATGTATACATCTGATCCGTTACTCCCTAGAACCTCTTCGCATCTTGCCGCTTCCTGTATCGCAAAGACTTCCGCTTGGAATACCGTGGGGTACCTGCCGAGCGAATAGCTCTTTTGAACCCCCGTGTCTTGTACAAAGAAGCCTGCGCCCGAGCTTTGCGTGCTTTCCATCCGGGAGCCGTCTGTATAGCACACTGTTGCGTTTTGGGCAAAATTAACTTCCTTGTTCTCCCACTCGTGTTTTGTTGGTATAGTGAGAGAGAATGCTCTGTCAAACCTTAATCGGTCTTCCGCCTCTATCACCTTGATGCTGCTGATAGGTAACTCTACTCTGGCAACATCGGCGATTTTTGTATGTCCGTAGACTGCCCCTTCACCCAGCCAGCATCCAACATCTCTCATTCTAAGGTAGCTAGCCATTGCCTCCCTCCTTATCCAGGACGGAAGCGTTGGCAGCCCCAGTAGAACTTCCAGTGCTGATGTGGGGGTCGTCCTGATTGCGCCGGTGATCCCGAGACACGCTAGTCTTTGGATCTTACTCAGACTCCGAGCTACTGTGGTTTTGCTGACGCTTGGCCACCATACCACCGAGCCATATTGGACTCTGGGTCTAATGACGGCGGTATAGATCCATAATAGAATCTGTGGGGTCATGCCCCAGCTTTTTCCCACTGCCCGACGCAAGTGCCAGAAGGTCGCAATCGACTTGTCAATGACTTTGTCTACATGCGCCTTCCAGTTGAGTTTACTGTCTAGGGTTACTCCCAAGTACTTGACCTCTTGTGAGAGCACAAGCGGTTTTCCGTACATTTGGGGGGCCCTAAAGTTCTCTATCTTTCTCCTATTGGTAAAGAGGATAAGCTCAGTCTTTGTTGGGTTGACTGATAAGCCTTTTTCCTCACACCACTCTTCTATTATCCTGCAGGCTGTCTGGATTCTTTCACAGACCGTGCCCAAGAACCTTCCAGTGACTAGGACCGTGCCATCATCTGCAAATGCTTGTGCGTATAGCCCAGCGGCCGTCAGCCTCTCTAGGAGACTGTCCATAACTAGACACCATAAGTGAGGTGAAAGACAACTGCCCTGTGGACATCCACCCCTCACCCCGATGTCCAGACGACAGTCCCCCAGAGAGGCCATGACATTCCTTTCTACCAGCGCAGATCTTACCCAACTAACCAGCGCTGGCGGGGTGCCCCTCGCTAATAGCGCACTGCAGATGGTTGACGTTCTTGCCCTGTCGAATGCTCCCTCTACGTCAAAGAATATGGCCAACGCCCATTCTTTGTGGTGTAACGCCTTTTCGACTCTTCGCACTATAGCGTGGAGGGCCGAGTCTGTCGACCTGCCTCGCCTATATGCGTGTTGTCCTCTATGGAAAGGATGCCTGCTAAGCACTCCTTCCATCAGGTACCGGTCCACTATCTTTTCCAGCGTTTTCAGCAGGAAAGATGTAAGGCTTATTGGTCTGAAGGATTTGGCGGTTGTGTAATCCTTCCTACCCGGTTTGGGGATGAAGACCACTCTCGCCCTCCTCCATTCCTTTGGAACATATCCCAGCGCCAGGCTGGCCTTAAAGATCCTCTTCACGCTGGGAAGAACGATCTCTATGCCCGCCTGGAGTAGCGCTGGGAATATGCCATCCGGTCCTGCTGCCTTGTATGGGTCAAACTCTTTCACCGCCCATTTGATCGCGCCGTCTTTGATAACCTCCTCGGCCAGTTGCCGGTCCCCTCCTGGGAGGGGACCCTGCTCTACCTCGGGGTTATCTTGTTCGACGCTTTCACCGGGAAAGTGAGTCTCCAGCAGTAGTCTTAAGGACTCTTCGCTGGAGGTGGTCCAACTCCCATCTTGTCTCTGTAGCGAGCCTACCGATTTATTAGACGTGCCGCTAAGAATTTTCATCAGCCTTGCAGAATCCGACAGTGACTCCATGTCTCCGCAGTATTTCCTCCAGCTTTGTTTCTTGCTTCGTCTAAGCTCCTTTTTGAAATCCCTTCTCACCCCTCTATACCTATCCCATGAGGACTCTGTGTCTTCCCTAAAGGCTTGGTTGAATGCCCGCCTACACTCCTTGCGCAGGGTGTCCAGCGTGCCATTCCACCATGGGACCTTTCGGTCCTTGGCCTCCCTGAGTGGACAAGCCTCCTCATAAGCTGAGATTATGGTATTATTTAGAGTGGTGACCTCTTTGTCTAATTGTTCCTCTGTGAGTATCTCACTGTCTGAATCCCAGTTATGACTTTTGAGCTGGGAGAGGTAATTCTCCCAGTCCGTTGCCCTTGGGTTTCTTTTCATGATTGGATCGGGTTTGTCCGACCTTAACTCAAATCTTACCATTCGATGGTCCGACATGGTTATGTCCGACGACACCCTCCAATTCAAAATGTTCTCTGATAGAGTGATAGATACCAGCGTTATATCAATCACCTCCTTTCGGACTCGATTGACAAATGTTGGCTCCTTCCCTCTATTCATTATCTCTAAATTGGTCGATGCTAGGTACCCCAACAAGGTTTCCCCCCTAGGGTTTATACCCGTGCTTCCCCACACCACGTGGTGTGCGTTCGCGTCGCAACCGATAATTACTGGTAGGCGCTGTTCATTCGCGAATTCCACCAGGCTCACTAACTCCCTCGAGGGAAGTACGCCTTCGTACGGCAAATATAAGCTACCCACCACCACCTTATGACTAATGCCTCTTACCTTGTGCTCCAGAATAGCTGCCGTTACATCCTTGGTGCCCAGCTGGGTCAATGGAACCACGTTCAGCTCCTTAGATGCCAGGATACATGTTCTGATGTGTTCGTCCTCTTTGCCAACTATAATTTTATAGCCGGCTGCACCTAACCCCCTTACGTTGTTCCTGTAAACATAAGGTTCCTGTACCAATACGATCTCGCCTACCTTGTTAGCAAGAGCGCTCACCAGTTCCCCAGTTGCACTCTTGCTATGCTGTAGGTTGATCTGGCTTACCTTTAACGCCGCCATTGATGGGGTCACTCATGGGGCGTGGTTGGCAAAACTTATGTGGTCCGCTGGGGGCCGCTCGCGCCCGAGGGGCCGCGGCTGACAACTCCGCTCCAAGATGTGACCTTCCTTACGGAAATAGTCATCAGCTCGAAGCACAGCTGCCAGCTCGCCCCCTCTAGGCGCCTGACGGCGTCCCTTTCTACCACAAAAGTGAGGAACCAGTCTCCTGCCTCTCCCGTCGTCTGGATGTGACGCCATCCCTCGATGTTGAGCGAGGGATTCTGGAAAGCCATCAGCCTCTTCACCTTGCCTAGGTCCAGCTCTTTGTTCCTTAGCCAGAAGCCTACCTTCTCCGGCCATGGAGCATCGGCTGCCGCCACCTTGGTGAAGGCAACCCCCTCCAGGGTCGGAGTTGGCCAGGTTTCCAGCAGCCAGCGCTTTGTTGGCAGGGTCATGGTCGTTATCAGGAACCAGCCGGGAAATACCACGCCTGAGTTCCTGAATCTGAGGGGACCCACAGGGGGAGTTGCCTCTATAGCCCTGAACATCTCCTCCACCATGCTCGCCCTCAAGCGCTCTGCCTCTTCGGGCGTAACCTTACCGTCCTCCCTATCCGACCTTATTACCACCTGCAGCTCCTTCTTCGAAGGGTCCTCGGTGGTTTCAGGATCGGACATTTGCGTCGGCGCGTTACCCTCTCCCCTCTCCAGGGAGGAGACCTGATGGCGTGTGCCACCCTCCCCTCTATGGAGAGGCGAGACGTGCTTGCGCTTTCCGCCGTTGGGAGGGGTGCGGTAGTGGTTAGGCCTTTTCCTTGAGCTACCTGGAGGTGTTTCTTTGTCTGTCCTCAGTCTCTTTTTGCTCGCCTCTGGCTTAGAACTGGAGGTTCCTTGGAGCCTCCTTTCCTCGCCTCGGGCGGACGCCGGAGCCGTTGGCAGCGCAAAGAGCTTCTTGGCCACTCTCCTTTCGTTCCTGGCTGATGGACCTCTCCCTTGAGTTTGGCTAGGTTTCTGAGGGACCGGTTGCCTTACCGCTTCCTGTATGCCCTCATGTGAGCAGCCAGGTCGCGGTACTGGCGTCGGTCTCCTAAACCCTCCGTCCGGTTTTTGGGGGTCGCCGCACCCTCCAACAGGCTTACTTCCCCCAGTGGGGATATCCGCCTGTGGAGCGCCTTCGGCTTGCCCAGTCCCCGTCGCAAGGCTGGAGCTAGAGGCGGCAGCGTTACTTTGCTGCTCTCCTTCTCCCTCCTTGGCCATCCTCTTCTTCTCCTTCCTTCTTTGGAACTTCCTCCTCTGCTTCTCTCTTTGGTTCTCCTTCTTCCGAAGTGCCGCCGCTTCAGCTGCTTCCCCGGCCGCCCCATCGAGGTTGGTGTCTTCGGACGTCTTCCTCGGTGACCCAGCTGGGGAGTTAAGGAGTTTTTCCTCCTCTACCGCGTCTATCTCGTGTCCGTCGGACGTCTCCATAGAGTTGAGGAACTCTGTTTCCTCTTTTTGTGGCACTATCTTTTCCATATTTTCGTTTTGATTCATGGCTAGAACAAAGTTGTGTGCTAGTATTTGTGTAGTGTGTAAGTGTGGGCATTCGATAGGGCGTGGATCCCCCCCTTTCCATCGAATGACTCGCGGGCGCTCATCCTTAGTGAGAAGTCTGGCGGCCGCTTTTCCCCTGGTGAAGCCCCCCGGAAGTGTGCAGCGGGTCCTCAACCAGGCGCTACCTGGAGCCGCTGCACACCCCAAGATTATACACCGACTTATAGGGCGGCCCCCTACGCTAGCTAGGCAAGGGTGGGCCCCTTTCATCGGCGGCACAGGCGTGCCTGACCTGCTTATTTCACCGCTACCATTCCATCGTGACTTCCCTCTAAAGTAGCCTCCACGAGCCACCCTACGGGGGTGGAGTAATCCCTACCCTCCCGACCCACGTGTGTGTGTGTGTGTGTGTGTGTGTGTCAGTGTGCGTGTGTAGTGCTTGTAAGATATGTGTGTGTTTTTTACGGGAATTTGATCCCCAACCAGTTTTGGTCCGCCTCGGGCCCTAGTTCACCCCGCGGCCTCAAATCATTGATGAGAGCTGGCTGGGGCTTCCTCCGGGATAGCTGTGGACCCCAGCCATCTCAAACCAACAACCGAATAGCCCGTTGTGCAGTGCCCGACTCTCGCCAAGTATTGTCTGACGAGCCGATCCCCTATCCGCCACCTGGGGAGGCGCCCGATGGAGGACTGGAAGCCCCACACGGGAAAATTACAATCATAATAACATTGTAAAAACTGAGGGTTAAATGCGAAAAAATTGAACTGTAATTAAGGACTAGATTGATTTTTTATCTAGGGCGCTTTTTGGCCATTTTGGAAAATTTGTAACTATCGTATTATACTCTTCTGTGTGAAGAGAATAGAAGAGAATAAAAAAGCAGAAAGTATACCTATTCAATAACAGGCGCAAAAAACATTGAATGATATTTTAAACGCGGACAAAGCTTATCTTCTCAGTGTAGTACTCTCATCTCAGGTTGTAAAATTATATTATATTCAATTATAAAGATTTTAAGCTTTCGCCGATGATGACGACCTCTTCAGCACGGCTAGGATACGGTTTTTTATGTTTATAGGTTTGTGTTTTTATGTTCAACTAGATGCAAAAGATAAGAAAGTAACATTAAAGACTAGTCTTGAATTATTTTATATGTTATTTGGAGTTGGCACTTAATATTGTAATGAAATATGAAGATATTTAAGTGTTAATTATTTAGAAGTTAATACGGACCTATCTAAGGCTTTGGATAGGCTTTGGTACCTAAGGCAGTTTCGGACTTCAACGAAGGGTAACCGGGAAAAATCCCGGTATGAATAGGGCACTTTTTTTAAACTGACGCCAAAATTTTATATTTTACTTTTCTACTTGTTATATTATTCACTGCGCCTTGCGCTAGAATAATATACGGTAAATTCGAATTAAAAAAAAAAAAAATTTAAAAATCGTCCCAGACAAAAAACTATTGGATATAAACTTGTTTCATAAAAAAATAAGCAACTTTTTTTTTGAAATGTTAGTCGGTCTGTCCGTAGGTCTGTCCGATGTCACGATTTTTGTAAACGCGATAACTCAATAACGAATAATCAAATTGAAAATTTCATAAAAACTCAAGTTCTACGAGGGGAAGATTTCTATTGTTTTGAAAGTAATCCCCCAAAAACCAAAAAACTTATGGGGGTTAAACTTAAAAAAAAAATAGTTATCATTTTCAAAAATCTTTTTTTTTTCGAAATTTTTTTTTTCTGAACTTTTTTGGCAAAAAGAAAATTAAAAAAATAAGTTTTTTATTTGAGTTTAAATAAATATATATTTTTTATATTTTTTCAAGAAAAGATCTTTTTTTTTAAATAATAATTTTTTTTTGAAAATTAATTTTTTTAAGTATTTGGGAAAGTACAATATAGGTACCATTTACTGTGAATAATGTATAATGGAATGCGTAGAATTACATATATTCACGGCTTGTTTAGAAATTAATGCTGACCTATCTAAAGCTTTGGATAGGCGATAGAGAAGGAAAAAGGACTAAGTCCAGCCTGCGCAAGATTATTTTGTGACAGAACGGGGCAGCGAAATGACGTAACACAATTTATCTGAACTTGCGCATACGCATCTCTGTCAGCTGTGAAATACTGTCGGTCTTAAAACAATTCGTCACCCCAGTATTCATTTGTCGTATCTACAAAAATCCCCCAGTAAAAATCTTAAAATGTCCGAAAATAGAGATATGGCAAACCAATACTGGGGTGACTAATTACACTAGGCAACACGGTTTCTTCCCTGATTTGAGTCATATGTTTTTTTAACTAATTTTGGGTCGCTGAGACCAGATCTAGCCTCAGAATATTCCTATTACCTAAGGTTTCTGAGAAAAATGAGATAAAAGTGGTAAAAAATCATTATTTTAGCCCTCTTTTGTTATAAAATCATGGGAGATAAAAATATTCTGAAGACAAATTTAGATTTGGCGCCTCAATATTAGTTAAAAAAATACCCAAAGAATATGTATATAATTCATAGGTAGAATAAATAGGGATATTATGGGAAAAAAATATTTAAAAAAAATTGATCGTGTAACAAAACTAAGTAGGGGTGGAGGGTAAGGAGAGGGTTGCATAAGAGGACAAGCTTATCGCCACGTACCCATGCTAAAAATCGTCAAAAATCATCACTAGGGGGTCAAAAATGAACTAAAAGTATGTTACGTATTACGGTTCTTATGTAATAAAGTAACATTTTTATGATGTAGAACCATTAAAAATCGACAAAAAATACGCAATATTTTTTTTATAAATTATTTTTAAATTGGCATAATTGCCTTTACTAAAATTTAAAAAATAAGACGTACTGGATTTTTTTAAGGTCAAATTCGGATTCTGCGCCTTTAAATTGATAATAAAAATATTTTTTTTGGGCTGGGGAAAAAAGTTTACACTATGTGCTTTAATTTTATTTCTTTTTCATTTATTTACTTTTTACGAACAAACTAAGCTAAATAAAAATATCTTTGTATAACTATTTTTGTAGAGAATTTTACAGTCTACAAATTAAGTCCTATAAAATTTTTATACAAATTTGATAGTTTTGGCACAAATGAGCAATTAAGTAGGTCTGTACTTTCATTTTAAGCTTTTTATTTATTTTTTTCGCGTACTTACTGTGACAGTATGTCCTTAGCATATTTTTTTTTGAATTCCTTGTATTTTTTTTTAATATACCCTAAAATTTTCAAAATCCTACTCGTTTTTTTTAAACATTTTGAAAAAAAAAACGTCATTATTTCCTGGAGTTATATCTCAAAAATTTTAGGTGCTGGAATTTTTCCAAGTTTAGATTCTACGCCCTCGAATTAGTAAGAAAAATTTACTTTCCGATCGGGGCAAAATAAAATATTGCGATTTGTTGCCTAGTGTTATGTTTGTTTATACTGTCAGTACTGTGAGATCGTCGTTTGTTTCTGTTCATATTTCGACTTCTACTGTGTTTTAATTGTTTTTTTGCTGCTTTTGTTTATAACTTTAAACATGACCTGTATTGTTGCTTTGTGAAGAGCAAAGGGTTAATCCCTGTTGTACTCAAAGTAGGCGTACAAAATACTAAATCAAACACACCGCGAAAGATTCTTATAAAATAATTTAAAAAAACTATTTCGACGTTTCTTCGTAGATATTTATTGTTTTTTGTTGCATTTTTTATAATTTTTATTTGACACATAAAACTAAGGTTAAAATATACTTATCAAAAACAACAAAAATAGTGCGCATGTGCTAGTTTATCGCAGATCCGCAAGGCACATTTATCACACTTTTCTGCAATAAGGTCTTTCGTTGTCCATGGGATAGGCTTAAGTCCCTAAGGCAGTATCGGACTACACCGACGGGTAACCGGGCAAAATCCCGGTATGAATGGACACTTTTTTTAAACGGCTGCCAAAATTTTATTTTATTCTTTTTTGGGTATTTGTTTTTTTTAGTTGGAAATAAAGGAACACAGTCCAAATTTTAAAGCTGATCAGCTGAATCTTATTATACTATTCATACCGCGTAGCGCCAGAATAGTGTTATACGGTAGTTTGGACTTTCCCAAAATAATTAAAAACCGTCATAGACAAAAAATTCTTGGATACAAATTTGTTTCATGAAAAAATATGAAACTTTGAAAATGTCCGTCTGTCCATCTGTCTGTCTGATGTCACGTTTTTTGTAGACACGATAACTCAAGAACAAATAATCTGATCGACTCCAAACTCCGAACATATCGTCGCCTTGCATACAAAGGGGCTTATCTCAAAAAATTGTATTTTACAGGAAAAACATTTTAAAATTTTTATTTTAAAATTTCAGTTTCCCAGTTTTTAAAAAACGACGATATATAGATGCAACATGCAACATGTTAAAGAAAGATTTTTTAGGTAACATGTGATATATTACATGAGACATAACATACATATGTATGCTACATAAAATGCCCTATAACAGAAAGATTTTTTAAGTTACATGTGCCATATTACATAAAATGTAACATACCTACATATGTATGATACATAACATGCCATATTGCATGTTATGTCATATATATGGTATGAGAACATGTTCGTGTACACGATACATAAAATGTTATAAATTCAACACTAAATATGGCTTCTATATTATTTTAATTTTTATAGGTTAGAATCACTAATATTCTTAAAATGGGTGTTACTAATAAAAGTTTTACCCTTAAGTAGTATAAACTCATGTATTTTTTGACAAACTGATTTTAGATAGTTTTAGACAAAAAAAAACAAATAATAATCATTAAAAAAATTATATATATTTTATTTTTTCTCTAAACATTGGATTTTTATGTGGCGCAGATTTTTAAGCCTGGTAGAAAGTTTGCTTTTACAGTAAAAATTCATATCGCATAAGAATTTTACCTGATATCTAAAAATTTTTATATACTTTAATTATTGGGTTTATCAAAAAGACGTAAAATTTTTTACCATGTCTAAATCTATGATGCACTCCGTAACAAGGAGCGAGTATTATAAAATGTATTTGAAAGAAAGAGAAAAAACTACAAGTAGAATTCGGAAACGCCTACTTTCATTGTTATGTACCTAGTATGTAGCTGATATGTAGCATGTTATGTAACTGATACATAACTTGAGGCCGAATTGTTAAAGTCCAAGGACTCTACATGGACTAGAAAATTTTTATGGCTGCAACATCACATACAGTGCGGTGCAAAAGTCACGCCCCCCCCCTCTTAACTTTTGAACGAGTTGAGATATCGATTTCAAATTTAGAACTCTTAAATAAAACAACTTAAACTATCTTTAAGCATATATTTGATACTTTTATCTTTTAAAATGTGGGCAGGGGGGCATGGGGGGAATTTTTTTTTAATGGAAAGGGGGGTCGTGTGATATATTATTTTAAAGCCTTTAAAATTCTCTATATAACCATACATTTTTAATTTTTTTAAACATGTTTTTTAAGGTTTTGATTTTTCAGTTTTTTGTGCTAAAAAAATAAATTTTTAAGTTTTTTTTTGTTAATTTTTATTTATGTCAACTAAAATTAGTTGAAAAGTATAATTTACTTTTTTTCATTATGAAATTGGGCATTTTTAAAAAATTGTTTGGATTTTTTAGAGAAATTTTGACAAAAATACCCATTTTCAACCCTATTTTAAACCCAAAAAAAATGTTTTAAAAAAATAAAAAATATACAGTTAAATGGAGAATTTTATAAGCTTTAAAATGATGTATCACACGACCCCCTTTCCATTTAAAAAAATGTGCCTCCATGCCCCCCTGCCCACATTTTAAGAGCTGAAAGTATTAAATATATGCTAAAAGATATTTTAAATTGTCTTATTTAAAAGTTCCAAATTTGAAGTCGATATCTCAACTGGTTCAAAAGTTAAGAGGGGGGGGGGGTGACTTTTGGACCGCTCTGTAGAACAGTGGTTATGTACCAGGTATGTATTTGTGCGGACTGGCAATTTTCAGAAAAAAATTAAATTCTATGAGGGGAAGATTCATTGTTTTTCAAAGTAATCCCCCCAAAAACAAAAAAGTTATGGGGGGTTAAACCTAAAAAAAAAAATAATTTTCAAAAAAAAAAAAATATTTCAATTTTTTTTCGTTTTTCGCAAAAAGGAAATTTAAAAAAATTGAAAATTTCAAATTTTTTTTTTTTGGAAAAAATACAAAGAAAAACATTTTATGACGTTATACGCAATAATATATTTCCTTCCTATTGTAATTCTAATACTATAACACAAAATATTTTGACCTACTGGCTGTATGATTACTGTATGCAGTGCGAGTGCATGCACTGTTAGTTCGATAGTGTTAGTTCGATGCACTATTAGTGTACTGTTAGTTTGACAAAATTAATTTTTAGTTTAACGAAGTGATTTTTAAAAATTTTAAACTTTTTTCTTTATTTTATAAAGACGTGAATAATATATTTTTTTATGAACTAACATCTTTTCCTTTTCGTTTTTTTTTTAATGAATAACAAACCAAATTAATAGCAAATAATTACCTATATCATGTTAACAAAAGAAATATCTGAAACGTAAAAGCGCTTGAAAACTTTTATATTTTAGACGAGCAGAATAGTGTAAATGTCACACTTCCCTTATCTTTTTTTAACCTTTAGCAACTCTTAACCGAGAACACTTCTGCGCATTCGCATGTATTATTAAACACTTCTGTGCATAAATATATTCTACGAAACCTTTCTGCGCATGCTATATTTTTATATGTTTGCCAGAACACTTTTTTGGAATGGTATGTATTATGAAACACTTGCGCATAAATATGTTAAACTAAACTGTACTGCGGGCATGATATATTTGTATTTGTTTGCCAGAACACTTTTAAGCATTCGTATGTATTATTAAACACGTTTGCGCATAAATATGTAAAACCAAACGGCCCTGCGCATGGTATATTTGTATTTGTTTGCCAGAACACTTTTTAGCATTTTTATGTATTATCAAACACTTCTGCACATACTTACTTTTGTCTAAGCAGTACTGCGGATCGCAACTGGTGACCGAAATTTTTTTTTGCTCCAAATGGACAAATCGTTAGTAAAATTTGCAAAATAGCAGAGGCAGAGGCAGAGGCGTGTATTTTGTTAGTTAACTAATATCTCCAGAAGTACTGGTTCTACGAAAAAATGATGGTTACCTTTTTTATGGTAAATTTTATTATCTTTCTATCCATACCAAAACTATAATCGTGTGATAATGTTTTTTTTTTAATACCAAAAATTAACGTTTTTTGCCCCCTTTGACCCCCTTCTTCCCTACCCACATACCCCAATTTCAATCCCCTCCGAGATATTTACGAAGCAAATATACCCTCCAAATTTCAAGTCGCTACGATTTGTCGTTCTCGAGTTATCGTTTCCACAGACCGACCGACAGACACAGACAGACATTTTTTTAACATGGTCTCAAAAGTCTTAAAAACTGCGGAAACGTCGAGAAATGTGAAAAAATCGAAAAAAAAATTGAAAAAAAATCTATATTTCAATACTTTTAATTTAAGAATTCTAAAATATAAAATTAAAAATTAAAAAAAAACACAATTTCTTTTAAAACTAAATTTTAATTAAATGCAAAAAAATATATCCAAATAATTTTTGTTGGATTAAGATATTATTTTAATGTGTGAAAACAAAATTATCATTAATTGTTATTATTGCATTAAACTTAAAAAAATAAAAGCTTTTGTAAATTAAGAGATACCTACCTAATTTTCTTATAATTTTTATTCACTATATCTAAAAGTTCAAGTTATAATGATATCCTTTTTGGATATTGAGAGTATAACCGTAAATATCCTAATAACGATGTTGTTTTTCGGTGTTATTATTCGACAAAAAAGGATCGGGCGCGACGCAATTAGCAAGAAAAAAAAAACGCAAATGGTTGGTTTTAACCAACACACAATGGTTGCTCTTCAAAAAATAAGGCAGAATCAGTTCTTGATTTTCTATTTACATCATACCTTTCATACCTTTAACATTAAATATTTTTTACTGAACTCTATCTTTTTTAGTATTTATAAAGTGCCGAACACTTTTTAATGCAAAACTGGCATTAGCGATGAGTAAAATTCAAGAAAGCTGTGTGCGTTTTACTGGCCACCGAGCTGTTGTACGTAGCAATTACATGGGCTTGTCGCGCACAACTCTAACAGAGACGTGGCTTCAAACGAAGAGTATTTTCTTTTCAAACTGTTCGGCACTTTATAATCGCACTGTATATATATATATATATATATATTAAACTTATATTTTTCTATGCTTTACTGATGCAGTGCACTGTGAAAAACTTACATTGCTTTTTTGTATAGATATTTTCATAGACTGACTTAACCAAGAAGTAAAAGCACTTTGGTATAGTATAATACTTAGTTCACGAAATGGCACATAGCTGGTTGATTGGAGTTCTTTAAACAAATCCGAGCAAAATCTGTGTAAAATGCTTACAGAGCTATTGACGTTGTTTGGAGCGATGGATATAACCAGACTTAATCACAAAGTAAAAGCTGATAAATTTAAAAATTTTACGAAAGTCCAAATGGTACCAAGTGTTTTAATTGTAAACCTTCTAGTCAACTCCGGACTCTGTATCCATACAACTTGTACGAAAAAAGGCCAATTGATCAAGTTTAAACCTCTGTTTAAAACTTTAACTTGAAGTCTTTAAGCACACTAATTTTCTTTAAGCATACTAATAATAGAGTAAAACAACTTTTTTTCTAACCTCATATTTTATGTACGATGGTTTGTCAAGCATACTTGAAAATATACTTAAACCAAAAATTTAAAATAATCCATCTGGAGTTTTTTATATGTTTTTTTTTTTGTGCCCAACATTAAATTTAATCATTAACATTCTACTATAGTTTAAATGTAAAACTAAACCATCTTTAGGGACAATAATAAAACTTACACCACTTTATTTATATTGCTATAAATATCAAAAATAGAGTAAACAGCAACTCTAAGAACTGTTTTTCGTCGCATCTGAAAAATTTGACATTTCACAGGTATTGCAAGTTCATGGTCGATATGTAATTTTGACCAAAAACATATATCTAACCTTGTGCGCGTTTAGACAATATAGACGACTAAAACCTACGCAAAACTTTGTAGTAAAGTACAGATCTCGTTATATTGCTACTACGTAGTTCATTCATAGATAGCCATGAAAGAAAACAAATACGAATAAATTTAATTAAAATGAAACAATCATTTCTGTCGAGCGAGAGTACCTTCTAATAAAAAATTAAGTTACGAATAAATTTTATAACGGGGTTGCATCCGGATGCAATAAAAACATTTTAAGTAGTGTTCTTTACTTCAAAAGTTATATCGCACTTCCGAGAAAAAGTGTTTTAACCATAGGCCGGATCTGCGAGCTATTGTCTTTTGTCTTTTTTTTTAGCTTTTATTTGAGATATTGTTTGACACACGGTTCTAAAGCGATTGAAGGAATGCGGAAAAAAATAAGAAAGCAATATACCTAAATATAAATCTAACTAAAAACACGTTTACGTCGAATTCGCTTTAACACCTAAACATAAAAAAAAACCAAAAATTATCTTAAAATTAGTTTGTCAATTTGAGGTTATGTGTTTGACGTTTACTAATTTTCTGACAGTAGATATGTAAAATCAGCTGATTGTCACTTCCCAACCGTTGTCATAGGCAACGGGTGCACCCGTATTTCCCATGGGAAATACGCACTAACTATTATTAGTTCTAAAAAATTTGTATGGACATATGTAAAATCGCTTCACTTCTTATCGCGATTTTACCATGCCCTTAATTCTCGAATAATTTTCATGGAAAACAAAATTATACTGTAAAAGATTAACTTGTTGTGTATTAAACCATGACAATAATCAATTTTTATTAAAATTATACGCTGAAAAAAATAATTGAAAATATATGTACAAATATCGTTTGGACGGTATAGTAAAATTTCCATAAAAGTAATAATTTTTTTCGAACCGAAATATTGAAAAATTATCATGTAGGTACATGTATGGGCTAATTACATATCGATGGTCTAGCTTACAAAGGTGCTAAGTATATAGGGAAACCTTATGTACTTAGC
The DNA here is from genome assembly GCA_958510825.1 of Brachypterus glaber. NCBI lineage: Eukaryota > Metazoa > Arthropoda > Insecta > Coleoptera > Kateretidae > Brachypterus > Brachypterus glaber. The sequence continues at coordinate 25,893,395 of OY294047.1, read as the reverse complement.
ACATTTGTACGCTAGACCATCGATATATGTATGGGAAGTTTACCACAATTTTTAGATGTTTTAGAAGATTCAAATATTAAATTAGGGTTGAACCTTCTTCTTCTTCTTCTTCTTCTTCTTCTTCTAACAATTATTTTTGAAAAAGGAACTACTTCGTTTTACTTTAAAATCTATTGCTGTCGTATGTTAATTTTTGGTAAAAGTGTTTAGGAAAACAATATAGCCTAAAGGTAATTCGTTGTAGATTTTTCTAGGTAGTACTAGGAAATTTAAGGTTGTCCTAAAATCTTGTCGGTAACTGTTTCAAATGTAACTCTGTATTACCTACTGTCTAATTCAAACTCTTATTATTGATAATAAATCAATTTTCAAAGAAATTTTTAATTAGCTTAAAATGTTATAATCTTGTAGCGTATAAAATTATCTCCAGCCTCGGAGTAATTTATTGCTGTTTGATAAAAAATAAAATCAGTAATTAGTATTAATTTAACATAGATACAGATACATATTCATTAATCAAGCTGAAACATAATAAAAATATTCAATAAAATAATTATTTACATTAATTTATTAATTAGAGTGGTTGCATTTCGATTAGATTCAGTCGAATTATTGCCGACTGGTCGGAACCTTATTTTGAGGGCTAGAGCTACGACCGGTCGCAACTCAATCCTGAGAGCTAGTGTTCATAATCACGTGACTAAATTTAAATATAAAAACAAAAAATACATAAAACTCAATACAGGGTGTTCCAGGTATTCGATCATCAATTTTGGGAGGTAATTCTACATCAAAAATATAAAAAAAGTTCCTATAAAGGTTGGTCAGGAAATGAGCCCTAAGGAAGCCACGGTCCTCCTAAGAGTGCGTTAAAAAAAGTTTTTATTTAATATCTCTGAAATCTTCTGAACCACAGTAACGAATTTTTGCCAATGTTCAAAGGCTATCAGCCTGTATAATTTTTATTTCGAAAAAGCCTATAACAGGCCGTGTAAATAATATAAAATGAATTACAAGTATTTTAAACAGCTTTATTTCTCTTGATTTTATAAAATCTACCTTATGCACAATGTGACTGATCGTTACGGGGGCCCTCCATTTGTAAGTGTAAGCATAGTATGCATACTATGCATAGTATATAGTAATACTACATTGTAGTATGCGTCACATACATACATACAGGGTTATTCTTTTAAATAGTACATTTATTTATTTATTTATGTATAATTTACTACTGAGTCATGGAGAGCCACAAATAAGCTTTTGACTTGTGCTAGGGGCTCCCTATAAATTTTGATAAAAATATTTAAAATCGTTTGTGTTTAGTTTACAATTACATTACATGTTTATTTAACCTCCTACTATTCTACTTAATTAAGCATCCCCTAAGTCCAGGACTTGTGTGGCCTAGTAGTAGAGGGAACCACCGGCTTATACTGACTTTCAAACCAGTTTATAGGGGGTGTCCGTTTCACTTATCGCCTTCGCCACTGCACTGCATTGCATTGCACTGCACTGCACGGCACGGCACTGCACTGAACTGAACTGCACTGCACTGCACTGCACTGGATTGCATTGTATTGTATTGTTATATAAAAAATAAATTAAAATATATCTTAAGTAAATTTTACTTTACCGTACCGTACCGTACCGTACCGTACCGTACCGTACTGTATTGTATTGTACTGTATTATTTTGTATTGTAAGTTTTGTTACAAACTTTTTGAAACCCTTGTTTTTTAGTTATCTTGTTGAAGACTGTTGTAACAGATAGCTTCAGATTAATATATGTGAAACTCTATAGTTCATGAAATTTTGGAAGTGATCCACAGTTTTTAAACTTAAAACTTAAAAGTAAAATGGAGATTCAGAGTATTTATACCCAGGACATTATTTTTGATATTATTTTATGGTAAGCTATGGGTGTGAATTAAGTGGAAATGTCATTTACACGAGTGTAAAAATTAACACTCTTTTATTTCACCACTAGTGAAATGTTTTTACTTTAATATTTTAGAATTCTAAAATAAAAAGTATTCAAATACAAATTTTTTACGACTACGCCATTTTTTATTGTGTATGAATGTAACACTTTTGGAATGATTTTGACCATAACTATATGTTTTTTTATATTAAAACCAATTCAGGAACGTACATACCAATTAAATTTTTAAGATAATTTCTCATTAAAAAAAAGTATTGAAAAAGGATTCATAATTACACTATTAACAGTAAAATCATTCAAATTATGAATAAGCATATTTATTGTTAAATTGTCGATAAACCGAAAAGAAATGATTAATGGATGGTTGAAATTACGGTAATTACTAATGATCGCCCGTTGAGAAAAACAGTGAATCAATTGTGATAAATCTTAACCTTAAATGATATTAATCTTGCTATTTAGGTTTCATACAAATTATGTTTTTAATATCCTTACTTTCATTATGAGCAATCCTATAGGAGTCCCATGGAGCAGGTTAAAAAAAGAATATTGGAATATTGCACCATTGTTATAAAGGATAGAGTAATAAATATTAGGAAAAAAGTACCTACAACGTTTTATGACTCCACTTTCAATAGTAATACATGTCCGAGTGATATTCGCCAAATTTGATTCTAAAATCAAATTCCCTTCACTCTTATACTCATAAAGCCCTTTCGGATTACTTACCAAAGTTTCGGTTATGGTTAATTACCATAATTAGATTGGTTCAAACTGGATCCGAATATCTTGGTTACACTGGCTACACTGTACTACACTGTAGCTACAGTGTACTACAGTTTAGCCAGTGTTACCAAGGTATTCGGATACAGTTTGAACCAATCTAATTATGGTGATTACCAAACACTAGTAAACATAACCTAGGTGTTTGTTTATTGTTTTGTCAGAATTTTTCGTTAAGTCACCTGTTTATTTAAAATTCTACTGGCCATAAATCCATTAAAAATACCTATCTACATTAAACAAATGCAAACAATAGGTTCTCTGTGACAAACTTATAAGCAAAATAAAGAGAAAATATTTTAGAACAGAGATATAATATGTAATATCCAAAACGCTATAACCGCTCTCAAAGCACGGTAACAGATTTTACTGCCAATTGGTTCAACCGTACGTAACATTTCGAAATCAAACGGTAAATACCAAACGTATGACGAAAACTTTGGTAACTAAAATGAAAAGTCTTATAGTTTTTGAATGGCCCGGACTATAATATATATATAATATAGCAAATGGTCTGGCAAAGTTAATCTATGTACCTTAAATTATATTAATGTATGTAGCTATTTTTAAATTAAAAGTTCCATAAAATTATGTTTATAATATGCTTACTTTCATAGTAAGCAACCATATAGATGTCCCATGAAGCAAAAAAAATAAAATTGGAATATGGCACCATTGAATTATAGGATAAAGAGTAATAATATTTAATATTAGGAATAAAACGGACCTGTATTGTTTGGTGACTCCACTCTCACCACTAATATAAGTCTGAGTGATATTCGCAAAGATTCTAAAATCAAATTCCGTCGAGTCTAACACTCATAGTACCTGAGGTGTCTAAATTAGTAAACTGTTTACTACAAAAATAATTTTGTAATGTTTCAAATGCTTTAGCAAAGTCAAAAAGAAAGCTGTTTCTCCAAATTATTACCTTTATTCTTCTGGAAAAGTTGGTATACCTTCCATAAATGATATCAATGTTGATGTTCCTTACAAATTATATTTTTAATATTTTTACTTTCATTACTGCATCATAGTATTATAAAAAAAGTTATAAATATAAAAACAAAAAGTATATTAAAGATTTGGCGACTCTTGTTGCATAACTAAGTTCGAGTACTATTCGCTAAATTTGATTTTAAAATTAAATTTCTTTGACTCTATTACTTCTGGTGTATTTATACTAGCAAACTTTTTACTACAAATAGTATTTTCTTAGGTACCAATTGCTTAGGATAAATCAAAAAGAACCTGTTTTTAACAAATTTTTTAATTTATCCACCTGGCAAAGTGTGCCTACCTAACTTAAATGTTAATAATGCTGTTTAAGCCTTGATACATTTTGGCAGAAGGATAAAATCAAGGCAAAGTTAAGGATGCCTTAATAGTTAAATATCAAGGCGTCCGTCACTTCGCCTTGACTTTTTCCGTCTGCCAACATTTGCCTAACTATGCCATCATTAACTTTATGAGTATGTCCATATTCACTAAAGGCTGTTTTCTCATATGATAAAGTTTCTGTTACCATTCACAATAACAGTTATGCGTTTCCATAGTAATTAGCTTTAAAATCTTGTTCAAGATGACTTTAAAGTCATTTAGATCTTGTTAATAATTAAGTCAATACAATATAGTTTAAGTTCTTGATACAAACGTAAATGTACACTCTAAATTTGTACGTCAATTTTTCAGTAGTATTAACTGTTATAATTAAAGCAAATTTATCATGGCAGAATGTGAATTTACAATATTTTTTAAATTAACCTCAATATTACTCGGTTAAGTAAAATATCAGCTCTTTTCCTGTCGGTACAATAATTTTGCATTAAAATTCATGCATGTGGTCCAAAAACCAGGCAATTTTACAGGCAGTCCCGAAAATTACCATAATTGTAGCTTACATTCTACAAAAGAGCAGTAAAATTACCAAAATAAAAATTCACATTTTTACAGATAACAGCGAATTTACAGTACTGATTTAAATTTACCACTTTCTTTGCTGGTAACATATGACCTACTTTATTTGCTGTGAAATTACCATATTTTCAGTGCAGTACTGATTTAAATTTACCACTTTCTTTGCTGGTAACATATGACCTACTTTATTTGCTGGTATTAATCTATAATACATTAGGGTGGACCTTATATTTTTTTATTACCTTAAAATTTTCATTTAGGTGTAACGAGAAAATCCTCTAAGGCTCCTAATTGGGCTCCTAAAATTCGTAAAGTACCCAAATGGTAAAAAATTGTCTGTAATTTTTAAAGGACTTGAAGTCTTATTTTTTTCTTTTGAGCATACAAAAATATGTACCAAATTTTAAAATGAGTAAAAGATTTTAACCCGTACCAAAAGTCTGTCAAAGTTGCCCCTAAAACTAAAATTTACGAATTTCCACCATAAATGTGAGTTAAACGGTAAACAAGCATTTTAAAAATGTATCAGAACTGAATTAATTTTTATTTATGGTAGAAATTCGTAAATTTTATTGTTAGGGGCAACTTTGGCATATTTTTCGGCACGGGTTAGAATCTTTTGATCAATTTGAAATCTGACACATAATTTTGTATGAAAAAAATAAAATCAAGCCCTTTAAGTTTTTCACTTATACAATAATTACAGACAATTTTCAAAGATATTTTACAATTTATGGGTAATTTATGGGGCCCTATTAGGACCCTTATAGAAGTTTGATCAGTCTCCTATTTTCAGAGTTTTCTAGTTACACCTAAATGAAAATTTTAAGATTATTAAAAATTATAAGGTCCACGCTAATAATACTTACATACAATATAAAAATTTAAAAGATACATGGCATCACATAGATTTAAAAACAAAACTTTTTTCTGTGAATTAAGTTTATTTTTATAGTTACGTGTTTATATTTTCCCCTAAAGTCCTACTTAGCAGTTAAAAATATTTTTTCTACGACTGCTTTGAAATGTAAGCAAATACACACACTTTTCAAACACAGAATGAATCCATTCTAGCTCTATATACGATATGAATATTCCGTATCAAGTGTTAGAATGAGCACAGGTAGTGACATCTCTTGTTTATAAAAGTAAAGAAAACTGTAGCAAAATTAGCAAAAAAATATATATAATTTACCATGAAATATTGAATAATTTAATGCAATTTATAGTTTTGCGTTAAAATTACATAAAGTTTATTATTTTTTCTTAATATTTTTTATCAATTTAGTTGAAAAAATTAAAACTGCTCCATCTATTGTTAAATATTTAAACCTGATATATGTCACAACAATTTGACATTACCTTGAATTTTTGCATTATAATTTGTAAATTAAATAAAAATCTTTTTTAAGTACTGATTTGATAAAATTATTAAATAACATCAATTGCTTTATTTAAAAATATTTGTTTTGTTGCATTTACAATGTTGAGTCAAAAAAAACATTGTTTTTAACCTTTCCGCAGTTTAAAGCCATACAGTGTTTCATATTTGCAGTCGAAGAAAAAGTATGGTCTACAACAAGTATGGAATAGTCATTCCGCGCTCGCGGAACCGTCATACTCGACTACCGGCTAATATGACAAACTTTCTGCTAGCGCGGAATATTGCCTATTCCATACTAGTTATAGAATATACTATACTTTATTATTTTAATTACCAATACAAATGTCCAGCTACATGTAAGTGTAAAATTTGCAAATTTATTGTCAATGCTATAGCATATAGGTATATATTATGTATTTCTATGAATTTTTATGCAATATATATATATATATATATATATATATATATAGATGTTTAATGTCAAAGTGACGCCCATTATAATTGACGTACTTGTCACTCCCATCTGTATATGATAAAATGTGCTATTGTCACACCACGATAACTTATGCTAATTAGACACCCAAAGTGTATGTATGAGAGAACAGTGTTGCCAGATCAACTTAGCTAATTTGTATTAAATTTTAATTTGAGATGGTGATATTGAGGTAGGACTTTTTTAGTGGATACCTATTAGTCGAAGCAATTTAGACGAAAAAACCACGAATAGAAGAAATAATTTATAAAGTTTTGAAATTTTGGTTGTGAACTCCCAGTAGGAACCCAAATACAGGTCCAAAGAGTTCCCACCTTCCCGGGGGGAGCTTCATCCCCTTTTGCTGAAAAAACCACCCCCAAACGTGACTTCCGGGCGCTTTTCTGCGTGTATCTCGTAAACCGTTACCCCGACGAGAAAATGTTAGAGGACTTATTATATTCTCCATTAAATTCTACATAAAATTATTTTATTATGTCTTTGTGTATCTTTCACCCAACGCTCATAAATGACGTTGGAAAATAAGCATCACGCTCAGCTCGAAGATAAGAATGAGTCCAGCGCCGTTTTGTATATTGGAATTTTAGAGGTTGCTGAAAGTAACTGTTAGTGCTTTTATAACCTGTTATTTAACTTGCAATGTTTGTTTATTTATTTATTTATTTATTTGTTTATTGCAAATCTGCCAAAGGCTTTTTCGACCACTTAGAAACTACCTAGAAGAGTAAAATTTGCTAAACGTGCTTAACTCGGCTAACATTACAATTTTGTATAAAAATTACCCCCCAACCCCCCACCCCTAAAATTTTAAAAATCCATTTTTTACCCCCACAAGATAATTTAAAACTAAAATTAGGTTGCATACTCACCTAGTGATAATAAAATTTTACAATAAATTTTACATTCCCCCTCGTCTCCCCATCACCCCCCGTACGCGAATAAGTCTAAGTTAACACCCCTCCCTCTTTCACCCACTTAGAATAGGGTCTACCTAATTTGATGATCACACTCAAAATAATTAAAAAAAAATATTATTCGGTGAATATCAAATCAATTGAATGCGGTCACTCAGGGTAGGTGCGGTCACATGTGCTCTACTGAATAAAATACTTTGAGTCAAAATACCGCCCCCAGCGCCGCCCTTACACCCAACAAATTTTGCAAATATGGTACTATTTGGTGCGGTCACTCAGGGTAGGTGTGGTCACTTGTCCTCTTCTCGACAAAGATGTTTTAGTTGTTGCACCGCCCCCACTGCCGCCCCCAGAAACAATAAACGTGATAAAAAATGCCAATATGGGGTAATTTTGTGCGGTCTTTCTGAGTATGTGCGGTCACTCGTCCTCTTCACGACAAAGTGATATTAGTTGTTGTACCGCCCCCAATGCCGCCCCCAGAAACAATAAACGTGATAAAAAATGCAAGTATGGTGAAATTTTGTGCGGTGACTCCGGGTAGGTACGGTCACTCGTCCTCTTCAGGACATATTGGTTTTTGGATGTTGTACCGCCCCCAATGCCGCCCCCAGAAGCAATAAACGTGTTAAAAAATGCAAATATGGGCAATTTGGTGCGATCACTCAGGTTAGGTGCGGTCACTCGTCCTCTTCAAGACAAAGTGGTTTTGGCTATTTTACTGCCCCCAGAAACAATAAACCTGATAAAAATTGCAAATATGGGGCAATTTCGTGCGGTCAGGGTGGGTGTGGTCAGTCATCCTCTTCACGACAAAGTGGTTTAGGTTGTTGTAACGCCCCCAGATACAATAAACGTGATAAAAAATGCAAATATGGGCAATTTTGCGAAGTCACTTAGGGTAGTTGCGGTCACTCGTCTTCTTCACGTATAAGTGGTTTTGGTTATTGTACCGCCCCTAATGTCGCCCCCAGAAACAAAAACGTGATAAAAATTGCATATATGGGGTAATTTGGTGCGGTCACTCAGGGTGGGTGCGGTCACTCATCCTCTTCAAGACAAAGTGGTTTAGGTTGTTGTAACGCCCTCAATGCCGCCCCCAAAAACAGTAAACGTGATATAAAATGCACATATGGGGCAATTTCGTGCGGTCACTCAGGGTAGGTGCGGTCACTGGTCCTCTTTAGCACAAAGTAATTTTGGATGTTGTACCGCCCCCAATTCATGTTATCATGTTTTGTTTCTGGAGGCAGCATTGGGGGCGGTACAACAACCAACACCACTTTGTCGTGAAAAGGACGAGTGACCGCACCTACCCTAACTGACCGAACAAAATTGACCCATATTTGCATTTTTTATCACGTTTATTCTCTGGGGGCGAAATTGGGGGCGGTATAACATCGAAAATTAATTTGTGCTAAAGAGGACCAGTGACCGCACCTACCCTGACTGACCGCACGAAATTGCCCCCTATTTGCATTTTTATCACGTTTATTGTTTTTGGGGGCGGCATTGAGGGCGTTAGAACAACCTAAACTACTTTCTCTTAAAGAGGATGAGTGACCGCACCCACCCAGAGTGATCGCACGAAATTGCCCCATATTTGCATTTTTTATAACGCTTATTGTTTCTGGGGGCGGCATTGGGGGCAGTGAAATAACCAAAGCCACTTTGTCTTGAAGAGGACGAGTCACCGCACCTACCCTGAGTGACCGCACCAAATTGCCCCATATTTGCATTTTTTATCACGTTTATTGTTTCTGGGAACGGCATTGGGGGCGGTACAATAACCAAAACCACTTTTTCGTGAAGAAGACGAGTGACCGTAACTACACTAAGTGACCGCACAAAATTGCCCCATATTTGCATTTTTTATCAGGTTTATTGTGTCTGGGGGCGGCATTGGGGGCGATACAACATCCAAAACAAGTTTGTCCTGAAGAGGACGAGTGACCACACCTACTCTGAGTGATCGCACGAAATTGCCCCATATTTGCATTTTTTATAACGTTTATTGTGTCTGGGGGCGGCATTGGGGACGGTACAACATCCGAAATGAATTTGTCCTGAAGAGGACGAGTGACCGCACCTACTTTGAGTGACCGCACGAAATTGCCCCATATTTGACACAATCACTTTATCGTAAAGAGGACGAGTGAACCTTCATACTCAGAGAGACCGCACAAAATTGCCCCATATTGGCATTTTTTATCACGTTTATTGTTTTTGGGCGCAGCATTGAGGGCGTTACAATAACCTAAACCACTTTGTCTTAAAGAGGATGAGTGACCGCACCCACCCTGAGTGACCGCACCAAATTGCCCCATATTTGTATTTTTTATCACGTTTATTATTTCTGGGGGCGGCATTGGGGTGGTACAATAACCAAAACCACTTTTTCGTGAAAAAGACGAGTGACCACAACTACCCTAAGTGACCGCACAAAATTTCCCCATATTTGCATTTTTTATCACGTTTATTATGTCTGGGGGCGGCATTGGGGGCGATACAACATCCAAAACCAATTTGTCCTGAAGAGGACGAGTGACCGCACCCACTCTGAGTGACCGCACGAAATTGCCCCATATTTGAATTTTTTATCACGCTTATTGTTTCTGGGGGCGGCATTGAGGGCGTTACAACAACCTAAACCACTTTGTCGTGAAGAGGACGAGTGACCGCACCCACCCTGAGTGACCGCACGAAATTTCCCCATATTTGCATTTTTTATCACGTTTATTGTTTCTGGGGGCGGCATTGGGGGCGGTACAAGATGAAAAACCTATTTGTCCTGAAGAGGACGAGTGACCGCACCTACTCTGAGTGACCGCACGAAATTGCCCCATATTTGCATTTTTTATCACGTTTATTGTTTCTGGGGGCTGCAGTGGGGGCGTTGAAACAACCAAAACAACTTTGTCGTGAAGAGGACGAGTGACTGCACCTACCCTGAGTGACCGCACCAAATAGTCCCATATTTGCAATATTTTTTGGGTGTGGGGGCGGCACTGGAGGCGGTATTTTGACTCAAAGTATTCTATTCAGTAGAGCACATGTGACCGCACCTACCCTGAGTGACCTCACTTAATTGATTTAATATTCACCGAATAATAATTTTTTTAAATTATTTTGTGTGTGATCATCAAATTAGACTTTCCCCTTAGAATATATACTTAGAAAGCTAAAATTTGGTACACATGCTTAAGGGGTCTACCCTCTTTAGACGGGCAAAGATAAGGCTATTTTCACGAATTTTTTTGACCGGTATACGTCATAAATATGGACATAAAAAGTGTTAGGCCTAAAAAATACACTATTTGATTACACAAGAAAATTTTTTTTATATTTATTTTAATCAGTTTTTATACATAAAAATGAGGGAGAAGACTGGTCCAAAAAAAAAGATGAGTGTGCGCTGTTGATGAAATATCTGGAATGGATGATCTGAAAAAAAAAAAATAGTTTTAGATTCAGTAAGTAAATGGCTATAGCGCATATCATACGATTTTTGAAATTTTGAGTTTAACTATTTATTTTTGGCAAAGAACGACGGAAAAAACGTGATTTTTCGTACTTTTTCGAAAAATGGCTGCCATTTTGTCATTTTTGAAAAAAAAAAAAATCGTATGATATGCGCTATAGCCATTTACTTACTGAATCTAAAACTATTTTTTTTTTCAGATCATCCATTCCAGATATTTCATCAACAGCGCACACTCATCTTTTTTTTTGGACCAGTCTTCTCCCTCATTTTTATGTATAAAAACTGATTAAAATAGTAATATAAAAAAAATTTTCTTGTGTAATCAAATAGTGTATTTTTTAGGCCTAACACTTTTTATGTCCATATTTATGACGTATACCGGTCAAAAAAATTCGTGAAAATAGCCTTATCTTTGCCCGTCTAAAGAGGGTAGACCCCTTAACTTGGCCGACAGTACAATTTTATATAATACCTACTCCCAACCCCCGACCCTAAAATTAAAAAAAAAATATTTTTACCCACACAAGATTATTTAAAACTAAAATTAGGTTACATACTCATTTAATGATAATAAAATTTTACAATAAATTCCAAACATTCCCCCTCGTCTTACCATCACCCTCCCTACGCGTATAAGGCTAAGTTACCACCCCTTTCTTTTTTACCCACTTAGAATATACTTAAAAAGCTAAAATTTGGTGCACATGCTTAACTCGGCTGACAATATCATTTTATACAATACTTACCCCCGACCCCCGCCCCCGCAGATAACTTTGATTTGACAAGTATCCCTTGGTGGAGTTAAAGAATTGTCCCATTACGTAATGGTACCAAATCTAAAATTATAATTTATTCAAATAGATATACCAAAGCAATACTTTAAAATAAATATATCCTTTCCGATATGAATTCATATATTTAATATTTTACTTACTTTTTGGTTCCCCATTTTATTAAAATATAGAAATTTTGCAAGTTTTTTTATTTTGGAAACTTGCTGAACAATGAAAAACGGCGGTTTTAAAACCAGTATTGGTCCATATGGATCTTACTTCAGGGCTGAAAACAGAATTTTATTGATTATAATCCCATATAATAAAATATAAAAAAAATATATTTGAGGTTATGTTCTTAAATATACTTACCAAATGTATTTTCTTATATTCTCATTCACATTAAGCTATGCTTACTTTAAAATAAAACACCAATATATCTTCATAATGTATACATTACCATTCCTATTAATAATTATTTTAATGGTAAAAGTCATAGAAATATGTCTTTGAATATGACATTTGGCTATTCTCGCCAAAATGATTTTTTAAATACATTGTTGCCAGTTTTTGGGCGTCTCTTTGACGTGTATTATACATTTTGGGCGTCACAATGGTGTAGATACACTGGGTGTGAGTTTAACGTGTATTATGTAAAGTGTATTATACATTTGCTTCAACAGCGCCACCTGGTGGCCACTTGAACGAACCCCTTTTGTATCTAGCTAGATAAACACCCATCAAAGTGACGCCAAAAAATATTTTTTGTTAGGACCTGTACTACACTCTAACCATCCAGAGAAGTCGATTGCGCGCATTAAACGGACTGACGCCCAAAGTCGGGCGTCATAACGTAAATTTGGGTGTCTGATTGACGTCAATTATACAATTTGGGCGTGTATATGACAGAAAAAAAAAAAAAAAATATATATATATATATATATATATATATATATAGATCTTTGTACCAAAGTCAGGCCATTATATATTCCCTACATTCCTAAACCACCCACTTCTAATATAGCTAGAAGAAAAATGATCGTGTATAAACACTTAAGTGGCATATGTTGCACATGGAAATTTTGATATACAACAATTTTTTTTTTAAATAATTAAAATGTATATAGTCTATAAATTAAAGTAATCCTGAGCCTATCGGAATTTCATACCAACTGAAGCCAGTTTATACAAAAATATGTACTCGAGCGGTATATCCTTTGCCTTTGCGATGTTGCAAAACATTTCATAGGCTGCTAAACGTTATTTTAACGGATTAAAATGATATTTTAAAATAATATTTATTATAAATAACTTTTTGGGATAGGTATGGGGAATCCAGCCTCTCCGATTTTTTCTGCCATGGTAATGGACCTATTATTGAATAAAGTAATAGGTAAATTACCATTTATTATTGTTTTACCTAAAATTTATGTCGATGATCTTATAATGTCAATTCCTATAGATGAATTAGATAATATTTTAAACATGTTTAATATTTTTCATACAAAATTACAATTCACATTAGAAAAAAAATAAAATAAATTTTCTGGATTTGACATTAATACGACAGAAGAATAGATTAATAATTACACAGGTCTAAAAAAAAATATTGTCTGTCCTAAGGTTCTAACCCATCATTTTCTATGTTTTTTGATATGCTGAAACCGAATTTACCATAAATCGTATACAAAGTGTAAAAAATAGTTGAAAAATTTACCGCGAAATGTTTTTTCCGCGCAAAGGATTGACAACGATACACATTAACCTGGAAATGTTTTTTTCCGCGCAAAGGATTGACAACGATACACATCAACAGCGAAAAATTATTTAAGCGAAATAAAAACAGCGCAAACTATAACCTCGCAAAGTTTTAATAGAGAAATGAAATATGCGAAAAATATATAGCGAAAGTATTATCTGCGAAAATATTATAGGCTGATTTAATTACTTTTATTTGGGAGCGGGAGCTTTAGTTGACAAATTTTTCCGCGCAAAGGATTGACAACGATACACATTAACCTCGAAATTTTATTTTTCCGCGCAAAGGATTTTTGACAACGATACACATCAACAGCGCAAAATATTTAATCGAAATAAAAACAGCTCAAAATATAACCTCGCAAAGTTTTAATAGAGAAATGCAATATGCAAAAAATATATAACGAAAGTATCATCCGCGAATAATATTTAAGCGAAATAAAAACAGCGCAAACTATAACCTCGCAAAGTTTTAATAGAGAAATGCAATATGCAAAAAATATATAACGAAAGTATCATCCGCGAATAATATTTAAGCGAAATAAAAACAGCGCAAACTATAACCTCGCAAAGTTTTAATAGAGAAATGCAATATGCGAAAAATATATAACGAAAGTATCATCCGCGAAAATATTTTGGGCTGATTTAATTACTTTTATTTGGGGGCGGGAGCTTTAGTCGAAAAATTTACCGCGAAAAAAAATATCGCGAAAAAAATACCGCGAAATGTTTTTTTCCGCGCTAAGGATTGACAACGATACACATTAACCGCGAAAAAATATTAAAGCGAAATAAATACAGCGAAAACTATAACCTCGCAAAGTAGCGAAAGTATTAGCCGCGAAAATATTTTAGGCTCATTTATTTACTTCTATTTGGGAGCAGTAGCTTTAGTCGAAAAATTTACCGCGAAAAAAATATCGCAAAAATATTTCCGCAAAAAAATAAAGTGAAATGTTTGTTCCGCGCAAAGGTTTGACAACGATACACATAAACCGCGAAAAAATATTAAATTATAATAAAAACAGCGAAAACTATAACCTATATCGCGAAATAATTTCTGCGAAAATATCACCGCAAAATAATTTTTTCCCGCGCAAAAGATTGACAACGATACCCATTAACCTCAAAAAAATACTTAATCGAAAACTATAACCTCACAAAGTTTTAATAGCGAAATGCGTTACCGCGAAAAATATATAGGGAAACTATCAGACCTGAAAATATTTTGGGCAGACCTAATTACTTTTATTTGGGAGCAGGAGCTTTTGTCAAAAAATTTACTGCGAAAAAAATATCGCAAAAATATTTCAGCAAAAAAATAACGCGAAATTTTTTTTCCGCGCAAAGGTTTGACAAAGATACACATAAACCGCGAAAAAATATTAAATTATAATATAAAATATAATAGCGAAAATATTCGCCGCGAAAATATTTTGGCTGATTTAATTACTTTTATTTGGGAGCGGGAGCTTTAGTTGAAAAATTTACCGCGAAATGTTTTTTCCGCGCAAAGGATTAACAACGATGCACATTAACCTCGAAATTTTTTTTGCGCGCAAAGGATTGACAACGATACACATCAACAGCGAAAAAATATTTAAGCGAAATAAAAACAGCGCAAACTATAACCTCGCAAAGTTTTAATAGAGAAATGCAATATGCGAAAAATATATAACGAAAGTATTATCCGCGAAAATATTTTGGGCTGATTTAATTACCTTTATTTGGGGGCGGGAGCTTTAGTCGAAAAATTTACCGCGAAAAAAAATATCGCGAAATATTTTTTTCGGCGCAAAGGATTGACAACGATACACATTAACCGCGAAAAAAATTAAAGCGAAATAAATACAGCGAAAACTAACCTCGCAAAGTAGCGAAAGTTATAGCCGAGAAAATATTTTAGGCTCATTTAATTACTTTTATTTGGGAGCAGTAGCTTTATTATAATAAAAACAGCGAAAACTATAACCTATAGCGAAAATATTCGCCACGAAAATATTGTGGGCTGATTTAATTACTTTTATTTGGGAGCGAGAGCTTTAGTTGAAAAATTTACCGCGAAATGTTTTTTCCGCGCAAAGGATTGACAACGATACACATCAACATTGAAAAAATATTTAAGCGAAATAAAAACAGCGCAAACTATAACTTCGCAAAGTTTTAATAGCGAAATGCAATTACCGCAAAAAATATATAGCGATAGTATTGGCAGCGAAAATATTTTGAGCTGATTTAATTACTTTTATTTGGGAGCGGTTTGGTTTGGTTTAGTTGAAAAATTTACCGCGAAATGGTTTTTCCGCGCAAAGGATTGACAACGATACACATCAACAGCGAAAAAATATCTAAGCAAAATAAAAACAGCGCAAACTATAATCTCGCAAATTTTAATACAGATATGCAATATGCGAAAAATATATAACGAAAGTATTATCCACGAAAATATTTTGGGCTGATTTAATTACTTTTATTTGGGGGTGGGAGCTTTAGTCGAAAATTTTACCGCGAAAAAAAATATCGCGAAATGTTTTTTTCGGCGCAAAGGATTGACAACGATACACATTAATATTAAAGCGAAATAAATACAGCGAAAACTATAACCTCTCAAAGTAGCGAAAGTATTAGCCGCGAAAATATTTTAGGCTCATTTAATTACTTTTATTTGGAAGAAGTAGCTTTAGTCGAAAAATTTAAAAAAATATCGCAAAAATATTTCCGCAAAGAATTAACGCGAAATGTTTTTTCCGCGCAAAGATTTGACAACGATACACATAAACCGCGAAAAAATATTAAATTATAATAAAAACAGCGAAAAGTATAACCTATATCGCGAAATAATTTCTGCGAAAAAATCACTGCAAAATATTTTTTACCGCGAAAAAGATTGACAACGCTACACATTAACCTCAAAAAAATACTTAAGCGGAAACTATAACCTCACAAAGTTTTAATAGGGAAATGCGTTACCGCGAAAAATATATAGGAAAACTATCAGACGAGAAAATATTTTGGGCAGACTTAATTACTTTTATTTGGGAGCAGGAGCTGTTGTCGAAAAATTTACCGCAAAAAAAATATCGCAAAAATATTTCCGCAAAAAATTAACGGGAAATGTTTTTTCAGCGCAAAGGTTTGACAACGATACACATAAACCGCGAAAAAATATTAAATTATAATAAAAACAGCAAAAACTATAACCTATAGCAAAAATATTCGCCGCGAAAATATTTTGGCTGATTTAATTACTTTTATTTGGGAGCGGGAGCTTTAGTTGAAAAATTTACCACGAAATGTTTTTTCCACGCAAAGGATTGACAGCGATACACATTAACCTCGAAATGTTTTTTCCTCGCAAAGGATTGACAACGATACACATTAACAGCGAAAAAATATTTAAGCGAAATAAAAACAGCACAAACTATAACTTCGCAAAGTTTTAATAGCGAAATACAATTACCGCAAAAAATATATAGCGATAGTATTGGCAGCGAAAATATTTTGGGCTGATTTAATTACTTTTATTTGGGAGCGGGAGCTTTAGTTGAAAAATTTACCGCGAATTTTTTTTCCGCGAAAAGGATTGACAACGATACACATTTACCTCAAAATGTTTGTTTCCGCGCAAAGGATTGACAACGATACACATCAACAGCGAAAAAATATTTAAGCCAAATAAAAACAGCGCAAACTATAACCTCGCTAAGTTTTAATAGAGATATGCAATATGCAAAAAATATATAACGAAATTATTATCCGCGAAAATATTTTGAGCTGATTTAATTACTTTTATTTGGGGGCGGGAGCTTCAGTCGAAAAATTTACCGTGAAAAAAAATATCGCGAAAAACATACCGCGAAATGTTTTCTTTTCCGCGCAAAGGATTAACAACGATACACATTAACCGCAAAAAAATATTAAAGCGAAACAAAAACAGCGAAAACTATAACCTATATCGCGAAATCATTTCTGCGAAAAAATCCACGCAAAATATTTTTTCCTGCTCAAAGTATGACAACGATACACATTAACCTCAAAAAAATACTTAAGCGAAAACTAAAACCTCACAAAGTTTTAATAGCGAAATGCGTTACCGCGAAAAATATATAGGGAAACTATCAGCCGCGAAAATATTTTGGGCAGATTTAATTACTTTTATTTGGGAGCAGGAGCTTTTGACGAAAAAATTACCGCGAAAAAAATATCGCAAAACTATTTCCGCAAAAAATTAACGCGAAAAGTATTTTTCCGGGCAAAGGTTTGACAACGATACACATAAACCGCGAAAAAAATTAAATTATGATAAAAACAGCGAAAGCTATAACCTATAGCGAAAATATTCGCCGCGAAAATATTTTGGCTGATTTATAACTTTTATTTTGTCGAAAAATTTACTGCGAAAAAAAATATTGCGAAAATATTTCCTCGAAAAAATCACCGCGAATTTTTTTTCCGCGCAAAGGATTAACCGCGAAAAAATATTAAAGCGAAAAAAAAACCGCGAAAACTATAACCTCGCAGAGTTTTAATAGCGAAATGCAATTATCGTAAAAAATATATAGCGAGGGTATTAGCCGCGAAAATATTTTGGGCTTATTTAGTTACTTTTATTTGGAAGCGGGGGCTTTGGTCGAAAAATTTACTGCGAAAAAGAATATCGCGAAAATATTTCTGCGAAAAAATCGCCCCAAAATGTTTTTTCCTTATTTTGGTTTGGGAGCGGGACCTTTAGTCAAAAAAATTACCACGAAAAAAAAAATATCGTGAATAAAATATCGCGATTTTTTTTTTCACGCAAAGGATTGACAATGATACACATTAACTGCGAAAAAATATTAAAACGAAATAAAAACAGTGAAAAGTATAACCTCGCAAAGTAGCGAAAGTATTAGCAGCGAAAATATTTTGGGCTCATTGAATTACTTTTATTTGGGAACGGGAGCTTTAGTCGAAAAATTTACCGCGAAAAAAAATATTGCGATAATATTTTTATGTTGTTCTTATAAAATCTTAAGAGTGGTTATTTAAAATACTTAATGGAAGAAATGGAACAAGAAGTCCTCGTAATTGGAGCGTAAACTGTTTCAGACTAAAGCTCCCGCTCCCAAATAAAAGTGATTTAAATCAGCACAAAATACGTTAACGATTTTTTAACCTAACCTTATTTTATTTGTAGGTATAAATATTTAAAAACAGTACTCAGCACTTACCTTTAGCTTTTTTTGCATTGCACATTGCGAGAATTTATCTAGTTCTTTTCGACATGTTGAGAAATCTCAATGATCAATTAAATTTTAAATGAAAATGATCACACATCATTAAAAAACATTCCCGCCATAATAGCTGATAGGCCACGTTGCCAAGTTTACTGGCTTAGGTTTGTTGTTTCAAATACTATGAAATCAGCGACCTCAAACAGCTATATTTGAAACTAAAAAAACGTTGTTTCGTACAAAGCTAAGCCATTTGTTTTAAATTAATTTACTTTCACAGGGAACTTTTTAAGTTTCTTCGACTGGTGAAATCGGTAGATGACGTGGGACTTTAAAAACATAAATTTTTACAGATATCCACGTACAGTTTCAGGCTCTAAAAAAGGAGAAAACAATCCCAAGCCACATATATGGCCCAGGATTGTTTTGCTGGCCTGAGTTTGTGCATTCAGTTTACTATCTCTGGCCTGACTTTGTATGAAAGACGTAAATATATATATATATATATATATATATATATATATATATATATATACAATATATATATATATATATGCAATATATATGTATATATATATTATTATTCATAATTTTGTTTTATTGGCAAAAATTGTTAACTTTCCATGGGAATTATTATCATGTGTGTCTTTTTTTAAGTTTGGTGATTCGGAAACATAATTTAAAATTATAGATCATTAAAAACTTTGAATTGCAAAAAAAAACTTAAATATAAACATTGGATATGTTTTCAATCAATAAATTCAATAGGAAATATTATTGAATGAAACATAATCGTTTCCTAAAATGTCAGGGTCAATATATTTTTCATAATTATATACTTACAGAATGTTATATAAAATAAATGTTAATATAAAAAATATTAGTTACTAATTAATTGAATAAAATTTGTATAATTATACCTGTCAATTTATCTTATAAATTGACATAACCTTTTTTAATTTTAATATCACACTATCTCTGATTAAAAAACGTTTTGTTTAATTTATATTATTAAACTATTCACAGCGCCTGAGCTAGAACAATACAATACAGTATAATACTGTAACAGTAGTTTTAAATTTCTCAAAATCGCCAGAAAACGTCTTAGATAAAAAATTCTTGGATACAAATGTGTTTTATGTAAAAATAAGAAACTTTGAAAATGTCCGTCAGTCTGTCCGTCGGTCCGTCACGTTTTTGTGTACAAGATAATTCAAGAACGAGTAATCCAATCGACTCAAAATTTTCTGGAATAATAAGTTCTATGAGAGAAAGATCCCTATTATTTTTGAAAGTAATCCCCAAAAAAACAAAAAAGTTATTGGGGGAAAACTTAAAAAAGCTGCAAGAAAATTTCGATGAAAGTAAATTTTTCAGAAAAAAATACTTTTATTGTAAGGATCGGCTCTACCAATTTTGAAAGTAATCCCCACAAAAACAAAAAAGTTATAGGGGGTTAAACTCTTTTAAAAATGAAAACAGTTAAAAAAATATATGTTTTTCTTTTTCGCAAAAAGAAAATAAAAAAACTGTTTTTTTATTATTATTTTTTTTTCATTGTTTTTCGTTTTTCAAAAAAAGATCTTTAAAAAAAAATGCGAGGGGTAAACCGCTGACAAAATTTTGTACACTTGAACTACTTTAAGAAGGAAATCTATAAAGATTTTCTCCAGATTACCTCCAAAGGTTACCTCGAGTTTTTAAGATTTCCCCCGATCTTTAATGATTTCCTTCAGATTATCTCGTAACCTTAAAAGATTGCCTCCATATTACATCCAACTTGTACACCTTAATTCTGCAGTTTACCTCTCCAAAAATGTTAATATTTTTTTGTTTTTTTAAAAAAAAATATTTATTTTAATTTATTTTTCACAAAAAGAAAATTAAAAAAAAATTGTTTTTGTTATTTTTTATTTATTTTTTTTTTACATACCTCCAAAGGTTACCTCGAGTTTTTAAGATTTCTTCTGAAAAGGAGGTAACCTTTAAAGATTTCCTTCAGATTACCTCCAATTTGTACACCTCAATTCTGCAGTTTACCGCTCCAAAATATGTTAATATTTTGTTGTTTAAAAAATTGTTTGTGTTTTTTTTTATTTATTTATTTTTTAATTCCATGGATTTGAGAAAATGCAATATATAATTTACTGTGAATAGCATATAATGGACTGCGTAGCATTACATATCTTCAAGGCTTGCTTTTTTTAGTTTAATAAATATAATTTTTATATCAATTTGATTAAATAAATTATATTTTAAGTGTTATTAATGATGGTCATGCACAATTTCTATTATAAACAATTTTTTATTCCATTTGTTTTATATTACATACCTAGTAATAATACCTATCTGATTAGCATAATGCTATCTTGATTTAAATTTTGTACCTATCAACATTAAACTAAGTATAATGATACTTTTGAAAGCACGAGATATAAAATATTAACTTTTTAATTTTTCACAAAAAATAGTTTTCTGAAAATACTACTTCATGCAGTTTTTTGTAGCATAGCAAACCTCGTACCTTCAAAAAATAATTTTTGGTTCTTTGCACTAATCAGTTCCGTACAAGATGATTGACAACACCGGTCATAGGTACAGTTATCGAGATTTTGAGAAATTACATAATATTTTTGAAAATGGCTATCCTAGGGGTTTTGAGGTTGCTGAAACCGAACCCGATGTTAACATTTTTAAATTTTTTAATATTTTTTGTCAAAAATTAGTGATTAAGTATTTTTGAGGTCGCTGAAACTATTTAGAAAATTAGATATTTTAATGCTGGATTCTATTTCAGCGACGTCAAAAATAATTGATCAATAATTTTTGCTAAAAATATAGAAATTTTTAAAATTTAGACGCCACATTGGATCGCCGTTTTGAATGTTAAATTTTTAACATCAAATTCGGTTCTGGCAACTTCAAAAACCCTAGGATACCCACTTTAACCATATTGTATAATCCGTCAAAATTCTAATTATTTTGTCTATTTTAATAGTCTAAGAGCTGTTGACCCTTTTTATTTCATTGTTTTCTCCTAGAGCTGGGAGCTCTGTATTTTATATATGTTTAAAGTACATTTAAATTAAGCTACTTGCAAATCGGTAGGTTCTGAATCGGAGTCCTTTGGGTGTTAGAAGCCTCAAAAAGGTAGTGAAATGTCGTATACGAAAAATATATTTTTAACTTACCGAGTCAAATACTTACATTTATTACATTTAGATTAGTCACAGTTTTACACAATTATTCAGCAGGCCAGTGGTAAAAAGACACTTTAAAAAGTTAATTTGACATATGTCATCACTATAAAGTTGAAAGAATTTCCATTTAATTAAAATGTCATTTCATAAATTCTCATTTCTTTAAAAAATAAAGTATCACATATGTCAAAGGCACTTTTTAAAGACTGTTCTTACCCCTTGGCCCCAGAATTATTGTGTATAACTATGAAAATAGCTTAATCTGAGTGTAATAAACGTAATATATATGACTAGGCAAGTTAAAAATACATTTTTTGGTAGCTCATTGCCACATATTTCGGAGCTTCTAGCACCCAAAGAAACTGGATCCGGACGGAGCCTAGCAATTTGGAAATAGCTTTATTGTAATGTACTTTAAGACATATATAAAATACAGCCGGGAGAAAATAATGAAATAAAAATGGTCAGCAGCTCTTCGACTATAACAAGTTTGGGATCACGTATGGTCTGTTTTTTCAAGCAAGTTAGTAAATTAAAAATCGCACAGTAAATATTTTTACAACAGGTTTGAATAGTATACGTTTGTGTATAGAATATAGTTATGTTTTATAAAATAAACTACGCAGTATACTCGCATATCCAATATTCGAATCTGTTTTGAAAATATTCACTGTGCGATTTTTAATTCACTATCTTGCTTGAAAAACAGACCATAGGAAACGGTGTGTAGTATAAAACTTTTAGTTATTAGGCTAGTAACTAGGCAGTAGGTAGACTAGTTTGTAAATGCCAATCTGGGCTCCTCAATGTCAGCACTCCTTGCCGAGTTTGGTTTGGTTTTTGGTTAGTTTGGTGTTTTTTTAACAGGCGCAGAACCAACCTTTACGTAAACCAACGCCCCCCATTAAAAAAAAAACATCAAACAACCAAAAATCAAACGCCGCGGCGCGCCGCCATTGAGGAGCCCAGATTGGCATGTAGGTAGATTCACAATCTGTTGACCGAACCCAGACACCTTCAAATGTGTTTTATTTTGTAGAGCTGTGTAACTTATAAAAACTCCAATAAATTATTTCAATTACACTGGTCTACAAAAATAAAATAAAAATTCTTCTCCAATGACTAAACCTATCATGTCTTATGTATTTTTGTATACGGTTTTATATTTTCAATTTAAACAATTTTCTACCACGTAGATTTCGAGTAAAGCGCCTCGCTCCCTTCTTATGTAAAAGTGATTTCCGTCAGATTTGGCTCAATTTTGGATATGTTATAGTTCTTGACTTACTGATCAAAAGGGCAAAACTTCCAAAAATTAATGGTTTAGGTGCTAGAGCACTTTTAAAATCTCGAAAACCGCGTTGCTTCGCTTACATAAATCTACAAAAATAAATAAAAATTCTTCTCCAAGGACTAAACCTATTACGTCTTATGTATTTTTGTGTATTAAGATCAAATTTTCAATTTAAAAAATTTTCTACCACGTACATTTCGAGTAAATCCCGGCTTTTATAGTCAAAATATCGTATTTCGACAATAAAAACCGGACTTAGGGAACGTTTAAGTATTACGTAACGTAAAATGTACCAAAATTCATTTACTTCATACCGCGGTTCTCGCGTTATTCAAGGCTGTAGAGATTTCATATTTTGGCTACCCCCCCTAACATACCCCCTATTACGGGAGTAGCCAAAATATGAAATCTCTATAATCTATAATAACGGGAGAACCGGGGTATGAAGTGTATGAATTTTGGTACAATTTGCGTTACGTAATACTTGAACGTTTCCTTACTCAAATCTACTTGCTAGAATTTTTTTTTAAATTGAAAATTCGGTTTCAGCACACAAAAATGCATAAGACATGATAGGTTTATTTTGAGCGAGCGGAAAGTTTGTCATACGATCCGGCAGGCGAGTATGACGGTCCCGCGAGCGCGGAATGACATACGTGTTGTAGACTATACTTTTTCTTTGACTGCACATATGAAACACTGTATGGCTTTAAACTGCGGACAAGGTTAAAAACTCGACATTGTAAATGCAACAAAACACATATTTTTAAATAAAGTAATTAATGTTATTTAATAATTTTATCAAATCAGTACCTAAAAAAGATTTTTATTCAATTTTAGCACATATTTACAAATTAAGTTGCAAAAGTTAAAAGTTATGTCAGATTGTTGTGACAGATATCAGGTTTAAATATTTAACAATAGATGGAGCAGTTTTAATTTTTTGAACCAAACTGATAAAAAACTGGTCGAATATTAAGAAAAACTAATAAACTTAATGTAATTTTAACGCAAAACTTTAAATTGCATTAAATTATTCAATATTTCATGGTAAAATATATATATATTTTTACTAATTTTGCTACAGTTTTCTTTACTTTTATAAATAAGAGATGGCACTACATGTGCTCATCCTAACACTTGATACGGAATATTCATACCGTATCTAGAGCTAGAATGGATTCATTCTGTGTTTGAAAAGTGTGTGTATTTTCTTACATTCTAAAGCAGTCTTAGAAAAATATATTTTTTTATCATATTACTTTTGATTAAAAAAAAATAATTTTCATTTTTTTTAAATGCGATTTTCTTAGATATTATTTTTTAATTTTTATATTTATCATTAGAATTAGCTTAAAAGTATCATTTACGTGTTTGTATCATAAAATTTATCTTAAACATCTTCTTTAATTTTTTTATGAAATTGACAAAAATTCCCATTTTCAACACTACAACATTTTTTGAAAATAATAAGCAAGGTGTATTTAAAATAGGGTCCAAAATTTTACATCATAAAATATGACAAAAAGTTCCTCTAAACATATGTCTAAAAATGCGTCGTAAGGGAGGTGTAAAATCAAAAGTAAACAATTTTTTTAATAAATTGAATTTTTCTACAAATATTTGATCCAAAATGAATAGATTTAGTGACTTTCCAGATAAAAAAAAGTCTGAAACAGCATTTTATTTAAAAAATTGGAGAAGAATTTTTATTTTTTTTGTAGACCAGTGTTAGTTACATTTTATTGGAATCATTAATTGAAATTTGTCATCAGTCATAAAATTTATTAGTTAGAATTGAAAATAAAATTCTTGGAGATAAGAATCGAGTAATGGAACTTTAAACTTTCAATAAAACAATCTTAACTACTTCCTTTTTTAGTTTTTAAAGTAATTGATTATGTTCTTATTACCAAAGGGAGGTAGTACAATGGGCCCAGCTAAGTGGCCTAAGTGCTTGTAGATAGCTACCCTCCACCCTAATAACCATAACCATAACCATAACCATAACCATAACCATAACTATAACCATAACCATAACCATAACCATAACCATAACCATATGTTATTTGTGTCAATTTTATATAAAATAAAAAAATATATATATTTCTGAACTTTTTGGTTATGCTTGATATCCTTTGTAAAGCATGAATAGGCGCCGACTTCCCCCTGGAAAATTGCCTATGCTCATAATAAATCTTCGAATTCGTAAAAATTTTCGCCTGTGGCAATAAAATTTTCTTACATTTTTGTAAAGTTCCAAATTATAAACCTTAAAAAGTCCAAACCTTGAACCTTATATAAAAAAAATCACCTACGGCGCTAGGGATTTCTTCCATTTTTCTAAAATTTTAACTGTTTTAAAACTAAAATATACCATTAAATTTGTAAAACTTTTTAACCTATTTGCAAAAAAAAATGCCTGCTGCGCCAGGATTTTTTACAAATTTATATATTTAATGTTTTAAAATTAGAACTTATTGCCATAGTTAACAGTAAAATCTAGTTAACAGGCATATCTGGTAATTTACCAGTGGTAAATTGTTTGAATTTTGGCCCAGGTGCCATATTTTTAAATTTAGTTTTTGTCTGAATCAGCGGTATCAAAAATACTCGTATGCAAAAATCTAGATTTTCGTCCAGTGTTCAAGTTGCTTATAGATTCGCAGAATTAAGATAATTGCCATTTTATCGGTATGTAAAAATGTTTAGGGGCAAAAGTTGTATTTGTGCCTACCGCCAAACTAATTTGTAGTAATATTCCAATTTTTTTGTGAAAGGGGGTAGGCAATTATTATTTAGCTCATAGTGAAAAAATATCTAGAGCTGCTCCTGTATTATGAATTATTTGAATATATTTTAATACCATCGGAAATAATACATTAAAAATGACTAATTTAACAATAGAAGAAGGTTAGGTAACTAATTTGTATTACAAACTAAATGAATAACAAAATATTCATTTAATGCTTGATAAATTCATCGTTATAAAGTTAGTTACAAAAATTACACACAAAAAATAAGTTCAATAATTGTTTCGGAAACCATTGTATTCCCACGTATTTTAAGGCGCTGAATCCGAATTTCAGGTCAAAATAGCACCTAATCCGATTAATTTTGGAGATAACCTCGAAAACCCTTATTTTCGAGTATGAAAATAAAGTTTTTTGACGTTATTCCCAGTTTACCGGATGAGGTGCTATTTTGACCACAAATTCGGGTTCAGCGCCTCAAAATACATATGAATACTCTCTGAAACAATTCTCGACCTTTTTTATGTGGCTGTGTTATTATTGTAAGCTATAAAATTAAAAAAGTGTGGTTTTTATTTCCGAGAAATTATTGTAATTTTGTACGATATTGTGTAATATATGGCTGGCGCCTGACCTGTCGTCATAATTATACCTATAAGCATCTAAGGTCAAAATTTATTAAATAAATAGAAATTATTCATAAATAAAGATTAATAAAGGATTTGTTTATTTAAATAAATCTAAATTTGAATTCTTTTATTTTGAAAGGGTAATTTATATGTTTAGGTATTTCAAAACACATACACTGAGACTTCATTACAGTATTGAATACCTATGTCCAGATTTTTCAAAAATGATTTTTTTTACCATTAAATTTACATGTCAAAGGCTGGGGTATGGGGGTTAAAAGGGGTTGAAAAGTTTGTTTGGCTTTAACTTTTTTGATATTTAAGTAAGAAGAAAATTCTAAAACCAGTAAGAAAACAGAAAAAATACAAAAAAAATATTATGTGCACATTTTGGATACAAAAAAAAACTTTTCATAATATTTTAAAAAATTTAATTTTTTCTTTTTGCGAAAAATGATTTTTTTTTTTGTAAATCATAGTTTTTATTTTAAAAAAAAGTTTAACCCTCCATAACTTTTTTGTTTTTGGGGGGATTACTTTGAAAAACACTGCCCTCATAGAACTTAATTTTTCCTGAAAACTTCCAGTCGATCGGATAATTGTTTCTGGAGTTAAAGTGTCTAGAAAAATCGTGACATCGGACGGACGGACTGACAGACGAACATTTTCAAAGTTTCTTATTTTTTCATGAAACACATTTGTATCCAAGAATTTTTTGTCTAGGACGTTTTTTGACGATTTTGGGAAATTCGAAACTACCGTATAATATTATTCCAGCGCAGGCGCTGTGAGTAATATAATAACGTTAAATCACAAAAACATGTTGAACTGTTGAACTTTAAATAAAATCACTCAAAATATAAAAAAAATCAGAAAGCATAAAGCATAAGACTGGTTAAGGCACTTTTTAATAAAAATAAAATTACCGCTACGATATTCCGTTTTGAAAAACAGCCTTATTTGAGGGAGTTTAAATCAATAGGGAATAAATCCAAAGGTTAGGATCAAAAATTCATAAGTCCAAACTAGTTTTTTAAATATTACCGAAAATATTCATTTTGGAGTGTTACGCCCATGTTAATGGTATAGGAAAATAGCGTTACAGGGGGGGGTGGGGGTCCAAAATGATCAAAATTTGCGTTACGTAATACTTGAACGTTCCCTAACTGCCATTTAGCTAAATGAAACGTCATAGGTTTCAAATTTATTTATCGTACTAAAACGATGACAGTTTTTTGCGGTTTTCCAAAAGTTTGATAAGTTAGACTTATCACCATTTGATTCTCATGTGCTCCTCATGCCTCATATTAGGAAACCTTCGATTTTACCAATTTTGATGCAAGTTGTTAAAGTATAACAGAATGTTGTTTTGATAAGTATTTAATACACAGAAACAAATATTGTCTTAAATCAAGAATGTGTGATTTGGATATAACGAAGAATAGATTCTCCTTTAAAGCAAAATTTTGCTTCAACTATGAAAGGATAAGAAAATGGTATGCTTGAATCTTTTAACTATGCTTTCGCGAGAGAATCGAACAACCGATCTCCAACACATCTTTGATTTAAATGATATTTTTTTTCCTTATTCCTACAACTAACTAGAAGTCAAATCTAAAATTTTTCTTTGATTGGGCCAAAACTTTGGCCTCTAGGACCAAAAGAGTTTTAGGTCCCAAAAAAGATAAAATTTTGTTTTTGCGTATATATAAATTATTTAAACAACTATCAACTTGATTTTTGGTATGTGTATGACTCTCATGGATTACTAGATTTTTACAAAAAAAAAGTTTAAATATTTCATGACCTATGGACTCGAAGAAGCAACGCTGCTCAGAAAAAGTGGGCATGGCACATTAAACTACAAAGTTTCCTTTGTAATTTACCATAGAGTCTAACTAGGGGTAATTTGATTCCTTTCGGCAAAATCAATTTTAAAGTGACTCTTCACGTAGGCATTGAATTTAGTTTTTTGGGTATATAAAAATTATTTCAATACCCATTAACATTATTTTTGTTATGTATTTGACTATCATGGATTACTAGATTTTCACGAAAAAAAAAGTTTAAATATTTGCCTAAAGATTGCGCTGTGATCATTTTTTCGAAAAATATTGACCATTTTCATGACCTATGGACTCGAAAAAGCAACGCTGCTCAGAAAAAATGAGCATGGCACATTAAACTACAAAGTTTTCTTTGTAATTTACCATAGAGACTAACTAGGGGTAATTTGATTCCTTTCGGCAAAATCAATTTTAAAGTGACTCTGCACGTAGGCATTGAATTTAGTTTTTTGGGTATATAAAAATTAATACAGTACTCATTAACTTTATTTTTGGTAGGTATATGACTATCATAGATTACTAGATTTTCACAAAAGGTTTAAATATTTCCCTAAAGGTGGCGCTGGGGTAATTTTTTCGAAAAATATTGACTATTTTCATGACCTATGAACTCGAAGAAGCATCGCTGCGAAGAAAAAGAGGATACAGTACATTAAACTACAATTTTTTTTTTGTTATTTGCCGTAGAGACTGACTAGGGGTAATTTGATTTCTTTTGGCAAGATCAATTTTAAAGTGAATCTGCACGTAGGGGTGTTCCTTACATTAATTACTAGGATAAGCTTATTGATGTGCTGCACATAATACTGCACATTAACTCTAAAAAAAGTTATTTCCTTCTAGTTCTGAATCTGAGATTCAGATGGCACTGCTTCATCTTCATAATTTCCTGGAAATAAGAGATTTAATGTAAGTGCGCGTTCAAAAATACATGCTATTTTTACTAATTTGGGGTCGCCAAATAAAATAAAAGGTTGTTTCATAATAAAACGTACTATTTGACTAAAAATTATAAATATAGTATATATTATAATATAATTTATATACATATTTTAAATAAACTTCTCAGTTGCGAGAAAATACGACGTGCAGTCACCGCTGATTGAATCAACAATAATGTTTTTTTAAAAGCCTTTAAAAAAATCAAGTAGCTACTGGGCTCTAAAATTGCAAGACTACCAGCTAAACGGAACTTATGTTTTTTTACCCGAAGAATACTTGCAACCCAGTCAAATTCGTGGGTTAATATCCTAATACCCAAAAAAAATATGTAAAAAAAACATCCTGCAACAAAAGAAAAGCGATTACTATTTTAGACATGGAAGATGGATTTTCAGAAATTGGGCCCAACATCAGTGAAATTATCTCCACTGTCATAAATAACATAGAATAATTTCGAAGGAAATTTGATTAAAAAAAAGGTAAGATAACTATAACTATACCAATAATATCTTCTCTTATATATTTATAACGAGATTTATAACTTTTTAGCCTTTCTTAACTTCAAAAAATACTACAGTGCCATCATGACTTAAATATAAGAACTTATTCCATAGTTATATGCACAAAAATACATTAAGCCAGTAAGCAATATCATACAGTCATAAATAAGTAATGTATCTTCAGAGAATCAGATAACTGCAGTGCCATCTCAAGCTCGAATTCATAACTATAAAAGGAAATAGGTTTTTTTAAGCTAATGTGCAGTATAATGTGAAGTTTTGATGAATATAAGCACATCAGTATGTTTATCCCAGTAAACAATATCAGGAACACCCGCTGCGTGCCGAGTCTCTTTTTTACCGAGAGGAATCAGTTTACCCCTAGCCAGTCTCTACGGTAAATAACAAAGGAAACTTTGTAGTTTAATGTACAGAATCCATTTTTTCTGCGCAGCGATGCTTCTTCGAGTTCATAGGTCATGAAAACAGTCAATATTTTTCGAAAAAATTATCCCAGCGCCATCTTTAGGCAAATATTCAAACTTTTTTTTTGTAAAAATCTAGTAATCCATGATAGTCACATACAAAAATAATATTAATAGGTATTGAAATAATTTTTATATACCCAAAAAACTAAATTCAATGCCTACGTGCAGAGTTACGTTAAAATTGATTTTGCCAAAAGGAATCAAATTACCCCTAGTTAGTCTCTATGATATATAACAAAGAAAACTTTGTAGTTTAATCTACAGTATTCACTTTTTCGGCGCAGCGATGCTTCTTCGAGTTCATAGGTCATGAAAATAGTCAATATTTTTCGAAAAAACTACCCCAGCGCCATCTTTAGGCAAATATTCAAACTTCTTTTTTGTGAAAATCTAGTAATCCATGATAGTCATATACATACCAAAAATAATGTTAATGGGTATTGAAATAATTTTTATATAACCAAAAAACTAAATTCAATGCCTACATACAGAGTTACTTTAAAATTGATTTTGACGAAAGGAATCAAATTACCCCTAGTTAGACTCTATGTAAATTACAAAGGAAACTTTGTAGTTTAATATGCCATGCCCACTTTTTCTGAGCAGCGTTGCTTCTTCGAGTCCATAGGTCATGAAAATGGTCATTATTTTTCGAAAAAATTACCACAGCGCCATCTTTAGGCATATATTTAAACTTTATTTTTGGTGAATATCTGGTTATTCATGAGGGTCATATACATACCAAAAATAAAGTTAATATGTATTGAAATATTTTTTTTTATACCCGAAAAACAAAATATAATCTTTTTTGGGGACCTAAAACTCTTTTGGTCCTGGAGTCCAAAGTTTTGATCCGATCAAAGAAAAAATTTAGATTTGACCTAAAGTTAGATGTAGGAATAAGAAAAAAAAATATCATTTAAATCGAAGAATTCCCAAAAACTGTTCGATTCTCTAGCGAAAGCATAGTTAAGTTGAAAGGAGAATATATTCTCAAATATGAAAGGATAAGAATATGGTATGCATAAAAGAAGAATATATTCTCTTCGTTATATACAAATCACCATATTCTTGATTTAGGACAATATTTTTCTGTGTATACGGCAAC
Organism: Brachypterus glaber; assembly: GCA_958510825.1. NCBI lineage: Eukaryota > Metazoa > Arthropoda > Insecta > Coleoptera > Kateretidae > Brachypterus > Brachypterus glaber. The sequence goes on along the minus strand of OY294047.1, from coordinate 25,861,970 downwards.
GAATTTTCAGGGTACGTTTTAAAGAAACAATATGGGGGAACTATAGCCAGGATTTCGGTTATAGTTATTTGGTTATTAGTAATGACACCTGTGCCATATTAATGTGGGTTAATGCTACATCATCAAGTAAATAAAGTTCACGCGAACAGAGCTTAAATTGAAACTTGCAATAAACTTCGAAGTTTTTATTATAAAATCATATTACATAATTTCAATATAATGGTCGTGTCCTTTTCCAGCTAGTGGATTTTAAGAAAACTAAACTGTTTACCGATGAACCCCTTGGAGAATCGCTATCCAGCCGATTTTCTAATGGAAATTTTGCTTAATCCTATTTGTTGGTCTTTGTTGTATATCTTTTTTTTTTGCTTTAGACATTACAAATTTATTTTCAAATTAAGTTTATATAAGTCGGGAAGTATATTATACGTCCTTTGCGATTTTTATTTTCTTCTGAAAACCAAGTATTGTAAAAAAAAACCGACTATTTTTTTTTTACTTTATACTCTGAAAAATCGGTTGCTAGACACCTCTAGAAAATTCTCACCAAATATGAGCTCTTAATTTTGATAAAAAGGTTCTCCGCTTTACAATATTCCATTTTTTCCTCAGTATTAGAAACAAACTTTTTGTTAAAAAATATATCCCCTCATATTCGTGTAGGAAATTGAACGCTCTACAAAAAAGGTCTCTTTTAATTTTTTCGTAAACCTCACCGTTTAAAAGATATCAAAGGTTAAAGTTTGATTATTTTATGAGACTTTTCTGTTTTGCTTTTGAATTTTATAACTCGCTTAAAAAAAATTGTTATGAATTGCGCAATTCATAGTTTTGTAGGAAATTAAGTGCTCTACAAAAATGGTCTCTTATGATTTGTCGATTAAATTAAGCGTTTAAAAGATATTCATCGTCACACTTAAATGCTTACTAATTTTAATAGTTTTTTATGAATAATTCGAAAAATTTCAATTTAATTTATGAGTTTCATTAAAATTTATACGAGTTTCTATCGTAAGAGTAACTCTTATAGAAGTTTCCCTTTTGAAAATTTATTCGAAACTTTTTATTTTAATAATATTTTCATTAAATTTATCTTTATAATAACTTATTATTTTATTATTATTTTTTTCAAAATTTAATAAATCTGACTCTGAGTTAGAAATAATGCACTAATTTTTTTTTCAATATAGTTTAAAACATTTCTCTTTTCATAGGAACTCAAATTTGTATAAATTTTCGTGAAACTCATAAATTAAATTGAAATATTTCGAAATATTCATCAAAAACTATTAAAATTAGTATGCATTGAAGTGTGACGATGAATATCTTTTAAACGCTTAATTTAATCGACAAATCATAAGCGACCATTTTTGTAGAGCAGTTAATTTCCTAAAAAACTATGAATTGCGTAATTCATAACAATTTTTTGTAAGCGAGTTATAACATTCAAAAGCAAAACAGAAAAGTCTCCTAAAATAATCAAACTTTAACCTTTGATATCTTTTAAACGGTGAGGTTTACGAAAAAATTGTAAGAGACCTTTTTTGTAGAGCGTTCAATTTCCTACACGAATATGAGGAGATATACTTTTTAACGAACAGTTGTCAAAGAGATATGAATTTTTGTTCCTAATACTGAGGAAAAAATGGAAAATTGTAAAGCGGAGAACCTTTTTATCAAAATTAAGAGCTGGAAGGAAAAGAGGTAAGAACCGCAAAGAAAAGAAACCGAATGCAGGGCACTATTTAACTTTTTAAGGTTGGTGTAATAAGTTGGGGGTGGTTAATTTGGGGGTAATTTTTTATAATTTTATTAAAGAGATTTAAAAATTATGTAAACATGTTTTTGTCCGTCTCCATTATCTCAATACGTCTATGAGTAATTAAGTCTGGGCCATTCTGTACACATTTATTTTTCTTATAACACGTTTTTAAATGTAATACACTAGGTACATAGCTCGATTTGGTACGTACTATGAGATGGCACTTAGCACATTCTAGAAATCTACAGCCTTTTATTTCTTTATGACTCGGTATGATCATATTTAGGTAACATTTTTGTATGTATATATAGTTGTCGTTGAAATGGACTATGTTATTAAAAGAAATTACATTTTATCTCAAAACTGTGTAATAGCACTTAGCACACTATTTATTTCAACTCTAAATTTGTATCCAAAAATTTTTTGTCTATGACGTCGTTTGGTGATTTTGGAAAATTTGAAACTACCGTATACTATTCTAGAGCTTGCGCTGTGAACAGTATAATAATAATCCAGATTTTCTAAGCGCTGTTCTGCAACCTGGAAGAAATCAAGATATTGATCACTGATTATGAAATTGTGAAAATTAATTATTAATGAATTTTATTTGTGCAGGTTGTGTGTGTTAATTGAAGTGCGCGTGAAAACTATGTTAACTAAAAGCATATGGGAAATGAATGTAACCGAATTCATATACAGGGGAAGGTGTTGTACCTCAGGGCAACTTTTCAGTTTGAAATTATTTTTTTTTATGATAAATCATTTCTGTTAATATTATTTAAGTATTTATTTAAATTTTTTCGATAATTTTTAAAGAAGTTTTAATAGTTATTCTTTGGCATCTCATTTTAAGATGGTATACCAAAAAATTGGAATCTCTCGTAGATACCAAAAAACCCTTTATATTGACTTTTTGTTATTTTTATATTGATGAGCCTTTACTAGAAGTTATATATATATAATTATTTTTAAGGTAAAATCGGGTCTCAAACTTTTTGTTTGACTTCGGACTCCGAACCATGTTAAATCACATTTTTGTATTTAAGTAATTGAAATTAAGTGTTTAAAGATTTTTATTGCAATTTGAAAAGATAAAATAAAAATATATATATAAAAAAGTGTAAAGTACCGTCAAGTGGGACGACTTCGGATGGTGTGGGTGACTTCGGACACTTTTTCGCAAAACACTCTGAACCAAAGCACGTGTGCACAAGTTGTGGGGTTATGTTCACAGGTTGTGAGATTCAATTTCACAACTCGTGCACACAACCCCACAACTTGTGCACACGTGCTTTGGTTCAGAGAGCTTTGCGAAAGTGTCCGAAGTCACCCACATCGTCCGAAGTCCACTTGATGGTACTTTACACTTTTTCATATATTTTTTTAATTTAAGCTACTGTGGACATAAAATAATTTACAGTCGGCTACAAATTTCGTTCAGGACCCCTCACTTTTTGCAAGAGGTTATCTTTTCAAATTACAATAAAAGTCTTTAAACACTTAATTTCAATTACTTAAAAACAAATATAGGCTATATTATATAGCCTATGTATATAATCATTGATATAAAACAAGCCGTGAAGATATGTAATGCTACGCATTCCATTATATATTATTCACAGTTAATGGTATATAGCATTTTCCCAAATATTAAAAAAATATATAAAAAAATTTAAAAAAGATCTTTTTTTGAAATCAATTTGAAAAATACTTTACATTTTTTTCCAAAATTTCCATTTTTTTTTTTAATTTTCTTTTTGCGACAAACGAAAAAAAAATTAAAAAAGTCTATCGGATAATTCGTTTTGGAGTATCGTGTCTACAAAATCATGACATCGGAAAGACGGACGGACGGAAAGACGGACATTTTCAAAGTTTCTTATTTTTCATGAAACACGTTTGTATCCAAGAATTTTTTGTCTAGGCCGCTTTTTGACGATTTTCGAAATTACCGTAAAATATTAGTCTAGCGCAGGCGCTGTGAATAATGTAATAAGGACATACAAGTTTCATCAAATACTTGATATTAAATGTTTTTTTAGCGCTCTTAATCAAAAATTGCATCGATGCTTCTGATATGGCCGATATACATGTTTCCTATAGAAACTATAGGAACTCCTCCTTGAGACTTTAATTCTAAAGTAACATGACAATAAATAAACTGAAAAACTTGCATGTAAAGGGGACCAAATAAAAAAGTATACTTTCGCTTAGAGTTATATGAAAAAACATAATTATTTAAAAAAACTCTCTAATGTGTATTTTGGAAAAATTTATAAAAAATATTTGTACAAGAACTTCCAAAATTTTTGTATGACTTCTGAAATTGACGACAAAAAATCCATGATTTTTAAACTTTTTGGTAAGATATCTGGAAATCTTTTCAAAAATTACAGAGATTTTCAAGACTTTTGTCAAGAATTTTAAAAGACTTCCCAAAATTTGTTCCCGGACTTCCCATTACGCGTTAAAAACTAGTGTCATAATCTTAAAGGTGGGTACTTGATGGATTAAATACTGGTATTTATTGTAAAATACTAATAACCAGACCTCCGGGAAAAGAGAGATGTTCTTTCTTTCGTGAGCGTAGCATTAAATCAACACTGATTAAAAGCGACGCTTGTCGACAGGCTGTCCCCATTTTACAACAACGCAACCCCAGTGTATCGATGATAAAAGCTAAAAAAGATGACAAAATATGACTAATAGCTCGCAATTTCCCGGGCTCTGCTATTAACATAACATCTAACAGAGATAAAATGTACTCCAAAGGGTTTATTTTCCAGTTTGTTCGTACCTGTTGCGTATTATGCACTTTGCAAAGTTCAACGCAAAGGTTCAAAGGTCAAGCGGGATGCCTAGACGTTACGACGCCCACGTAAATCGACGCTCGACGTCTGTTGTAGACAATCTGCTTCCGTTTTATGAATGAAATTGGATTTTATATGTGCAACAAGCGAGAAACGTGGCAGAATCTGCATGTATAAAAGTTGGATTTAGGGGATTTATTTTTATTACTTATTCCTATATTTATAGTCATGTTAAACGGGTCATTCCATACTTGTATTAGCATAGAAAAGTATATGTAAAAAAATAGTATTCTACATAATATGTAAGCATATTATGCTTTCTTTGATTTATTTTATTATTAAAATATTCCCTTTAGGGATTACTTTTCTAACCCTAGTTGTCAATGATAGTTGATTGCATTTAAACATTATTATTAGCATACCAAATAAAACATATATGTAGTAAAAAAACTGTACACAAACCTTAAATATATCTCAGTAAAATGTGTTAAATTAAGGCCTATCCAGAAGCTTGCATAAGAACATAAAACATAAGAATTCGATGCAGTGATTGGCTTTTTCCCGAAAAGTTATCATATTTAATATATAACCTCGGATATAACCTTTTCAACGAGAACCATCGATAGGTTAGTAAATTCATCTTCATAATATAGCTGCGACGTAGCCTTATATTACAAACCAATAAGCACAAGATATTTTAATATACTAGATATAAGATAATTTATTAAGGGCATATCCACTACCTCGAATAAGAACATAATACATATCAATGCGATGTCGTGATTGGCTTGATGTGCCGCCATGTATCGTAAGCCGATCACGGCACCGCATTCTTATGTTTTATGTTCTTATGCAAGCTTCTGGATAGGCCTTTAGCTACTAAGTTAGAGTATTTTTTATTAAAATATTAGCAGATTGTGTTGAGATAAATACACACTATTATTTTTTTTTGAAAAACGTGCATATGTTACAACGGCAGACTTAACTAAAAAATTCGATTTGCTAACTTTAACTTAAAATTTCTTAAAAATAAATGAAAAAAAAAAGATATTTTGTAAAATTGCTAAGAAAAATAAATTCTTTAGATATCTGTAATAAAAATTAAACATATCTAAAAATAATTTAAAAACAAATAAAAATCGAATTTTTTTTAATTATCCTAATGTTTATAGCGTATTTGTAGTTAAGTAAAAATGTTAACTCCGAGTTAAAATATACAACAAAAGGGTTACGCGGCTAAAAGTGTAAATTCCGTTATTGTAACGAGCGCGTCGAGTGTTTAAAAAAGTAAACGTCACGAAAGCAGCCTAGAGGGTCTGAAATAGACCACCCCGGATATTGATTTTTCTACTTTGAATAACGCCATCTAAACATTGAACTATAATTAGGTGCCGTGCTGTTCATTAGCAAACAATAGACACAGGGATGTAGTTTTGGACAATTTATTATTGTTTGACACGCAGTTTTAAAGCTATCGAAAAAAGGCGGCAAAAAAATAGAAAGCAATATATTTGAATATAAAATCAAACTATGGTCTGTTTCTTAAAGCAAGATAGTAAATTTAAAATCGCACAGTGAATATTTTTAAAACAGATTTGAATATTGGATGTGCGAATATACTGCGTAGTTTATTTTATAATAGATTCTATACACAAACATATACTATTCAAACCTGTTGTAAAAATATTTACTGTGTGATTTTTAATTTACTATCTTGCTTGAAAAAACAGACCATAGGCACACGTTCACGTTGAATTTGCTTAATCGAAGCGTTTTATGCTCCCCTTTCGTCGTAGCTTTATTACCGTGTGTCAGACTGCACACAACCTTTTTCACGAAAGAAGTTGCTCTTATTTTTGTATTTGTTTGAATTATACATCAAACATAGTTCGATGTATAGCACACTAGCGTAGACTTTATATTTTTTTTATTGTCCTAAACAAAAATTCGTAAATTACCCATAAATCGTAAAAAATCGTTGAAAGTTGTCTGTAATTTTTTTATACGTTAAAAATTTAAAGGTCTTAAAATTTTATTTTTTTTCTTTTAAGCATTAAAAATTATGTGCCAAATTTCAAAATGATAAAAGGATTATTTCTACTAAAAAAAATAGAAAAAAAAATAATTTTTTTCACAAAAAATTGAAAATTGCTATAGGGGTTTTTGAGGTTGCTAAAACTAAATTTACCCTTGCAGGGGTGAAAGGGTGAATATTTTTAAATATTTGCAGTATGTGCAGTATGTGAAAAAAAAGTGAAAATTAGTATATAGGGGTTTTTAAAGTCACTAAAACTGTATCTTAAAATAAAAAATATCCAACTCATCTCCCCGAAGGGTCGGGGCAGTTTTCATGAAAATTTGTAAATAGGGGTTTTTAAAGTCGCTTAAACTGAATCTTAGAATAAAAAATTAAAACACCCTGAAGAGTAGTTTTCGTGAAAATTGGTATATACGGGTTTTTAAAGTCGCTAAAACTGAATCTTAGACCAAAAAAATTCCAACTCCACACCCTTGGGGTTTTTGATGATGCTGAATAAATATGATAACAAAAAAACATTTTACGCTCGGGGTGGGAAAGTTTTTTTACTGGGCAGTGTATTTAAGATATAATACTAAGAAATCATTTAAAAAGAAATAATGAACAAAACTGTAATCTAGATGGTGTTTTGTGTTATCGGCTAAATTTAATCAAAAATGAGAATTAAACAGATATTAGCCTTGAGTACATGCCTACTTCTCTCGTTAATTTATGTTCTTGAGTAAAACAAAAATTAAAAATTTTCAAAATTATATCAGATTTAAGCCACAAATGTGATTCTTGGAAACCATATTACAGTTATAAATTTTATGTTTACTATTAAACTTTTAATATTTTATTATTATACACTTCGCAGCGCGCAGATCCGTCATGCAGCTATGGTGCAGCTGAGCAAACCATTCGCCACATAACCACCGAATGTCCACTTAGATTATTTCTTGGTGACATTATGGATTTTGCAGCAGCTACACCTGATGCAATCCAATGGATACCCAATCGGAACATAGCCTTATAATGGACAGCAGTCCAATACGTTATGCAACATAAATTTAGGTCTTCAATAACAAACCAAAACGAAAATTCCCTAATAATATTATATTTGGATTTTATTACAGTGCAACAAAAAATGTGTATTATATGCAAAATTATTAAAGAATAGATAAAACAGCTTATTAAACACAAAAACAAGTACAAAATCTTTATTTATTATCAATGACTGTCAAATTAAGGAGTAGATCAGAAGTTCCCTAGGAAACTTTAAACCTACTGTACATATAGCTGTGTAAAAATTTAAAAAAAATGTTTTTTACTTAAAAAAAAACAAATATCTTACCTTAATGTAATTTAAAATGTTATCTAAAATGTTATTTTTACCTAAAATATGCATAATTTTATTTTAAAACAATAATAATTATACTTTTATCTCTTTCTGTAGAACTTCTCTCTTTATCTAATCTAAATAGATGGCAGTCCATTGTCATCAAGCCTTGCTAATATATTTAATATATACCGTGCGATTATAAAGTGCCGAACATGAGAAAATACTCTTCGTTTGAAGCCACGCTTCTGTTAGAGTTGTGCCCGACAAGCCCATGTAATTGCTACGTACAACAGCTAGGTGGCCAGTAAAACGCAAATAGCTTTCTTGCATTTTACTCATCGCTAATGCCAGTTTTGAATTAAAAAGTGTTCGGCACTTTATAATCGCACTGTAGTACTATACATAACTATTATAATTTAATTATTTTCTACGTACCATAAGCTAAATAGATTAATAATTTTGTTATTTATTTTGCATTCAAATTCAAATTTAACTTGCGTTTAATAAATATTTGGAAAAATTTAATCCACAATAAATCATGTTATAGTTGCAATGTTTTCATTTAATAAGAGTTTATTTTAACCTATCACTAGCATCCAGAGATTTCCATATTTGATATTTGTAATTTTCCTCTTTTTCTTAGAATTGATAAAAACATGAGTGATCACTATATATTTTTTATGGTCATTCGTCATTCTATAATTGGATTCAATTAGGTATTCGAAAGTAAAATATAATTTCCTATAGAATTTATAATAAAATACACAGGTTCACAATGAATTTGTTTTTTGGGAGTTTATATTTTTCTTCGCATACTTATCATCAAAATTTGATTTTTATATATGAGTTTTTTTTAGTAAAATCAGTTCAATTTTTTCATTTTTGTAAATTTTAAATAAAATTAGGAATCAGCCATTTTTAAAATTTTCAGCGACCTAGAAAGGGAACGTTCAAGTATTACTTAACGCAAATTTTGATCATTATGGACCCCCACCCCCCTGTAAGGCTATTTTCCTATACTATTAACATGGGCCTAACACTCCAAAATGAACCACCCCCCCCCTAGGAGCGTTACGTAATACTTGAACGTTCCCAAACCCCAAAAATACTATTTTTTATCAAAATTCATTTAAACTTATGAAATTTTACTACCAATTTGGATCTGCCATTTTGAATTTTGAAATTTCAAACATACAGGGTGTTCCGTGAGGAAAGGGAAATATTTAAAGAATATGTTGTATAGGTCAAAATAAGAAAAAAAGTTCCCATAAACATATGTCCACAAACGGCTCATAAGGGAGCTACGCCCCTTCAAATGGGGTACCAAAAATTTAATTTTTAATTAATAACTTAGGAACCCTTTGTGTTATAGCAACAAGGTTTTGCATGTGATCTATTCTTAATAAGGCCTATTAGCCAATGGTATTTGCATGTAGTCACTTAAACCAGGGGCGTGCGACAAGAGGGGTCTAATCACTTTTTGGCCCCAAACTTTTTTCTGTTAAAGTTTTTTGTGGTTTTATTATTGGAATAGTATTCTTTAGGTAAAAACACATTAAAAAGGTACTCTTGCTAAAATACTTTAGGATTAACCGTTTTCGAGAAAAATACAATTAAAGGCAAAATTAGTTTCAAGGACCAAAAATTAAACACCAAATTGTTGAAAACCAAAATTTCAATGGTGTAGGTTAACTGTACACCAAAAACTAAGAAAAAAAGTTTGTATACAGGTAATTCCAAAAATCAATGATAAGGGAGTTATGGTCTCCAAAATTTTTGAAGGGTGATGGTACCTTTAAAATCGATTTTTGAACCTACATGTATGAAACTTTTTTTCTTAGCTTTTGATGTAGAATCACACTGCAAAATTAAAATTCTGGTTTTTAACATTTTAGTTTTAATTTTTGGTTCTAGAAAGGTGTAAGTTTGCCTTTAATTGTATTTTTTTCGAAAACAGTTAATCCTATGGTATTACAACAAGAGTACCTTTTTTATGTGTTTTTACCTTGGTTATAATATTATAGTTTTGGGCAAAAAAGTGATAAGACCCCCCATTACGGACGCCCCTGATTAAAGTAACTACATGCAAATACCATTGGCTGATAGGCTTTATAAAGCATAGATCACGTGCTAAACCTCGATGCTTTAACACAAAGGGTTCCGAAGTTATTAATAAAAAATCGAAATTTTGGGACCCCTTTGAAGGGCGTAGCTCCCTTACGAGTCGTTTTTGGACATTTGTTTATAAGAACTTTTTTCTTATTTTGACCTCTAGAATACATCCTTAAAATATTTCCCTTTCCTCACGGAACACCCTGTATATTCAGTTTCAGCAACCTCCAAAACCCCTAAACAGCAGTTTTCATGAAATAACAACAAAAGCATGATTTTAGCTGGTCCATAGTGCGGTATTATGAAAATGTTACGTGATAGGACGAAACTGAATGCAGTTTTAGATTAATCACTGCGTGTTTATTTACAGTTATGTCACCACAGTGGCGAAAAGAGCAAAAATCGTGGTATTCAATGAATAGTATCGATACTTGAAAATCTGGTTATAAATATAAATATTTTATCAAGTACTTTAAATTTAAATTTTAAAGTTAGTTAGGGAACGTTCAAGTATTACGTAACGCAAATTTTGATCATTTTGGACCCCCCCTCTGTAACCCTATTTTCCTATACCATTAACATGGCGTAACACTCCAAAATGACCCCCCCCCCCTAGGAGCGTAACGTAATACTTGAACGTTCCCTTATCTGTTAATTTTTTGCATAGTGATAATACTATTTAGTGAAAATAATTTAATAAAAGATGTATAATTTTATAATCTACTTATAAAAAATGTGTTATTCAAGTATTTAATATTGGTTGATTTTTCTTAAAGATATGTCTATATACAGGGTGATCAGTAACTTAAGAAACATCTTAAATTTTTGAGATATCTACTTTGGGCCATATTACCCGCTGGGCCATATTTGCCTGAAGTACCTTAAATATAAAGTATATTTGAAAAAAGTCTAAATTTGGAAGGTATTACCTTGGTAATATTTAATATTATTTTGTAAATAATATTTTTTAATATGGGACCCTGTACAAAGAAACCCAGTTGGTGTGTCAAATTTTCGTATTTTTTTTTTCGGATTCTTATGTAAAAAAAGAAATACGAAAATTTGACACACTAACCGGGTTTCTTTGTTTAGGGTCACATATTTATAATATAAATATTAAAAACTATTATTTAAAAAATAAAAATAAGTATTACCCAGGTAATACCTTTTAGATATTTACTTTTTCTAAATATACTTTATTTATATAAGGTACCTGCGGCAAATATGGCCCAGCGGGTAATATGACCCCAAGTCGATATCTCGAAAATTTAAGACTTTTCTTAACAACGGCAACATTGTATTATTCTTCATGATTGTTTTTAGTAACAGTTTCCTCCCCACCTTAGATTGGCCACGGATTCAGAAGGCACGCTTCGTTTAGTTTTGGAAACTGTATTTTTATGTATTGCTATAATTTTATGTTGAATTTTAACCTATGTTTTTTACGTTTAAATTCAAAACATATCGTAACATTAAAAATTAATTTCTTATATAAAATGCTAGTTAAAATTATGACATTAAAATTTCTTGTTTTCCCTACCACCAACGTAGGCATAAGAAACATACTAGTTTAACTGCCAAAGAGTGTATTATCTCTTTGTGGTGACAGGACTCTCAAGTTATATTGAGGATCTCTAGTGATTATAACTTAACGATATGTAAAAAAGCTTTTTCCTACCACCTAGTTAGTAGTTAGTGCGTATTTTCCATCCGTTACCTATGACAACGGATGGGAAGTGACGATCAACTGATTTTACATATCAAATTGACAAACTAATTTTAAGATAATTTTTGCTTTTTTTATCTTTAGGTGTTAGGTCTTAGGAAAAAATAGTATACGCACCTCGACGCAAACCATTTGAGTGCACATCGAGTGCTTTTTTACTCAGCTGCGCCTAGTAAAAAAACCCATTCTCGTGCACTAAAAACTAGGTTCGCGTACTTGGTGCGTAACATATGTACTATCAAATAGTTTTCAAATGTAGACCTGTGATATTAGAAATATTTAACATTATTAAACCGAAAACACCTGTTCTACATAATGACACTCCCTAATCAATTACCGAAGCGGTATGCAAATGGCCGGTGAATCTTCTCCTGAGAAATAAAGCAACATCCGGTGTTTTAAATTTAAATGCCACGCTATTGTTTTGTGATTTGTAATAACACAAATTAAGTTTAATCGACAATTTTTTAGATCCAAAGCTAATTTTCGAAGATTATCGTCAATTATAAACAATGGGCTATTAGAAAATAGAAGGCTAATTTGCAAACATTTATAGAATTAAGACTGTAGAAATCAGACTATAAAACTCTTTAAATATGATTAAGCTATAATAATTCAATTAAAATTTTGTGAGTAAAAAAATAAATTAAAACGTCAATTCCAAAAACGCGCAGTAAGCGACTGGCAATAAAGTAGGTATAGTTTAGTAATAAACTAACTTTCAGTACTTTAAATCCAATAGTATTTTTTACCATTTACCGCACGTGGATAACTATGGAATTAAGTAATAATTAATTATAATTATTATAATGTCGACACTCCCATGCAACAAGGATGTAACTCAAGTTAGAAATATTTTGAGTTACAGGTAAACGCCTTGAAAAAAGACACAAATGGTGGTACTACTCAGATTTCTCCACAGGTCATTTTAACCAAAAGTTTACCTAAAAGCACTAAAGTAAGAAATTCTAATTTTGAATATTATCAGAAACAAACAATAAATAAACAAGAAATACTTATAGAGTTAAATAGAGAATGTTATAAGCTTTTAAATGATGTATCACATGGCTTCCTTTTCCGCGTCAATCATTTCCCCAAATTTAAATAAGAAAAAAAAATATTTTAGAAATTTAGCTGTCGTGAAAAATGACAATATATGAGTTACGGCTTTGTTGCTTGGGGGTATCGATGTAATAATTTACTTTTTCTTAAAACTACTTTTGTTTGATTAATTAGAGCCACATATCGGAAAAACGGATAACTACGAAAATCAAATCTTTTCCACATATCTATATTAATCCAGTCTTCTGGTCAATATACCCGGCTTTACCTGGAAATAATTCAAAACAATTTTGTGACCTCGATTTGGAACTCATATTTTTGACGTATTTTTCACAAGAAACCGATGTTTCAAAATATCTCAAGATTGGTGCATCTTAGTACAAAAATATTTTATATGAAAACAAAATTTCCAATATTTTTTATGTATTTTTTTGTACCACTTATAACTGAATTACGGACCGACTTAAACGTTACACTGTAGGTTTTTAGCCTTCCATTTTCTTTTTTCGAAAAACCAATTTTCTTTTTTATAAGTCAATTAGGCATGCCCCTTAGAACACTTTGGGTAAAAATTAAAAAGAATCTATCTGGCGCTTTCTTTTAAATTTTTGTAAAATTACAAATTTTAAAACAATTCAGCCACTTGTGCTCCATTATCCATTATCGAGTTTAGTAAACCGATTTTTGATTGAAAATCAGCATTGTATTAAGCATGAAAAGTCCAAACCTTTAAAATTACATATAACATGTCCTATTTTCTTTGATCCTTAAAAATGCAGGCATAGATTTTTCGAATTTATACTTTGAAAAATCAAATTAACGTGCAAACTTTAATTATAACCTATTCGATTTCTCTAGCATGTTTTCGTGCTGGTGAAATTTCAAGCTTAGATTGGAATTCAGTGACCCAAATTTAAAAAAACGATTTTTTTTGTGAAAATATTTATAGAAAAAGAGCCATGGCTCTTTTCCATATACGGATTACTGGATTGCAATGTTAGTTTTTACTTAAAGAATCCCTAGTTTTTGCTTAAAGATTATACCTAGTTATTGATTAAATTATTTTTTAATGTAGATACATGTAGATATAGGAAAAAAACCTTATTTACATGTCGATTAATAACAATCCTAATTTTTTCTTTCTTGTAGATCGTATTTTTTCTTAAGTATCCGAAAACCACCCATATGGTATTCTTTGTAACTAGATACAAAATATCGTCTTCTTTAAACTCGTAAATTCTTATTTATATAAATTAACGTCAAAAAACCGCTTTAATACAAAACACACCCAAGTGTTTATCAAAAAAAGTTAACAATACATTCTATTCTTATAAAAAATATACGAGAAAAAAATACTACGTTACAATGCAGGTCTAATCTGTATCTTCAAGCTACATCGAAATTCGATATACAAAGAAAATCACCTGTACCATGGGTTACCTTGAATGGGACGTTGATACCACCATATATCACTCGAAACCACTTTGAATGGGATCGAGTCCCTTGCGCACAGTGGGACCAAATGCTTAAAAATTCTGAAAATTTGTATATACCATTAATATATTATGGTACTATTTTTGACCTTTCTTACGAATATAATAATGCAAAGGCTAAAAAAATGTTTCCTTCTCTTAAGAGTTGGTGACATTTTTTAATTCAACTAAATTCAGCCTCCAAAATAATTCGGACCCATTTTTGTTTAAATTGGTCGAATAAGCTCAAGCTCACTTATTTTTGGGAAATATTTAGGATTAAACTATTTCATATGTTAAACCTATTTGTGGTATCATGATAGTAAAAATAAAGCGGTTTAGTCAATTTACTTATATATTTGAAGGTCAAATGGTCCCCGATACTAATAATAATGCATAAATAATAAGGAATGTTTTATTACCAAAATTCAATTGAAAGTAAAAAAACACGATTTTTTTTTTATTTGACATTTTAGTATGTAGGAGCATTTTTCGGGGCTACCTAGGCCTAGGGGATGCTGATTTAATACAAATTTTATACCTTACCCAGGGTAGTTTCATACCATGTAAATAAAAGCGGCCGAGAGGTGCCGAGTTAAAAAAATATATATAAAAAATAGGAGTTATCTCAAGAGTAAAGTACCTTTGTTTGACAAAATAGAGCAACATTTTTTAAAAAATAGGTTCTTAATAGTTTAGTCAAAGTAAGGAAGAAAAAGTTATCAGGATAGCCAATAAAAACTATTTTTATTTAGCTTATTTATCTTAATTAAAATTTAATTTTTTATTTTCCAGTTACAAATATTAGGTAATTCTATGTACCCAGTACAAAAATTGTTGCATAACTCAGAATCTCAAAGATCACAGGCAAACTGTCATTTGGGGTTCTTTTTTTTTATTATAATTTTTATTTAATTTTAAATTATTATAATAATTATTATTATTTAATTATAAATTATTATAATGCTATCTGTTCACAAAGACTGAAACTTCTAGCATTGATTTTTACCTAGAACATTTAAATGACGTTTTCAACAAATGGCAGCGTGGAGGAAACTGTCCCATTAGCTAGATTTAAAGTTTGAATAAAAAATTAAATTTTTGTATCCCTTCAAAATCAATAAAAACTTTATACAGGGTGTCCCAGCTGAGACAGATTAATCAATTTTTAGCGTTATAATTAAAGCTATCGAAATAAAATTTATGTCAGTCAATATGCACAAAAAAAAACGATATTTGTGTCTAAGCAAAAGTGTTCTATCGGCTTTCATGTCTGAGATACAATTTTTTTAACAGTCGATTTAAATAAAATTAATAAAAAAAATATTATAATATTAAACTATTCTTTAATTTATTTACATTTGCTAAACAAATCATAATAACACTAAATTATTTTTTAATTATTTTTTTTTAAACTATATATTTTTTTTTAATAAAATTATTTTATCAAGAACTACATGAATTTTACTTATTTTGATTTCAGTTAAATTATAAATGTCTGGATAAATGTCATGAATTTGTTAAAAATGAATAAACTTTAACTTGGGTAAAATGTATTTAGGATTTATACATCAAACAATTATAACACACGGCTAAAGGCCTATCCAGAAGCTTGCATAAGAACATAAAACATAAGAATGCGATGCCGTGATTGGCTTACAAGATACATGACGACACAAGCTAATCACGGCATCGCATTGTTATGTACTATGTTGTTATGCGAGCCTATGGATATGTCCTAAAGTAAAAGTATCATAAGTAGTAACAAAAGCGGCTTAAATGAACTTTATTCGGACTAAAGTGTTAAAAAATACAGTAGTTCTATCTAGGAAATAGTTTGAGTACTTAAAACCCTTACCCACAGAAGGTAACAAACAAATTATTATTATTTTAACAAAATTAAGTTATTTATAATTTAAATACAAATTATGAAACATTATTTAATTAATTAAAAAGAACTAAATTATTTTTTTAATTATAGTAGTAGTATTTAAATTAATATTGCTTACAAAAATGGTCTCAAATAAGTTATATCTCAAAAACACAAACTAATAGAAAACGTTTGTTTATGCGCAGTTATAGCTTTTTGGGTGTAGATTGACTGACATAAATTTTATTCCCACAGCTCTAATAATAACGCCAAAAAACGATTGATCTGTTCTTAGGTGGGACATCCTGTATATGGTATTTGTTCATATATGTATGATATATCTAATAGGAATTTATAAAAACTTTTATATTTCACCTTACAAAAACGGTTCTGCCATATTTGAAGCATAATTTTGAATTTAAATCTTTTGGGTATTGTAGTATATTAACAGCATCAAAATAATGTACCGTAACAAATTTTATAAAAATCTGTATTATTTAAAAATTTGAGAGAAACTTTTTTCAGCCTTTTCATCATTATATTTGAAATCAGAAGGGTTAATTTTTTAGAATGTTGTTGTTTTTTATTTATTTGGTCCCACTGTGCTGTGTATTTATTTAATCAGACGTTTTTTTTTGTGACAATGGATTTGTGTCTTTGTATGCTTGTGAGCAAATTAACAAAAGAAAAATTGTAACTTACTGCCATTTAATAATGCTTGTTTTGACAAGGAGAGTATTTTAAGCTTTTGCTAAATTTTTTAATTTCATAGCTATTTCAAAATTTTAAAATCTGTTCGTACGGAAAGACCTAGAAAGTATGTATTTACAATGCATTTACTGTGTATTTACATTTAATTATAGAATGTAGTGATATATTAATCTTGACCAGGGATGCTCTCATGGGGGAGAGGGTAGGAGCGGCAGCCACCATTAAAATTGAGTAAATTGAGTGGTATTATATTCCAAATCAGAAGGGTCAAAAATGGCAATGGTACAATATTTTAGAACGTTCTGGTTTTTATTTATTTGGTCCCACTGTACTGTGTATTTATTTAATCTGACCTTTTGTTTTGTGACAATGGATTTGTGACTTTGTATGCTTTTGAGGAAATTAACAAAAGAAAAATTGTAACTTACTGCCATTTAATAATGCTTGTTTTGACAAGCAGAATATTTTAAGCTTGTGCTAAACTGCTTTACTTCATGGCTATTTAAGAATTTTGAAATCTGTTCGTACGAAAAAATAACGTAGAAAGTATGTATATATTTACAATGCATTTACTATGTATTTACATTTAATTATAGAATGTAGTGGTCTATTAATCTTGACCAGGGGTGCTCCCATGGGGGAGAGGGTAGGGGCCTCACGCCCCCCCCCCCCCAACCACGATTAAAATTGAGTAAATTGAGTGGTATCATATTCCAAATCAGAAGGATCAAAAATGGTAATGGTAAATTTTTTACAATGTTGTTTTTTATTTATTTGGTCCCACTGTGCTGTGTATTTATTTAATCTGACCTTTTGTTTTGTGACAATGGATTTGTGACTTTGTATGCTTTTGAGGAAATTAACAAAAGAAAAATTGTAACTTACTGCCATTTATTAATGCTTGTCTTGACATGCAGAATATTTTAAGCTTTTGCTAAACTGCTTAACGTCATCGCTATTTGAAAATGTTGAAATTTGTTCGTACGGACAAATAACGTAGAAAGTATGTATTTACAATGCATTTACTATGTATTTACATTTAATTATAGAATGTAGTGGTCTATTAATCTTGACCAGGGGTGCTCCCATGGGGGAGAGGGTAGGGGCCTCACGCCCCCCCCAACCACGATTAAAATTGAGTAAATTGAGTGGTATCATATTCCAAATCAGAAGGATCAAAAATGGTAATGGTAAATTTTTTACAATGTTGTTTTTTATTTATTTGGTCCCACTGTGCTGTGTATTTATTTAATCTGACCTTTTGTTTTGTGACAATGGATTTGTGACTTTGTATGCTTTTGAGGAAATTAACAAAAGAAAAATTGTAACTTACTGCCATTTATTAATGCTTGTCTTGACATGCAGAATATTTTAAGCTTTTGCTAAACTGCTTAACGTCATCGCTATTTGAAAATGTTGAAATTTGTTCGTACGGACAAATAACGTAGAAAGTATGTATTTACAATGCATTTACTATGTATTTACATTTAATTATAGAATGTAGTGGTCTATTAATCTTGACCAGGGGTGCTCCCATGGGGGAGAGGGTAGGGGCCTCCCCCCCCCCCCAACTACGATTAAAATTGAATAAATTGAGTGGTATCATATTCCAAAGCAGAAGGATCAAAAATGGTAATGGTAAATTTTTTACAATGTTGTTTTTTATTTATTTGGTCCCACTGTGCTGTGTATTTATTTAATCTAACGTTTTGTTTTGTGACAATGGATTTGTGACTTTGTATGCTTTTGAGGAAATTAACAAAAGAAAAATTGTAACTTACTGCCATTTAATAATGCTTGTTTTGACAAGCAGAATATTTTAAGCTTTTGCTAAACTGCTTAACGTCATCGCTATTTGAAAATGTTGAAATTTGTTCGTACGGACAAATAACGTAGAAAGTATGTATTTACAATGCATTTACATTTAATTATAGAATGTAGTAATGTATTAATCTTGACCAGGGGTGCTCCTATTGGGGAGAGTGAAGGGGCGGCACCCCCCCACCCCCCCAACCACGATAGACTTGGAAAAATCCACTATTCTGTTGGGAAAATTGAGTGGTAGATTTCGGAAATCGGCAGAATAGTTGGGAAAATTGAGGGGTGCAGTTGGGAAATTGGTCACTGGAAAAATTGGAGTAGTACAGTTGCGTAACATTTTAGTATTGGACTTTTTTTTAGTCAACCAAAAATTCTGTGAGGGGTAAAAAATTGGGGGTGAGGAACTTTTTTTAATATTTGGGGGTGAGGACCTTTTTTTGTCATCGGCTAAAAAAAATTCTCAGGAGCTTTTTCTTTTAGACATCAAAATTTATGGAGTAAAGGCTTTATTTGGAAGTAGGGAAATTTTTCAATTTTTTTTTTAAGTTGGGAAATATTTGGCATCATAAAATATGACAAAAAGTTCCCATAAAAATATGTCTAAAAATGCGCCGTAGGAGAGCTAACCCCCTTTGAAAGTGGCTTAAAAATTCGGTTTTAATTTAATAACTTTGAAATATATCATTTCTCAAATTAAACAAAAGCTTTTTCAAAAAAAAAAAACAACAAATATGTCATGGGTTTTATTTTAAGAAAGATTTAACACAATACCCTACTATTTTTAAAAATTATAACCCCGATTGATTTAATGTTCTTGATTTTTGAATGCCGAACCTGCTAAATCTTGTTCTCCGGGACTCCGACTACGAAAAAATTTATTTATCGTAATTAATTAAAATATGGATACAAATTAATAAATTTGGTATTTAATTACGGACGGATAAGTGAATCTTAATGGTAGTAGAACCGCCCACGTGTCCCATAAAGATGGTACCCGATTTCATGCGAGGGGAATTGCATAAAGAAGCTGCCTGCAATACTGGCCTACCGAAAATAAAAACGAAATTATTAACGATGATAAATTTAAATTAGCGACTTTTAGCCAGTTATTTACTGGTAAAAGTCGATTTTTATTACCGATTCGCGTGTACCGGAGGCTATCGCAAAATGTATTAATGGACGGCAAGCTGAGTTAATTAAATAAATGTCAATGTAAAAAATCACCAACTTAACTTACCAACATAATAATTCAGATGGTTAAAAAATCTCTTAACAATTGGCACGCTGTTCTAGAAGAACTTTTAAATGACATGACAACTTCCATTTTTTTTTCTTTTTGGAATCTGTTATATGAGCTCTAATTAAAAAAATAAGACCAAAATTTTAAAAATCGTTAGAGCCGTTTTTGAAAAAAATGTGTTTTTTTGAAAATATCTCTCATATTTCACGCTAACATACTCGGTTTGCGCTCGATGTCTCGGATTTTGACCAAACTTGGCATAGTGGTACCGCTATGGTGTCTAAGCACTCCATCTAAATTTTTTTCAAAACAGACCATCCGTTCACTATACTGGGTGTCCCACCAAGTTCTTGAAATAGCTTATCTTTGTTATTTGAAAAGGTATTAAAATTTGCAAAAAATAGCATTAAATCAAAGCCAAATAAGATTTTACTGACTTATTCAAAACCGCCCCTTGCTTACTCTCCCTTAAAACTACCCCCAACTTCTGTTTTTCAAATTGCACCCCCTAATTCTTATTAAAGACTATGAAAGCGCACTTTATTCTGAATTCAACCATTTATTATAAGTGGTATCTTAGATTTTAAGGGGCTCTAAATAACAATTATTATTTATTCATAGAAGGGTGGTATTTAAAACAAAATTACGGGTAGTTCCAGGAGATTGGATTGTTATGAGTTGGTTTGAATATAATAATCAATTTTCTTTTGGGTAAAATTTAACGTAAGTTTTTGTAAAATTTTGTGGTTAAATTTAAAATGAAATGTGCTTTTATATTCTTTAGTAAAATAGGGAAGTGCTATTTAAAAAACTAGTTGGAGGTGGTTCCAAGAGGGTGGGTTAATATGGGGTAGTTTTGCATATGTCAGTAAATTCTACTTTGACTCCAATTTTATTTTATTTTTTTTTTACTTTTTTATATTTTTAAATAACGGAGATATAGCCCATCTAAAACCTGGTGGGACATTATTATTACTAAATAATAATTGTTATTGGAAGCCCCTTAAAAGAATAAGATGCTATTTATAATGCAGGGTTTAATTCAAAATGAAATGTAATTTCATATTTTTAGATAAAAATGGGGGTGGGAGGTGTTATTTGAAAATCAGAGGTTGGGGTGGTTACAAGGGAGTGAGTAAGCAATGGAAGGGGGGATTGAATAAGTCAATAAAATCTTTTTTGGCTCCCATTTAAAGCTATTTTTTACAAAAAATTTACCTTTTCAAATAACTGCGATATAACTTGTCAAGAACCTGGTTGGTGTGACACCCGGTATCGTGAAAGGATGGACCGTTTTGAAAAAAAATTAGATAGAGTGCTCAGGTACCATAGTAGTACCACTATGCCAAGTTTGGTCAAAATCCGAGATATCGAGGGCAAACCGAGTATGTTAGCGTGAAATATCAGAGATATTTTCTAAAAAACACATTTTTTTTCAAAAACGGCTCTAACGATTTTTAAAATTTTGGTATTATTTTTTTAATTAGAGCTCATATAACAAATTCCAAAAAGAAAAAAAATGGAAGTTCTCATGTCATTTAAAAGTTCTTCTAGAACAGCGTGTTGGCTAAGATGTAGAATCTAGTTAAATACAGATTTTAGTTTGCCCCTCAGCAAATACCTGTTTTATGATATACTTATTTTTTAGGATAACACGGTACAACAGAATAGTACACTTTTTTCGGAAAAAATGGAACACTTAAAACTGTTTTGTTTAAACTGGATAATTAAACTTGTCAATTTTAATGTTTATGTCAAATATTATTTATTTTACTTAGGCCCGGTTTATCAGTGCAGTTAAAATTTTAACTAACAGTTAATGTCTCAGTTAAGGACAAATTCTGGATTTTTATTGGAGTTGCCATGGCAATTATGTATCAGTCAAATTTACCTGCACCTTGATAAACCCAGCCTTTGTCGAATTGACTTAGCTTGTCAAATTATTTTAACTTACATTATAAAAAAGTAAAATGTAATTTACACCACTGAAAAAATGAAAAAACTGCTTAGGGGCTGTCCATATATTACGTAACGCAATTTTTAAAAAAAATTGACCCCCTCCCCCCCCTGTGTAACAAACTGTCACATTTTCCAACACCCCCCCCCCCCCCCATTGTGTAACGGCTAACGATATAAAATTTTTGTTTCGCAATAAATTTAACTGTATTCTCACTATTGATTCGTTTTTCTCGACAAAACAAACATGAACCTAAAATATAGTATAACATAACCTTAAAAAAAGTTTACACGAAAAAATCACTCAAACTTAAAAAAAATATTCATAATCAATATTCACACATTCCGCGCGAAAATGTATCATCGCCGATGATTCATCGGCAAGATCACGCAAGAACAGGGCCTTAAGATTTTTTTTTAATATCAATGTCAATAGTTTTTTTACTGATTACAATATTATTTAAATATGCATAGTTAATATCAATGTCAATAGTTTTTTTACTGATTACAATATTATTTAAATATGCATAGTTTCGTCAATTTTTGTGTGAAAAAGGGAATTATGGGCCACTAAATAGTAATTTATGTTGAAATAAAAATACATCTGCCAAGCTTAGGAAATAAACATTAAATTTATTAAATTCCGTTACGTAACGTTTATTTAGACCCCCCTCCCCCTGTCACAAACTGTAACAATTTCTCTGACCCCCCCTAGGCGCGTTACGTAATATATGGACAGCCCCTTGCAGGTTTCTTTTTGCATCCCACTTTTTTCCGATATAAGTTTATATTCTGTAACAAGTGTAGAATGATGCATATTCCGAACGAGTAGATGTTTGTCACTCTAGCCGCTGCAGCGGCGAGGGGGAAGATTCACGAGTGAATAGCCATTCTACACGTGTTGCAGACTATACTTTTTCTACTACTGAAGTTTTATACATTCATATTTTTATATAAATTTTATAATAACCAACAGATTTAATAAAAAATAATAATTTACATCCAATAATTTAATTTTCATCTAATAATTTAATATGTTATAGTAAATTGTGTATTATTTCGTTGATTTGGCTAAAAATAAAACCCTTACGGTATGTGTCATATACCGTCATCCCCTTACGGAATGTGCTATGTACCGTAAGACTTTTTATATACCGTCATCCGCTTACGGAATGTGCTATATAAAGCAAGAGTTTTTGATGCGATTTGACTAACATTCTAACACAGTCCTAGAAAAAAAAATCTGACATCGGACCAGATTTTTTAAGTCAAGTCGAATCTGTAATCAGAATTTTCGGATCATATCATGATTCTTTTCTATACTAACTTAAAGTTGTTAATTTAATTTTTGAAAAATAAATTTAGTTTTAGTAGTATTAATGGTGGAGTTGTCAAGCCTGGAAACCATACTTTATGTTCTTTTTGGTTGCCCCGGTGATACTAATTTTCCTAACCTAACGATAGTAACTACAGTTTGGCGAGGGATCTAAACCTCGTTTGTTGGCTTAGGCTGAGTTGACGACTATGACCCTTTTCATTGGGCATCCCTGGTATTGGGACAGATTAGTCACGGCTTGACTTCCTTTTAAGGATAATTTTTATGGCAGTCTTAGTTTTAGCCTTGACAATCTGTATTGCGAAATATCCCGGGAAAATATTTAATGGAGGATACTTTCTGTAGTATGGTCTAAGCTACTTTTTGTGCTATGGTCTAAGCAGGGAATCCCGCAGAATTTTTGAAAGGGGACAGGCCTAGGTGCGCGTTTTATATTGCTTACAAAGTACTTTAGTTTTGATTAATTTCAGTGTTACCTTTTTGGGGTATTTAATGATTTACATTGGTAACAATGACACTGACAATTTAAAAATTTTCCTTTGTTTTCTTTTTTTTTCATTACAAATTTATAATATAGTCCAGTCAAATAACGAGATATTCCTATGTTAAATTGCAATAAATGTAAACGGGCTGATATTTTAAAGGATAGTTGTGGATAGTAACAGAACCCTCTGTTAGTTTTTTACCGGGAGATTTGCGTAAGGGGTGTCCGCCTTACTGAATTTTAGATGTGAGTGCGGTTATCTCGCTAAATATATATCTTACGATAAAAAACCAATGTTACCCCCAAGATGGCCATTTTTGAATATTTATAACTCGATTACTACTAATATATTAAAAAAATGATTCAAACAAAAATTGTTGGAAATATCCTCCTTTACAAAACTGGTCATATGAATTTTAATCGTAAGATGCATATTAAGCAACACCCTTAAAATTCAAGATAGCGGACACCCCTTACGCAAATCACTCGGTAAAACTAACAGGAGTGTTCTATTCCCATCCACTACTACCCTTTAAAATATCAGACAGTGTACATCTATTTCAATTTACATTAATTATTTAACTGGACTAACAGTACAATATTTTCAAATTTTAAGTGTATTTTTATAGTTATTTAAAGTAATGAATGATCACAAATACAGTATTCACACATTAAACAAAACACAATTATGTGCGTTAACAAAATTATGTGCGTTAACACATCCGGAATCGGCTACGTCGAGAACGTGTTAAGGGTACTGCTGTGCTTCAGGTCCGCTTTAGGTCTGATTGGGTTGTAATAAAAAGTACAGTAGAATTTCAGAATCACTTCGGGACAACTTCGGGCTTTTTTAGGGTCTTCTTTGTCTTTTTCGTTGGGACTTTTGTAATTAGAATTTGCTTTCAAAATTTGGGAAAATGATTTATAAAAGTATTCGTCTGCGGAACAATAACATAATAGTTATCATTAAAAATTCTACTGTTTCTTAAAAATGCAAAACCTGAATATTTCCAAAAATTTTGGCCCACGGCGCTAAAGATAATGTGTTATTTTTTTTAGTCTGTCTATTTGAAGTTTTATAAATATAATTCTTTTTAATTGTTGATGTTAGAAAAATACGTGAACTTAAAAATTAAAAAAAAAATCGTCTGCGGCGCTTTACTGGATTACCAATAGTCTGATTTCACAATATTAATTAATAGATTTCATAAAATATTTGCATAAGAAATTTTGAAAAATACCATACTTTAGGATTTCTAAAAAAAATATCCCGCGGTGCTAAATGTTGTATTGAGCATGGTGATGCCACTTAATCCTTTTTATATTAATCCCCCGTGAAAAGACTGGCTCTTTTTGGGAATTTAACAACAAAATTTGCTGATAAAGTTTGTAAATCCGAATAGGCTTGCCCCCCCAACCAAAATCCTGCGGGTGGGGGAGCAAATATTTTTAATATTTTTACTTGAAAAGGCGAAAATTCAATTGTAACTTAGATTTATAAGTGTAGTTTTTATGACTATTTTACAAACTTATAATAGACAAATTAAATCCCTTTATTTCTTGACTTTCAACAAATCACTCGAATTACAGTGATAATTTCACGTGTGAAATTATCAAAATCACGGACTTCTTCATCAGTTTTAAAAATATAAAGGCCAAATTATTTAAGAGAAAATACCTTTCTCTAACAATTTGACAAGTGTAAATCCATACTTTTCCATTTTTCTTAGCTAATGCAAACAATTAATAAGCTTATTTTGTCACATTGCACATTAAATATTAACTTTTAACAGTAATTTATCTTGAAAACTACAAATCAATCAACTATTGACAGAAGCTCTTTCGTTTGCGTCATGGTTTATAGCAATTATTTTTAGCTCGCGCTTTGTAAAAAAATATAAAAAGATTGGCTTGATACGCAAAACTAAATAACTTAACACAAAATTGCATGTAATAATAATTTGTTTAAAAAATGCTTTTTCTTGCTAGATGGTTTGTAAAATAGTCAAGTCAAATACCACTTGAGGCAGTGATATTTCCAGAAAATTACTGAGCAGAATTATTTTATGGGACCATAACAAAATTATCGAAAATTTCATTACCTCTTGTGATATTACTGTTGAAAATCTCCGGATCATTCTCTTAGAGTGTGAAATAATGCCATATGTACCTTTCGTGCGTTTATTACTTAATTGAATAATCGTTTGATTTAGTGAAATTTCCTGTTTCGAAAAAACGTACGTACGTGTTCAAATAAATAATTTCCATTTAATGATCAATCATCACCTCTAATTGTAGACAAAATTCAAAATTATATGTTATTTTCTTCTTAGTGTCGGTTAAAATAATAAACTATAATTTGGGTTTCTTATAAAAAATCAATAGAAATTAAAACTACGCACGATGGTTTTAATAACTGAAGGTGGTCAGTTTTTTTAAGATTAGGATCTGTTAATCTTTTAGGAAGCATTTTCAGACATAGGAAACTTTTCATCAAGTTCTCTGAGGGAAAATTACCTATTGTTTTTTAAAATAATTCTCCCAAAAACAAAAAATTGAAACATTAAAAAAATCGAAAAAATCTAAAGGATAAGTCGGATTGACGTAATTTGGATGTAATATGATAAAATAATTTTATTATGAGGATAAATTAGCCAAATAAAAAAAAAATCATTCAAAAAAAAAGGATCTATAAGGGCATACTTAACGAGAAAATAACATACTTTACTAAACTTTAAGAATATTTTTTAATACTCGACTCGTGACGTAGAGCTACGTTAAAACTTTTTCTTACATTTTTACTTTCTCAAAAAAGGAAGTATTGTGAATGAAAAAAAATCAATTTTTTTTTTGCTTAAATCATATTATTTTTAAAAAATTTAAAAACCACATGTAAGGTAAAACAAAATTAAACAAAAAATATTATTGTAATTTTTTTCCAGGGCCAACCCCCTCCCATTCGCCAAAATGTAAAAAACAGTTTTTTACAGTTTTTTAGACATAACTTTTTTATTATTCGCAATAACAGAAAAATTTAAAAAAACACATAAAATGTAAAATAAAATTACACAAAATATGTTACTATAATTTTTTTCATGAGCCCCCCTCTCCAAAATGTAAAAAATTGTTACTGGACAAATTTTTTTTAGTATTCACAATAGAAGAAATATTTTAAAACCTAAAAGATAAAAAATCGCTCTCGATCTCAACCCCCCCCCCCCAAGTATTATAAATTAGACATACCTTTTTTTATGAAAGTATTCTCGCTTATTCGAGACTGCTGGTTTTTAATAAGATACTTTGGAACATGTTACAAGTAAAGTAAAGGTACTTATTTGCTATTAATTTGGTTTATTTTCCATTAAACGATAAAAAGGAAAAGTTGTTGGTTGGTCAAAGAAAAATAAGTATTGACTTAAACTACCTCTTTCTTAAATTAAATAAGGAGTCTATTATTGCTACCAAATAACTTTGTTAACTAATAGTAAAAATTCTGTCAAACTAACACGGCAGTATGTCACAATAGATATACTACAAAAAAAAATTAAATAAATTGTTTAGATTTTATTATTAAAGTTATATAGTTTTAAAGTCACTTACTTTAATATTCAGTGATAGGCATAAAATTTAGGGTGTTTTTACCAAAAACTAAAGTACAATTGTATAGGGTATAACTTCCTATGCAGTTGTTTTGCTTTTTACAGTGTTTAGAATTTATTGCTTTTTTTCTAAACTATTTTCGCCGGTATTAAATGGTTATCAATTTTAACGGAATTAGTTTATTTCAACGCGAAACACAGTAGAGGAATGCGCCATCAAAATTTCATAAAAAAAATATAAGAAGGCATACGGTAGATACCGCGGTACCTACCTCAAAACGCAAACAGAAATATTAAGTTTTTATAGACCTCAGTGCGTTGTTGAAAGCATTTTTAGGTGCCTGATTTATATTTAATACCTCCTATTATATGCTTAAATGACTTTGAAACATTATTATACTCTCCACAGCGCGCAAGTGCTGCAAGAATATAATACGGTAGTACTACAAGAATATAATACGGTAGTTTATAAAAAATTCTATAGAATTTTCCAACAAAAAAACAACAAAAAAAGCCCAAAACTAAAAATTAGGATGTTTGTACGTTATTCTTGTAGAGTATGCCTGAATTTTTAATTTAAAGGAATCAAAAATAGGTCAAATCTTAGCACAAAATGGCTTTAAAGTTGATGATTAAAAAAAAACTTTAAAATAACGCCATTTTCATAAAAACCAAATAAAATTAGTTTCACATAAAGAGTAAGTTTTTAAATAACTGTGATCGAGATCCATTCTCATATTGGAGTTTTGGTAAATCAAAATTAAAAAAAAAAATTATTATATCTACTCCAAAGTTTTTTATTGAAGCATTTTATTTATAAAAAATAGCTACAATTGTTTCAACCCTTGAATTTAGGGTAATCTTCAGGCTAAAATAGTCAAGTGTATGTTTATAATGTAGTCCGTGTTGTTTGTTTTTAAATTTTTTGACTATTTTAGCCTGAAGATGACCCTAAATTCAAAGGTTGAAACAATTGTAGCTATTTTTTATAAATAAAATGCTTCAATAAAAAACTTTGGAGTAGACATAATAATTTTTTAATTTTGAAGTAAGTTTTTAGCCTACTACTAAAAGATTTGAAATGTCAAGTTTCAGAAATATTCCAATATGGAAGTCATGGACCGCCATGTTGTTTCTATGAAAAATGGCTCCTGTGGCACCATCTTTAATGCAAATATCGACTTGTGTTATATCAATGAAAAGAAATTTAAAGACGAATCTAAACATGTAAGCAAATATACAGGCTTATTCAGAAATAGGTTCGAGACATTTAAGAGGTGATTTTACGTTAAAAAATATGAAAAAAGTTCCTATAAAGGTTGGTCCGGAAATGAGCCCTAAGGAAGCTACATCCCTCCTAAGGGTACATCTAAAAAGTTGTTTTTATTTAATATTTCTGGAAGCCTATAAACCACAGTAACGATTTTTTTGCACATGCTTTAACATTGATAACATTGATAACTCATTTCATGTAATTTTTATTTAGTAATTTTAACCAGTTACGTGCAAAATGGTGGGGTGATGTCATATTTTTACCCCAAACTTTTTATCCGTATATTTTTTTAAATTTTCTCAATAAAATATTAATCCTTAATTAAAAATACATACAAATGTATGTACTCTTTATGTAAGGCCGTAGCCAACCGTTTTCGAAAAAATTTAAATTAAACAGGCAATTTCATGTTCTGAGCATCAAAAATAGAAACTTAAAAATGCACCAATAAAAATTTCAATAGCGAAAAAAAAGCTCCTATGCATTTAGGTTCGAAAATCAGTACTACAGCCTGTTAAATGAAAACACTGGCTTTTTGTGGATATTTGTGTATGGGAAGTTTTTTCATAGTTTTTAATGTAGAATCCCCCTGCAGTATTGAAATTTTTTTTCGTTTGGACTTTTTAGTTCCTATTTTTGATGCTCAGAAGGAGAAATTGCTTCTTTAATTTCAATTTTCTCGAAACAGTGTTACATAAAGAGTACCTTTTTTATGCATTTTTAATTAAAGATTAATATTTTACCGAAAAAATGTCAAAAAAATTACGGATAAAGAAGTTTGGAAAAAAAGTCATATCTATCCCCCATTTCGCAGGTCCCTGGTTAAAATTACCAAATAAAAATGACATGATATGATAGCCTTTATTAATTAATTAATTAATTAAGGCATGTGCCAAAAATCGTTAATGTGGTTTATAGAGTTCCAGAAATATTAAATAAAAACTACTTTTTAGATGTACCCTTAGGAGGATCGTAGCTCCCTTAGGGCTCATTTCCGGACAAACCTTTATAGGAACTTTTTTTCATATTTTTTCACCTCTTAAATTTCTCGAACTTATTTCTGAATAACCCTGTATAGGGTTCCATCTAAAATCAAAAGTTGGTATCACTTAAATAAAATAAATAAATAAATAAATAAATAAATAAAAATACTTCCGCTTACACCGGAAGTGATATTTTTTATAATGACCATGCCAAGATGATGGTATTTACGGTTCATACAAGCTCGGTAAATTTTAAAAAGTTATCTTTTATAGTTACCGAGATAATTCCTAGGTAATACTTCTTGTGTCACGCGGTAAACCATCCACTGTGAAGACTATACTTTGGAATGTGAAGCATTACATATTTTTAAGGCTTGTTTCAATTATATATTATGATACCGCGATTTATATGAGAATGCTCGGTTCTTAAAATAATAATATGTAATTTTTTTTATTTAGCACGAGAAATTTCTTTAAAGTAACAGTTCTATTTTTTATGGCTTAGATTAGTAATTTGTGGAGTGATTTATTTATATAGAGAGGCTATATATTTATGGATTTATATGGATTCTCTTTTTGAGATCTATATACTGGATATATTTTAATTATGAAACGACAGTGGACTGATTGTTGAACATTTTAAAAGATTTTAAATAAAGATTACAAATTCTGAACATGAACAATTAAAGAAAATGCCTAAAATAATAATTAACGATATTTATTGATCAAAAATATTTTCCAATCAACTGGCCATCGACCGAAGTCCTTAATTTTAAGTGTTTTGTTAAAGTGTTTAGTATACATTCAGGAAAAAGTTCAAGAAACCCTTTCATTAAAAATATTTTCCCCTTTTTAAATTTTCAATTTTATAAATACAGAATTAACGTCCAAAGATAGTTAATTTTTATTTATGCCTTCAAGTGATATCCCATTCTTCACCGGTTACACTATATACAAAACATGTTAAATATGGAATCTAACCGAAACAATAACCATAAAAACTGCTATGTAAATTTATGATCATACGCGTATACAGTATTTTTTAGTTGTATATAGGTAGTATGTATAGTATTAATTACGGGCAAAATCCTCGAATGGTCAGCGTTATGTATTACCTACTATTGTTTTCTATCTATTATTCGTTAATTTACCGTACTGCTAAAGCGTACACATACAATGCCGCATAGAGAAAGAAAATTGCTTACAATACGAGCACTCATTAGAGCCACTACCATCCTAAAAGGCATCATTTAGTACCATATTGGTGTTTGCAGTGCATGGTTTGTTCATATGGTTCTCTAAGTTAGACTATAGTACTAAATAAATAAATAAATAAATAAATAAATAATAACTTTATTTCATAAATAAAAATTAAGTATTCACAATAAATGGAATAAAACGACTTTGAACCAGAAAATTGTCAAAAAAATAGAAAAATACGGCTACATATATACTTAACTATACACATACATCTAAATAACATGTAATAAATAAATAAATAAATAAAAAGAAAAAAAAATTATCACAGAAAGTCAGACAACTTGTATGGTTCCAGTTCTAGCAAAAGTGAGAAAATTTGACCTTTAAAAGTTTTAAAATTTCTTGTAGACTTTATGTTGGCTGGGAGTTTATTAAAAATAGAAATTGTTGAGTAAAAACATCCTTTTTCATATGTAATAAGCCTATGTCTGGGAACATTATAGTCGAAGTTCCGGTTACTATTTGTTGACAGATTTATGAACAGGTGATTATTTTTAAACATAAAATTTAAAATTTCATAAATGTACACGCCTGGTATTGTTAAAATCCCATTTTTCTTAAAATGTCCTCTGCAAGACTCTGACCATTTCAAACCTAGCATTTCTCTAAGCGTGCGTTTTTGTATAGTGAACAAGTCCCCCACACCTGTGCTTCGATAAACAATTTTTAAGATGTCTAAACTTAGATATGGTTTTAAAACTCTTATAGAGAACATAGCCCTGCTCAACCTCTTACCCAGCTCTTCAAGTTGTAGGCCCCAGCTTAGATTTTCATCTAGGTGGAGACCCAGAAACTTGGTTGTGCTTGTTATGTTAACCATTGTATCGCCAATAGACAATTGTTCAGGTGTAATAACATTTGACCTTGATGTTTTAAAGAACACTATATTAGTTTTTTCGCTGTTTAACACTAACTTATTTTTTAAAAACCAGTTCAGTAACTTTTCTAAACTATTTTTGTGATTATTTATTAAAACATCAAACTTTTTATCTCTTATTATTTTATTTGTGTCGTCCGCGAAATTTATAAGTACCAGTGTCTATTGCC
The DNA here is from genome assembly GCA_958510825.1 of Brachypterus glaber. Lineage (NCBI taxonomy): Eukaryota > Metazoa > Arthropoda > Insecta > Coleoptera > Kateretidae > Brachypterus > Brachypterus glaber. The sequence continues at coordinate 25,830,087 of OY294047.1, read as the reverse complement.
GACACAATGTCATTTACATAAATCGCAAACAGAATTGGACCTATTACACTACCCTGTGCTATTTCCTAGTAAGGTTATAAATAAGAAAAGTATGATATGAATTAGATTGTTCCAGAAAAAGTTATTAAAACTATAATAAAAATAAATTATATGCCAGCCCGGAAGGTGGAATAAGATTGAATTGCCTCTCTAAAAAAGGTGCCAAAAATCATTTACAACGGGTAATTAATCCGTTATTTAGTCATCATCTTCAGAAGAATCCTTCTTTAATAAAACATTTTTTTTTCATCAAATTGTGATCTAAGGATCGAAAAGATCAAGGACGTAAAATCTGTTACTTGTTTCTCGTTTCAAAACCCGGGTGGTGGTTTGGTTTGGTATATATGTCTTGACGTATGCCCCATGATCAAATAGTTCACAACAATGAATTTGATAAAATAGTTTTAAATCTACGTTCATCAAGCTTTTTTCCAACTATATATTATATAATATATTTGGATTTGCACACTTCACTCTAATTCAAATATATAACGCCATGCATCAAGTAATTTTATGATTGTATTAAAAACAAAATAAGTTTTTTTTAAGTTAGCGTGGTCATTCGTAGAAACACTGAAAAAACGAAAAACACGAAACCAACAGGTCCAGATCTGAAGGTCTGGTTGGGGTGAGAGTAAAATGATTTGCCTAGTGGTTCAAAATAAGGTAAGATATGTACTGTAACAGCTGTAATAGCTCACGTTATGTAAGTGATGACCTATACCGGGTGTTTCAGGAAGGTGGTTCACTCCCCTTAACTTTTTTACTTTTTTAGGTAGGATCTTGAAATTTGCAGAAGCTGTATTATGTATAATTTAAGCTTTTTTGACATAGAATTTTTTTGGCACTTCCGGTTTCGCCGGAAATTAATCGAACTTTCGATTTTTTTTACATATTTAGATTCAGAAATATATTCTGAGAACAAGCATGTATCACTTGTAAAATTTTGACAGGTCATTTCATTTTTTGATTAAATTTTCAATTTAAATCTTTTGTGTTTTAATGACAAGTTCTTCCAAATAAACTATTCATGTGTGGTATCAAAATGTTCGCAACAAAGTTCTCTTTCATTTTAACCTAATGAGCTACCCTCTTTTCATTTGAAAAAATGACCTATGGACCAAAGTATGATTTTAGAACCTTTAAGAATCCACTACATTTCGAGTTTTGGAAAAAAAATAAAAATAGTATTTTTCTGAAGATACTACAATTAAGCGAGTAAGATAATTTAAGGCACTCTAGATTTAAAATAAAAATTTAAATAAAAAAATACATGATCTGTCAAAAATTGACTGGTGACACATGCTTGTTCTCAGAACTGATTTCTGAATCAAAATATTTAAAAATATATCGGGTGTTCCATTTAAAAATCAAAAGTGATTAATTTCCGGTGAAACCGGAAGTTCCAAAAAATGTCTAACCGTGTCAAAAAATCCTAAATTATGCATAATATAGCTCCTGCAAATTTTAAGATCCTACATAAAAAAGTAAAAAAGTTAAGGGGTTGAACCACCTTCCTGAGAAACCCTGTATATGTATGACAGGTCTCAGAACACTTCATACATTTTGCTTCTGGTTTATTTCATCTTTAAGTAAATTCGTCTTAAAGTCATTTGATTCCAGAGTATGTAATCCCAAGACGATTTAATCCACATATTTGGTTCTGTCTAAAGCCAAAGTGAACTAAGCGCCATTTTTTTTTGCTATTGGTAGTCCAGATTTTGATATCCTACGGTCTGCAATAAAAACCAATTTTTTTTTAAGTGGCTCTTAGTTCACTTTGGCTTTAGACCGACCATTAAAGGCATATCCACAGGCTCGTATAAGAATGTAATACATAACAATGCGATGCCGTGATTGGCTTAATGTGCCGCCATGTATCTTGTAAGCCAATCACAACACCGCATTTTTATGTTTTATGTTCTTATGCAAGCTTCTGGATATGCCTTTATCTACGTAAATACATAGTAAAGAATAAACTTAAAAATAAAATTGTCATTTAGCTTGCGAGAGCCTTAAATATAACCAATTGTTTTTACGATATAGCAACCTTGTATCTCAAATAATTGTAATTGGTAGCATTTTAAGTCTAAATTTTTGACATATGGGGAACATCGTCCTTCCCAATTACTAGTTGGGAAACTCGTACCCTTGAGTTGGGATAATCATTGCAAAAATAAGCAAAATAAGGATTCATGTGTTATTAAATAAATCATTCCGTTTAACGAGTTTATAAAATATCTTTCACACGATTTTAGGGTATATTTTTGCAAGGGTTTTTGGAAATTTCTGATTTTTTTTCTGTGCGTTCCTACATGCAAGTCAATCATATGGCCAATTTTTTTTTTAATCGGGCCCCAAACTTGGCCCCCAGCTACCAAAACACACCTTGTCAGAAAAGCCCCAATATCTTAATTCTGGTTCAAAATTGTTTTTATAAAATATACTGATTTAAAACTTAAGCAACAAGTGACCCTCATGAGTGACTATAATTTTTTAAAAAATATTTTTTTGATTTTAACTCATAGGGGGCGCAGTGACCAATTTTTCTTAAAAGACGGCCTTTTTTTGGAGAGCCAATTTCTAGAGGGGGCAACGAGGTTCAGAAACACCATGATATATCCTTGAAACTAGGTATCCAACTATTTATTTCTATGGTATTTCCACAGAATAACGATGCCCCCGCTTACTAGATCAATTATAGTGAAGGACTGCATGTATGCCATTTTTTGTGTGTTTTTAGGTTAAATTTGATCGATTGAAGTCTTATAAAAACAAATCTTCGCATTTGGGACAGACATTTAACAAAATTTTGGAACTTTTATAATTTTGGGTGAAAAAGTGATTTTTTCTATTTTTGAATAAAAGGCATTTTTTGCCATTTTCTAGTTAACGCTGAGACATATTATCAAAATTTAAAAAATATAACTTAAAACTTTTTACTAAAAAAAAGTGCCTTATTTTTTTTTGTCAAAAGTATCTAAGGGCTAAAACTAGGCCGACTAATATTTTTTTGGTACCTATGCAATTTTTATTAAATAGATATAAAAAGCATTTTTTTTAACAATTTTGTTTTATTATATTTTTTTTACTTCATTTGTTTTCGAGTTATAGCAAGTCAAAGTTGCAGAACTGCAAAAACAGCCATATTTTAAAAACAAATGAAGTAAGAAAAAACTTTTTTTATCTATTTAATAAAAAATTAATAGTTACCAAAACAATATTTGTCTGCCTTGTTTTGGCCCTTAGCTCCTTTTTGACAAAAAAAAATAAGAAACCTTTTTTTTTAGTAAAAGTGTTAAGTTTTAAGTTATATTTTTTGAATTTTGATAATATTTCTCACCGTTAACGAGAAAATGGCAAAAGACTGCTTTTTATTAAAAAATTTAAAAAAATCACCTTTTCACTAGACATTATAAAAGTTGCAAAATTTTGTTAAATGTCTGTCCTAAATGCGACGATTTGTTTTGTATAAGACGACAATCGATCAAATTTACCTCAAAAGCACAGGAAAAATGGCACAAGTGCAGTCCTTCACTATAATTGATCTAGTAAGCGGGGGCATCGTTATTCTGTGGAAATACCATAGAACTAAATAGTTGGATACCTATAAGTTCACGAATATATCATGGTTTTTCTGAACATCGTTGCCCCCTCTAGAATTTTTCTCTCCAAAAAAGGTACTCTTTTAAGAAAAATTGACCATAGCGCTAAATGCGTTAAAATCAAAACATTTTTTTTATAAAATTATACTTACTCACTTACTTAAGCACTAAATTTTCATTTCTATGGCTGCTAAGAAGCGGGTGATAATATGAACTATCTCAGGATTAGGTTTTGCAAGCATGGATGGTAAATGTAAGGGCTGAGGTATGATCTTGGTTAGGGCATCAAACATTGTCCGGCGATGATCTTCATAGTTTCGACATTCAAGCATGACATGTTGCACGTCTTCATTTTTTCCACATATGCATAAGGGCGAGTCCAATATTTTTATTCTGTGGAGATGTGCCTTCGTCAGGCAATGGCCGCTTCTCAATCGACAAATCACTATGACATGCCTTCTGCTTAGATTAAGATTTTTGAACCACGGATTCTTCTCAAGCTCGGTTGTGTGTCTGCTGTAAAACGTTCCTGATCCACATACCACTTCCTTCCATTCAGCTTTCCAGCTCTTCCATATATTTTCTTTACCTCCCGACTCAAACTCGGTCCAACTTAGTGGGTTCTTAACGATCACCGTCTTGGCGGCACCCAAAGCTGCCAGTGCATCCGCCCTGTCATTCCCCGTTATACCTGTATGGCTGGGTACCCAACAATATTTAACCGCGCAACCCCTTTAATTTAGTGCTTAAGTAGTAGATGACGCTAGAATGAATGTGACAGTAGTTATAGAAGTAGATGAGTGGTAGTTAGTAAAGTAGTTATCGCAATCAAATGATTGAAATAAATTTTAGTTATTGGAGTAACAACATAGAATATGTCCATATGATATGGCGGAAATGTAGTAATACAACGCCAAACAAATTAGAAGAAGAAGAAGAAGACTTACTCATGAGTCAAATTTTATTCAAATTTTAAATCAATATATTTTATAATAACAATGTTATACAAGAATTAAGAAAGGTATGATGTTTTGGTAGCTGGAGGCTGAATCTGGGGCCGGGTTAAAAAATTTTTTTAGCAATATGGTTAACTTGCATGTAGGAAAGCACAAAAAAAAATCAGGCGATTTAAAAATCTGTTGTAGAAAAAACGTATGAAAGAACCGAGAAATTACAGTTAAAGTGATTCACTTTTTTTAGAATTCGATTCTTTTTCATGTTACTAGAAGTTTTCTTACCTACCGGACGATTCATGCAAAAAATAGCATAATAGTAAAGTTCGCAAAAAAACCTTTAATAACAATATTTTATAGGGATTTATATTCATTTATACAGGTACGATCGTTTCTGGAGATATCGATGAGCGATTAAGCTGGTAACCATTTTTTTTTGGTTATTTTAAATTGGAACCACATAAAAAATATACAGAACAAAAATGGTAAATAACTTTGTTTTGATCGGTTTAAGATGTCAACTTAAACCTTGGAACACGTAAATAGCATAACCCTAATAGTTTTTTCTGTGCACTGATAAAAAGGATTTATTTGCATATGTCCAATTAAATTATTTGGTTGTGAGTAACAAATTTTATTGGAGTCAAATAAATATTTAGTTCATGTAATCAAATATTTTAATTTCAAAATGATTTCTTAATGGGAACAAAATAGTTTATTTAACGGAAATAAAATTTATTTGTCACAAGCAAATAATTCAATGGAGATTTTTCCCGTTAGATTAGACAGGGACAAAAGTTCTACCCAAAAAGGATAGAATACATACATACACTCCCACTTCCACCCAACCAAACAAATTCTGTATTTGTTCTTTGTTGAACAAATACAATATTTACTTGGCCGGGCGAAAAGTGTAACTATATTAAAGAAATTACTGGCGCCATCTAAATTTTAGTAGAATTATCTTATTCTACAGATTCACATTAGCTATATTCGTTCGTGTAGCACAAATGAGATAGAAATAGGGTAGACGTCTTTTGTTTTATAATTCTAGTTGTAGAGAGCTCCATTGACCATATCCAAACAAATATTTTGCTGACACATATAAACTGTTTTATCAGTGTGGTTCTAAAAGGGACAATGTCACTTTTTCCGTATTTTGAGTTATACCGACGAACTATTTTTTTTCAGATCTATTTAATCCAAAAAAGCCAATGTCAGTGCGTGTGAGATAAATGTAGACTTTAAGCGAGAAGGGCGGACTTGTGTTTTCAATAAACATTTCTGTTAAACTGCTAAAACGGCCAATGTTTGACTTTTTGTATCCGTTCAAAAATTTTGACATTGGCCCTTTTAGAGCCAAGCCACAGATTTGATACACATATTTGCTATGTGTAAGGAGCATAGTGGGGGCGGGGGGTGTGGCAACATTTTTTAAATGAAAAGGAGGATCATGTGATACAGTAGTGTCGCGATAATCCGAATAATGCGGTAATCCGAACTATACTGCCCTACTACGCTAGAAAGCAGTAACTCCATTTGTCGCATAGCAGCGTTTTCACGTCAACTCTGATGTAATATTTTGGAAACGCTGCTATGCGATAAATGGAGTTACTGCTTTCTAGTGTAGTAGGGCAGTATAATCATTCGGATTATAGAAGATTCGGATTATCGCAACTATAGTGTATGATGTATACATCATTTTAAAGGTTTATAAATTTTCTTTTTGACTATATAATTTTAGTTTTTTTTAAGGTGTTAAATTTTCATTTTGTTAAAACATGCGATTTTCTTAGATTTTTTTGTTGAAATTATCAATTTTATGATTCAAAATTAGTTTAAAAATATAGTTTACATTTTCGTTTCATGAAATTAATCATTAAACAAAAATTTTGACAACCTGATCCAAATTAAAGTGACATAATTTTTATAAAGTTCATTAAAAGTTTTATTGTCTGGGACGTAACCTCGAAAATAATGGCACCTTCGGTATCGAAACAAACGCACACACAAATAAGTACCTATCTACGCACACCGAGATAATTAATAATTAAAGTCCTCGAGGGCTCGATGGACGGTAAAAAACAAGTGAATTATTGAGCGTTCGTCTTTAGGCCTAGGGCTGTCCAAGGCGGATAAATAACAAACGTTGTTTACTGCTGGACAAAGAAAATTTGTCATATACTTAGAATAATATTGTAAAATTTACAACAAAAAATAGGAGCGGTTATATGCAGCTCGATATGCCACGCCGTGCTAAACTGACCATTTTTCAATGTATTATTTTAAATAAAAAACAATTTTTTACAAAAAAAAACAAACAGACGCCAAACCAACGTTAACGTAAACCAAGGCCCTCATTAAAAAAAAAACACCAAACAACAAAAAAACAAAACAAACTCCAACACGGCAAGCTGCAATTAGCCGCTTGTTTTTTTTGTTACGTACACACAGAAAAATATTGCCCTTAATTAAGAATAAGGTTACTTGTATATACCGAAGAGAATAGGGAAAGGGGCCCTAAGTTAATGAAAATAAGCTTTGAGTTTTTGTATAAAATAGGGGTTTTATTTAATTTTTTTTTTATTTAGAAGGTAATTCAATTAATAGTTTATCTAATTTTTATATTTAAATAGAATGCCCTATGTTTAAAATTCAGAGAAGAAGATGCAATTTTCCAGCTAATTTAGTAGACCTGTTAAATGAATCTTGTGATTTAAAAAAAATAATAGAATTTTTGAAATTAACTGAATTATTATATAAAATTTACAATTATACAGGATGTCCAGTAAATGATGTCATTAATTTTAAGGGATAATTTTACACAGGAAAATATGAAAAAAAGTTCCTATAAATATAAACCCAACTTTTAAGCCATTTTCAAAGGGGCTAGCTCCCTTACGACGCATTTTTAGACATATGTTTGTAGTAATTTTTTTTCATATCTTCCTATGTAGAATCACCCCTTAAAATTAATGACATCATTTACTGGACATCCTGTATGTAGCTCGCCAATAACCCTTAGCAGTTGACGCGATATTTTATATAATAATAATAATAATTTTTATATTTTGTTTTGTTTTAATTATTGATTCGTTAAAAAAAAATAATAAAAAAAAATAAAATTAGTCATCTTACCAAAAGAAGAGTTGACAAAGGATAAAAAATCTAAAAAACAAATCTTTTTTAAAAATAAAAAAAAATAATAAAAATAAGGAAAATTGCTTAAAACTTGTTAGGATAATGAAGGTTATTTTAATTTTCACAAAAATCCAAATCAAATACCTCATTATCTTTACCAATATCCCCGCATAGACGTCTATATCGTAATTATTTATATGTATTATAGTATCGTCATCTTACCCTCTTCTGGTATTCGTCATCTTATCGGCCTTGACTGATATTTTTTTGTATAATAATAATTATTGTTAAAAAATCTTAATTTGAAAGCTAATTTTAATTTAAGGTATTCAAAATATAATAATGTTAGCAGTGTATATAGAAATTTCAGGCCAATACTCACCCATAAAATTTTATTCACTTAAGTTTGTACACTCAAAATTGTAACAAATCTCATGTAAACAAATATGGCTTCCTCGTCGAAAACTTCGTTTTGAAAGGAATAACACTAGTTCTCTTATTTGGCGCTCTAGTCAGGTAGTTACCACAGACTGGAACTGTTGCTCCATCTGTTGAGGTTCGCTTGTTATAGACGATTCGTCATCTTACCCAATTCGTCATCTTAGGGCCCCTTCCCCTATATTCTTCTTTTATGCATACCATATTCTTATCCTTTCATATTTGAGAGTATATTCCCCTTTCAAGCATATTATTATCCTTTCATATTTAAAGCACAATTTTGCTTTAAAGGAGAATATATTCTCTTCATTATATCCATGTCACACATTCTTGATTTAAGATAATATTTTTTTCTGTGTATGTGTATTGCTGTAAATCAAACCTTTGCAAAATTTTTGTAAAATTAATAAAAATATATAGTGATTTGTTATTTTATAAAATCTTTTAAAACAAATTATAAAAATATGTATTCTTTTACCACTGCAATGCGCTGATTTACTATAAATATTATATTGAATACATCGCACAATGCATTGCAATGGTCCCAGAAAAAAAAGTGACAAAATTCTGTTTTTTTTTTCCATAGTGGCATTATTTGCACCGCTGATTATGAATAAAATTGTGAAAAATCTCAGAAAAATATTTTTGCGTCGTTACGGGAGTTTAAAATTTTTAAAAAATGTCCAGTTTTGCTAAAATTTGGTATAAATGCTTCTTTTGTTAGTCTTAATGCGGACCAATAACCCAAAACCAAAAATTCAAAATGGAGGAATAAATATGGCCTTTTTTTTAATTTTGTCAAAATTAACAAAAAATTTATTATAATTTTCACTATGTAATTACTGTAATAAAATTATGATTTTTTCCCAGCCTGTTTTTTTTTATTTAATGTTAAAAAAAAATATTCATATCATATTCAGTTAAACTGAAATTTAGAAAACTGAAAACCTCCCAGATACCAATTTTGATGAAAATATTGTAGAGATTTACAAAAAGGTTGGATAAGAAATATTTTATTATAATATTTAGTTTCAGCAAACTCTAAAATTTTAAGATAACTTTCCCGAAAATAATGTAAACATTTTTGTCTTAGAATGTTAGTCAAATCGCACAAAAAACTCTCGCTCGGTATAAAGCAAATTCCCTAAGCGGATGACGGTTAATGACACATAAACCAAATTTTATTATCGAAACTATAACATACTAGTATGAAGAACAGCATACTACACACATTTTATTAGTTAACTACAACAAACAATGACGTCACACTTACTATTATTATTAACCATGTACCCCTAGGTGGTTTGCTCGCATAGTAAGTATTTCTATCCTTTTCTATCATATTTCTGTCCTTTCCGAATCATATTTTTTCGACGAAGAAGAGGTTAGTGTTTTTGTGGAAGCCGGACTTTTGTACAAGATTGTTTTGCCACTTTTGCAAGAATCTCGGCAAGAATGAATTCTATTGATATTATTTTAAACAATAGTCAGATATCATTCGTGGATAATATAGATACGATAAACGAGTTAAATAAAAGTAATTTATAAGCTTTATGCAAAAATGTTCTTGCAAAGTTAGGACAAGCCTAATTTTTTCCTTTTAAACCTCATTTTTGGTTCTCAATTTCAAATATCGCAAAATAAACAACTCAATCAACTTTTTTACCTCGAAAAAGATTTTACTTTTACTTTACCAACTATGACGTCATTTAAAGAACACTCTTCAAACCATACTAGTATGTTATAGTTAAGATAATAAAATTTGGTTATAGGGTAAGGGTTTTATTTTTAGCTAAGTTCACATCCAACAGGCTCGCATAACAAGCATAGTACGTAATAATGCGATGCCATAATTAGCTTGATTTTCCGTCATGTATCTTGTAATCCAATCGCGGTATTGCATTCTTATGTATTATGTTTGTTATGCGAGTCTCTGGATGTGCCTTTAATCAACGAAATAATACACAATTTACTATAAAATATTAAATTACTAGATGAAAATTAAATTATTGAATGTAAATTATTGTTTTTTATTAAAATTTTTGGTTATTATATAATTTATATAAAAATATGTCTACAGTCTTATATCTTGGTATGGCAGTTTAGGCGTGTAAAAATTTTAATAAGTGAAATCACGTCAATATTTATGACCCGGTCAGAGTTCGAGAGCCAACCGAGACATGAGCCTCTTTTCGTGCAATATGTTCATTAGATTTTTTCTATACTAGTAATTATAGTTGGCCTCCTGAGACAATAGGTCCTTAATTTGGGATGCATCGATACGTGATATTCAGTTTATATTATAACCCCAACAGGAATTAAGTACTGGATTTTCAGTTTTATTTTTAAATCGCACAAAAAAGTCTCGCTCGGTATAGAGCAAATTCCGTAAGCGGATGACGGTTTATGACACATAGGGTAAGAGTTTTATTTTTAGCTAAGTTCACATCCAACAGGCTCACATAACAAGCATAGTACATAATAATGCTATGCAAATCGCATTCTTATGTATTATGTTTGTTATACAAGTCTCTGTATGTGCCTTTAATCAACCAATTAATACACAATTTACTATAAAATATTAAATTACTAGATGAAAATTATTGAATGTAAATTATTGTTTTTTATTAAAATTTTTGGTTATTATATAATTTATATAAAAATATGTCTACAGTCGTAGAAAAAGTATAATGAATGGCGATTCCTGACATAATACAACTTAAAAAAAAAGTTTTTACTGAGTACATGTATCTAAAAATGATAATTGTTTTTTTTTTTCGAATGTTGAAATATACCTAATTAAAATTTCCGAAAATTAACTTTCTTTGCTTCGATATTTTAAAGTATACTTTTATTATTTTAAATATAAAACACGAAGGTTCTTATAATTTAGAAATTACACATATGAAAACTTATCTTGGTATGGCAGTTTAGGCGTGTAAAAATTTTAATAAGTGAAATCACGTCAAAATTTATGACCCGGTCAGAGTTCGAGAGCCAACCGAGACATGAGCCTTTTTTCGTGAAATATGTTCATTAGATTTTTTCTATACTAGTAATTATAGTTGGCCTCCTGAGACAATAGGTCCTTAATTTGGGATGCATCGATACGTGATATTCAGTTTATATTATAACCCCAACAGTAATTAAGTACTGGATTTTCAGTTTTATTTTTGTCAAACATCAATACGTTTTTATTAGATAACTTTATTGCAGAAATAATGTAAATTAGTTACTTGCTTATAATTGTTTGGTACTGACTCCTTTGCGAAATAGTAAAAGAATGCATACCTATTTAAAACATTGAAAATAGGCTATTTTGAATACTTTAGTAAAATAAACAAAATAAAAATAAAAATTCGGTATTACCAAATTGGTTAAACCAAATTTTTGTCACAGAAATGTAGTATATCCTATAGCCGCTAAATCCGGACCTGAAAGCATAGTGGAGGATAGATGGACCACATTTTGAAAAACCAAATATAACTTTATTGGGTAATGTTAAATTAATATAAAAATAAAGGCTCACAACAACATTCTTTGGCAAATATTTGACATAAAAAAAATAAACTAAACATATCATTTGATCAAAAATAAAAAAATTAAAAGTACAACTCTGCAAAAGTACATCTCTCCTCGATGAGAGACGCACTAGGTATATGAGGAGAGTTGGACAATAGAGTATTGCAAATACACATTTTTCTAATTTTTCATATGCACCCCTCCTTTGTTGTTTCAACTGAAAAAGTATCACACCAAATTTCAGGTTACTTAAACATTTTTTAAGCCCCGCCCAACTCAGTTATAATAATGAGGTATTTGTATTGTTTAATTTCTTATATTATTAAAGTTTTAAAGACAATGCTACGCATTCCATTATGTACTATTCACAGTGCATGGTATATTGCATTTTCCCAAATAACGCAAATTCAAAAAAAAAATATATATATATTATGTTTTTTTTTTTTAAGTTGCGTTATTTGAGACAATGCAATATTCATATTCATAAAACAGTTTATTTGTGGGTACAAAATATTTGTTAGAATATGGCAAATAAGTCCAAACTATTATTTCATAAAAATATGATGAACTTTGGTGCCTTTGACATATCTCATGAATTTTTTTTTTCCCATTTTCTCGACGTTTTATGACCCAAAACTGCAAGAAAAAAATTGTATATTATGTCAGTTACGTCGTTTGGTAAGATCGGGGATGTCATGTTAAAATTAAAAAAAAATGAGAATTTATTCATATTTATAAAATTGATTTTTGATTAAATAAAAATTCTTAGAATTGACAGAACCTTTTAAAAGACTGTTTTTACCCTCTTGCAGAATAGTTTTGTATAACTGTAAAAATAGCCTAATCTGAATGTATTAAATGGAATGTGACTCGGTTAGTCGAAAATAGATTTTTATAGTAGGTTTAGGGGCTTCTGACACCCATTTGAACCAGATCCGCAGAGCCTGGAGATTGAAATAACTTAATTTGAATGTACTTTAGGACATATAGGTAAAAAATTCAACCGGGAGAAAATAATGAAATGAAAATAGTCACCAGCTCTTAGACAGTGAGGTTAGGCTTAAATAACACAGCCACACAAAAAAAATCTGATCTGTGGTTCTGACCATGTTAACAATATGTTTTTGGGGTCCCTGAACTCGAATCCGATGTCTATTTAAGACTAGACTAGTCAATTCTTATGTATTTTGGATCGCTGAATCTGAATCCGAGGTGAGAATTTAAAAGTTAGCGTTCAAAATGGCCGATCCAATATCCAAGATTTTTTAAAGTTGCTCAGATTTGTTTGAAACTTGATACTCGCGTGTTTTTGGAGACGCTGATTACGAATCTAGTGTCAGTGTTTTTAAATTAAAAATGGCGGATCCAATATGGCGGATTAGATTTTTTAAAGTTGCTCGGATTTGCTTGAAACTTCGTACTCGGGTGTTTTTGGGGTCGCTGATTACGAATCTGGTGCCAGTTTTCAAAATTCAAAACAGCGGATCCAATATGGCGGATCCGCCATTTTTAATTTTGAAAGTCAGGCATCAGATTCGTAATCTGAGTCTCCAAAAAGTCCAAAGTACCAAGTTTCAAGCAAATCTTAGCAACTTTTAAAAATCCAATCCGCCATATTGGATCCGCCATTTTGAAAGCTAATTTTTAAATTCTGACCTCGGATTCAGATTCAGCGACCCAAAATACTTAAGAATTGACTAGTCTGGTCTGCCGCACTCGAGATTTTTTTTTGTCTGCGGTTTTATGGTTTTTTTGAGGTTATGGCAAAATACTGATGTGATTGGATGAAATAGACATCGGGTCCGGATTCAGCGACACCAAGAACATACTGTAAACATGGTCAGAACCACAGATCAGAAAAATGTTTGTGTGGCTGTGTAATTATTCATTAATTTGTTCCTGCAATATTACATTGAGATCGTGTCATCGCGCACCAGGTAATATGATGGATTGACTAAGGTCACGGTGAAGGCTCCCTTTAGCATTCAATTTGATTGACACTTACCCACCTGCTGACAAAACATGAATTTATTTTCACTAATCTGCTGTTTAATCTCTTTCTATTATCAGCTGCATGCTTTTAATTCTAGTCCATAGACCGCGATATTGGTGTTGAGTCTGGAACGCTGCTACTCACGGACGCGAATTGCACGTGCTGTCTCTATAGATACCGTAATCTGGGGTAAAGCGGATCACAAGGGGTGAAGCGGATTAAAATACAAAAGAACCCAATGTGCGCTATATCTCAAGATTTTAAGGGTCAGGAATTTTTTCACCGGTTGATTTGCCTAAGGGGTGTCTGCTATCTTAAATGTGAGCTCGGTTATCTAGCTAAATATGCACCTATGACTTAATCTTAAATTAAAAAGTTAGGCCCTTTATTCGTTAAGGGAAAATGATTTCAGTTTAAGAACATTAATACTCAGAGCAAAGATAAGCCTATTCGTATCTCTTAGACTGAGTACATATAGATTTCTGAGAAGTTCATAGATAGGACAATCAAAAAATATATGTTGTAAAGATTAAAATTCAGATCTGTTGTATATGGTGCACGTTTCCTCTTGGTTAATAGAGTAAGAGTTGTCAGAGTAATAGAATTTTAAAAACAGCGTATGAGAGATTCTTATTTGAGCTATGATTCGAATAAGACCAATATGAATTTTCGTGTGAAGGTAGTGGGAAAAATTTGATTTTAGAGACATATAAAGGGCAGAAGGTAGTATGGCTTAGTTTTTTTTATCTAAGTTATACAGGTAAGGAAACGTTCAAGTATTACGTAACGCAAATTGTACCAAAATTCATACACTTCATACCCCGGTTCTCGCGTTATTTAAGGCTGCAGAGATTTCATATTTTGGCTACCCCCCTAACACACCCCCTATTAGGGGGGTAGCCAAAATATGAAATCTCTATAACCCCTAAGCTTGAAATTGATCAAGTAAATATTGTTTATTTGGGTTTAAGGGATTTAAGAGTTAAGATTTTGACTTTTTGTTGACGGACGGAACTTTTTAAGAGTTTTCCAAAAGGATGAGCTATCTTTAACGTTACTTAGCTTTTTGAGTAGACTTTTTTCATGTTCATTTTTTTTAAGTTTTATCAGTTTAATATATTCCTTTTTTTTACTTAGAAATTCGGTTTTAAAGGGGTTTAAAAACATGCTAGTTTTTGCCGTCAAGTTTAATTTTAAGTTCTTTCTTGACACCAAGACATTTATGGTCAAACCATGGTTTGTTCGAGTTAGCTTTTTTAGGATTCGTAATGATACAATTTTGACATATGATACCTTTTATAAATACATTATAATAATGTACTTAAGGAACCTCAACGTTGAAATATAAAAGTACATCACCGGAATTGCTGCCAACTTTCACATTTTAAGTGCCTCATATAAATGCATTACATTTTTGGAATCTGCACACTTTTCCACATTCCAAATGTCAAATTTTATAATAATTTTGTTTTAATTTTTTTAACTAGGTGGGCCATGACATCTGTAATGGACACCAGAAATGGTAAAAAAAATTCTTTTAACTTGTTGCAATTCCAATACGTCATGCTATTCTATTACTCAAACCACTGTCCCTGAGATCTCTGACATGCATGGATTTATGAATATCCTGATTCTAAGTTCTTGTGAGTTTTCCGCGTTTTCTGTTTTTAGGAGGAACTCATCTCCATTGGCTAAAAATAGCCAACGAGTTTCTGGCATATATAAAATTTTGAGATTCCTCAGTCGCTCTGTACGGTAATACTCTTTAGACATAAAGCCATTAAAGTCATAAGCAAGATCAATTCAAAACCCTACATGCTTCTATAGAACATTTAATATTAATAATTATTCAGTTTTTATGATGAACAAAGGAACTTTTATGTTTTCTAATCATTTTGTCACAACAACAATGGTGAATGTATAGTCAAACTTTTTTCAAGAGAATAACAATAACAACACAAATGTATAATGGATTCAAACGTCAAATATCGTTAAAAAGAATTGAATGTGTTGACATGATGGATCATTAGGTCAGCCAACTATTTAACAAGACAAATTGTTTACACCTATATTTTACTGATTTTATTTAATTTTAATTTAGTTAGTTCTACTTACTAGTATTAAACATATCTGTAAAGACTCAACATATATACAAGAAGAGATTATTTAATTGGACACAACTTTAGAGAATCCTAAAGAAGCATTTTGCTTGTTGTGTGCTAGAAGCTGTCTATTAATTGTGAATACAAAAACAGTTTCCAAAAAATAAAACCATGTGTTTGGTCTTTTTTGTCATTCTGTTCTGCGTTTATTTCAAGCACCTTCTTTCATCTTCATGTTATTTATTTAAATGAATTTTTTACTTTCAATAGGAGTGATAGGCTTTTAAATAGAGATTTCTCGGTTCCTCATATATATATTTTTTTTGCTTCCAGGTGTCAAAATATTCAGTATAGTTTTTAGTTTTATCATGCAGCGTTTGACACTTTTAACCATTTAGGAATTAATCCAAACCTAGCGAAATCTTTTTATTCTGTAAATGAAAATGTATTGTCTTAATTTTTATATTTATTTGTGTATGTAACATTATTTATTTTTAACACTATTTTTAACTACCATTATGTATTTTAGCTTTTAAGTATGACTTGTCATATCTATTTTATATAGCCATACATGACCAATAAACTATTCTATTCTATTCTATTCTATTCTATTTTATTCTATTCTCTTGACTAATTGAAAAACATCTAAATTTATTCACCATATAAAAATGAATAGACAGTTACTGGTAATATTATGACCAAATTTTAATTGTACCCATAAAAAGTCATTTAATTGCCATCAGATCGGGCTTCCGAAATGTCTCGTTAGTTACCAGTAAATTAAAAACTTGTGTTTTAAAAATACCGATATATCTTTCCAAATATTTTAATGGTACACTGAGAATAATTTTATATATTTCTAGTACTAGTTTACTGCTCTAATAAAAAATTCCTATATGTTAAATATGGACTACTAAGCTTTCGGTTCCCGCAAATTGGCTGCAGCTCCACTTATAAGTTGGCTGTTAGGTTTTTCTTCCATCTAACTTTAAGGGAACTACTGTAAATATCAGCCCTAGAGAAAGTTAGTAGGAATAGGGGTCTACCTCGAAAACTTCCCAACATTCACAATAAGTTATAATTGCAATTCTAATTTATCTGCAACATCAATGTAACGTAGGAAAAACACAAATAACGTCCGTGCAGCTTTGTATAAATAAAATAGTTATTAGGGCGAAAAATTGAATTTTTTGATAGAGTTGGTTATTAGAAGCCGAGGCCAGGGCCGGCCCGAGGGTAATAAACCTACAAAATCAAAATTTAACCTTTTCACTCGTGTATTATACAATATTTTTTATTTCATTGTTACTAATTATAGTAAATTATTAAAATTTGTTTGATTTTAAATAGCAAAAATTATTTCCTTTTACTGCCTTGTAACCTTGTCATCCAATCAAATCGCTAAAAAAAAACAATTAAATCGTTTCTTTTGGGTGCGGTTTCATTTTAAAATTAGATTAGTCTTTTGTCATGAAAATATTAATACTAAACCGTTCTATAAATATTATATGTATGTAATTTATTTTAGTGGATGCATCTAGATTAACCGGTTAACCATATGTTTTGAGGTTATGGTATAATCGCTAAAAAAGCAATTAAATCGTTTCTTTTGCTTGCGGTTTAATTTTCAAATTAGCTTAGTCTTTTGATTAATTGGTGTTGAAATGTGTTTGTTATGAAAATATTAATACTTCTCAAACCGTTCTATAAATATTATAAATATTGAAATTGATTTTACAATTGAAATCTTGTGTTTGTAATTTATTTTAGTGGATTAACCTGTTAACCATATGTTTTGAGGTTATGGTATAGAAGAACTTTTTATTTATATGAAATGATTATAATACTTGTATTTGGTCAAAAAAAAAACTATGTATGTTCGGATGTTTCGGACCAAACATACATAGTTCAAGACCAAAAGTGACCAAAAGATCATATTTCTTTATAAATATTACAGAAAAGTCTCGAGAAAAGGTAAAGCATCTTATTAAAAAAAAGCTCAAAAAATAACAAGTTTTAGTTAGCGGGTAAAAAAAACTCTTTGGCCCTAGGGCCACAAAGTCCAACTTCGCCCCCAAAATATGAACAAAAAGTGACGCTTTTAGAATCAATCGAATAAAAAAGTAATTTTTGTGGGAATTTAAATAGGGACAAGTGGGGGATAATGGCAAACCATAATTTGAACGGGGCTCGTGCATAGTTTACCCACATAAGTGTATCTAGATCCTGAACAGGGTTAAAAAAAAATTGGGTATTTTTGGGCATTTGAAAAAGGGTTCCTAATTTCGGAATTTTGCGATTTTTTTGTCAAAGTAGATCTGGATCCCATTGCTTTTGTTTCTTGTTATTCCTTGACGCTTTGTTCTGCAAATAAGCAGTGATTTAATCTCGAATTTAATCATTAAGCAACTTTTTACGAATACTTGGGTGCCATAATTTTGCGATTTTAAATTTAAAAGATTTGTGCTGCCATTTAACGTGGAGAAGCTCTACCTTTGGACGGAGTTAGTTTTACTTTTGGCTTAACATAAAAGTAGGTTTCTTTTTACCTCTGCAGATAGTATCTTAGATAAACTACTATCCGAAATTAGAAAACCATCAGAAATTAGGCGCCTTTCCTATACTTGATACTTAATCTAAAATATTCACATTTCAGTTTAGTTTTAAGTAGGTATCAAAAATAGTTTTCTTAGTGTTTTCTTATGTTATGCAAGACGTGTTATAATTAGGCGTTATCTTTTCCCTGAAATATCTCCTTAATTGGAATTAAAATCTAGTTAACAAAAAGACATTATAAAAAATGTCAACATTTAATAGAATTTTATTCCCTTTTAAAACGGTAATACTATTTTTTTATGTGCCTTTTTATTGCTTGAACGCTTGGACTTTATTTAGATTGTAGATTTGGTAATCTAGTGTAAACAAGTTTTAAAATTACTAATGAGATTAGATTTGAACTTTATGATAAAATATTTTAGCGTGTTGATGATTTTCTGACAGTTATTGTCGGATGCACCAACATTAGCTAGTTTTACTTTCCCCAAGGGAAGTCTTGTGCTAGTAAAGAAAATTCGAAAAATTGTTATAGTTTTTTTTCCCGGAAATTTGTGACCACAATAACTTAAGAACGCTTTGGGCTAAAGACTTCAAACTTTGGTTAATTATCCAAAGTTCTAGGTTGTGATTGTTTTTGGTAAAGCTCGGTTTGGGGTAAGGGGGTAAAATGGAGCAAAAACAATTTTTTTCAAAAAAAAACTTTTTTCAATTTATTTTTCATTTTGGGCAAAAAGGAACTTCAAAAAAATTTTTTTTGAATTTTTTTTTTAATTTTTTTAATTTTATTTTTTTTTATTTTTGTTTTTGATTTTAATCAACATAGGCCTATAGGGGAAAGGATATTTTGTTGGCAGCTGTTTTTTTATTTGTTTTTGACTCAAAAAAATCAATTACATTATCACTGTGCGCCGGAACAAACTTTTAGTTCAACTTCTTGCCAACTCTGAATTTTTGTCATAGACTTTTTATCTATAATGAATCCAGCAATTTAACACTAAACATTAAATAGTCATTCGGTTCATATTTGTGAAAAAGTGCAAAAAATACTAGATATAAAAATATACCTTATTTAGATGTTTTACGTCAAAAAATGACAAAACACTATACTATCATGGCGTTTCCTTAGGAAGAAATTCAGTACTAAAGTTTATTGAATTTTTTTTCTCATAGTTTAACATAAAATATTCATCTAAATTATATTTTTAATATATAGTATCTAGACGCAAACATATTATCTGAATTATATTTTTTAAATCTGGTATTCTTTGCACTCTGCACAAATTTACTTTTTGTACAAAAATTAATCGAACGATTTTTTTTATTAGTAATATTGACATGTAGTAGTAGTAGTAGTAGTAAGGGTGGGGAGGCTACAAGCCAGGCCACTAGGCCATTATGGCCCTTTTTGCCAGCCCCGAGCTGTCCCAGCCACATATCTACCCTACTCCCTGCCTAAACCTACTGGACATCCTTATAAAGGTCGCGATATCTGTCCAGGCAAGGGTACGCAACTCCTCTCTTCGGAGCGTTGCCACTCCGAAGATCTCCTGTCGTATTCTGCCGAACCGATCGCATTGTCTTAGGAAATGGAAGGACGATTCTTCGTCCATCCCGCAACCCGAACAGACGGGGTAGTTACCGACCTGCATCTTGAACAGGTGCCTTCCTAGTCCACTGTGACCCGTGAGGATCCCTGTTGGCTGATCGTGGCTCGGAAAGCAAGTCCTTTGCCTGCCTGCAGTTCGTGACCGTTGACCAGCTTTCTCTTAGTTTTTCTCCAGCCCACGTGTTGAGGGCTGATGTAAGTAACTTGTTTCCTTGTAATGCCAAGCATGGGTTCGGGTCCCATGCACGGAGTCTCGGCTCCGAGCCTGGCCAGTTCTTCTGCCTTCTCGTTGCCTGGTATCCCGCTGTGTCTACTAGACACTGTCTAGGGACCCATACAAGGTGGACTCTTTTGTTCCTAGCTAGCTCCTCCAGGGCTTCTATGCATTCCTGCACTAGAGTGTACCACTCCTGAGTTACTGAACCTCAAGGTCCCTGCCTCTTCGGGCGTAACCTTACCATTCTCCCTATCCGTATTGACATACATGCATTAAGAAATTTTAAACAATTTTTTTTTCGGTGTATCATGTTTGCAGGGTTGGTGGTAAACCTTTTTAGCGATTAACGCCGATTACACCTGGAAACCCGCGGGTAGTCCATAAACAACATGGGTTCCGGAAAATTACTAAATTATCCAAAACGAAAGGAACAATGAGTACGGTAGAAACTGATTTTTGGGCGCACGCTGGTTTCACCGTGGCGCGAGGGCATTATAATGTCAAAATGTTAATAGCCAGTTTATTTTTTACCTAAAACTCTTATTCTCTTCGCAGGTATACAGCTAAATAAGTGATACTAATTTACTTTTCCATAGAAAAGTCTTTCATTATAAAATATAAATATATAAATATTCTTTACCATTTTTTTTTTAATGACCGTGAATATTTTTAAATTTCTCAGTTTTTATGAATTTCTCAAAAGTTTTAAAATACTTTTATCGATCTTTAATAATTATGATGTGTTAACACATAACATGTTATTTTACTGGTAATAGAAAACTTATATTTCAGGAAGGAATAACCTGGAACTTAATTAAGAACTTAATTAACTTTTTTTTTTATAAAAGCTATATCGAATATAAATACATATGAACATATATAATAAATATCAATAACCTTAAAGGTGCCCAAACTAAGATAAAAATTTTAAAAATTTTGCATTAAATTTGTGTGCAAGGCCTTTTAAAAAGAATAACTTTCTGCGTTAGAGTTGAGCAACAGGCGATTTCAGTATAGTGGTTTTGTATAGATTTTTCTATGGAATCGCGATATAGTAAATAACAAAAAATATTGAGCTGACCGTTGTTTTCCTGAATCAAAAGTCAAAATAGCACCTTATTTTATTAGTTTTCGAGATAACCTCAAAAAACATAATTTTTTAGTATGAAATAAAAATTTTCTTCTGTATAATATTTTAATTAATTTTTTAATTATTTTTAATACATTTATATAATTTATTCATATATTTTTGATTTTTGTAGAAATATATATATATATATATATATATATACAGGGTGTATTTGAAATAGCGTAGGAAATTTTAACAGGTGATTCTACGTGATAAAATATGACAAAAAGTTCCTATAAACATATGTCTAAAAATGCGTCATAAGGGAGCTATGTCCCTTTAAAATTGGCTAAAAAAATCGGTTTTTATTTAATAACTCAGGAACCCTTTGAGATATGTTAACGAGATTTTGCACGTGAATTAATCCTAATAAGGCCCATCTTTGTATGTCATTTTCACGTACTTATTTAAACCAGGGGTGTGCGAAACGGGGGGGCCTTATCAGTTTTTTGTCCCAAACTTTTTTCTGTGTAACTTTTTTGCAATTTTATTTTTGAAATATGATTCCTCAGGTCAAAATACATAAAAAAGGTACCCTTGTTGTAATACTGTAGGATTAACCGTTTTCGAGAAAAGTTCATTTGAAGGTGAAATTTCACGGTTCGAGGAAGAAAAATTAAATACTAAAATGTCCAAAACCAAAATTTTAATGATGCAATGTTATTCTACATCAAAAACTAAGAAAAAAAGTTTCCATACATGTAGGTCGAAAAAACGCTTTTAAAGCTACCATAGCCCTTTAAAAATGGTGCATATTTAGGAGACCATAGCTCCATTAGGATTGAATTTTGGAAGTACCTGTATATGAGGTTTTTTTCTTAGTTTTTAATGTACATTCGCCCTGCATCATTAAATTTTTGGTTTTCAACATTTTAGTATTTAATTTTTCGTCCTCGAACCGTGGAATTTCACCTTCAAATGAATTTTTCTCGAAAACGGTTAATCCTACAGTATTACAACAAGAGTACCTTTTTTATGTATTTTGAACTAAGGAATCATATTTCAAAAATAAAATTGCAAAAAAGTTACACAGAAAAAAGTTTGGGACAAAAAACTGATAAGCCCCCTCCGTTTCGCACACCCCTGGTTGAAATAAGTACATGAAAATACAACATAAAAACGGGCCTTGGTAGGATTAGTTGACGTGCAAAACCTCGTTGATATATCTTAAAGGGTTCCTGAGTTATTCAATAAAAACCGATTTTTTTAGCCACTTTCAAAGGGGCGTAGCTCCCTTATGACGCATTTTTAGACATATGTTTATAGGAACTTTTTGTCATATTTTATGATGTAGAATCATCTGTTAAAATTTCCGACGCTATTTCAAATACACCGTGTATATATATATACAGTGCGGTCCAAGAGTCACCCCCCCCCCCTCTTAACTTTTGAACGAGTTGAGATATCGATTTTAAATTTAGAACTTTTAAATAAGACAACTTAAACTATCTTTAAGCATATATTTAATATTTTTATCTCTTAAAATGTGGGCAGGGGGGCATGGGGGGAATATTTTTTTAAATGGAAAGGGGGGTAGTATGATACATCATTTCAAAGCCTTCAAAATTCTCTATATAACCATACATTTTTAAATTTAAACATGTTTTTTAAGGTTTTGATTTTTCAGTTTTTTTGTGCTAAAAAAATTAATTTTTAAGTTTTTTTTTTTTGTTAATTTTTATTTATGTCAACTAAAATTAGTTGAAAAGTATAATTTACTTTTTTTCATTATGAAATTTGACATTTTTAAAAAATGGTTTGGATTTTTTAGAGAAATTTTGACAAAAATACCCATTTTCTACCCTATTTTAAACCCAAAAAAATATAAAAAATATACAGTCAAATGGAGAATTTTATAAGCTTTAAAATGATATATCACACGACCCACCTTTCCATTTAAAAAAAATGTCGCCCCATGCCCCCCTGCCCACATTTTAAGAGCTAAAAGTATAAAATATATGTTTAAAGATGGTTTAACTTGTCTTATTTAAGAGTTCTAAATTTGAAGTCGATATCTAAACTCGTTCAAAAGTTAAGAGGGGGGGGGGTGACTTTTGGACCCCTCTGTATATATTTAAAGCATGCAATAATATGTTAAAATTGTGCTTGCGAAAACACCTTATAAAATTGTTGTTTTATAAAATAATACAGCCACACAAAAAAAAGGTCAAGAACCTTTCGGGGATCATTGTATGCCTATGTATTTTAAGGCGCTGAACCTAAATTTAGCACCTCATCCGTTTTTTTTTTTTTTTTTTCAGATAACCTCAAAAAACTTTATTTTTGAGTATAACTAGTATAACGTTTTTTGAGGTTATCGCCAATCGGAATAGGTCATATTTTGACCTCGAATTCGAATTCAGCGCCTTCAGCGCCTTATAGGAATACCATGGCCCCAAAGAAGTTTTTGACCTTTTTTTTGTGTGGATGTATTATTTTATAAAACAAAAATTTTATAAAGTGTTTTCGCAAGCACAATTTTAACATATTTTTGCATGCTTTAAATATATGAAGGGTTCAGTGGAAAAACGATAAGGTTCCATTTTTTTTCAAAATCGACAGCTTGTAATATGAAGAATCAACATACAAAACTTTACAGGGGACAAACAATGAGATTCCACTAAAAACTGCTACTGAAAATTTGAATTTGAATGTTACATCTTTGAAATGAATAAAAATATTGGGTATACAAGAGGTTTTTATTCGTACCTGGATTCAACATGTAGTTCTAATGAATTTTTGATCGAGAAAATTACTCATAAAAAACTCTAAATGTCATTAAAAACTATTTCACCAGTTGTTGCGAAACTTTAAATTTCGTTTTTCTCAATTAAAATTAATTAAAAAAGTAAATTAAAATAGTTTACAAAAGAAAAATTTTATACAGTAATATATTTAAATTATTTTTATAAGACAAAGTGATGGGGTTAAATCCATCCATATAGTAGTAGTAGTAGTAGTAGTAGTAGTAGTAGTAGTAGTAGTAGTAGTAGTAGTAATAGTAGTAGTAGTAAGGGTGGGGAGGCTGTAACCAGGCAACTAGGCCTATAAATCCCTTTTTGCCAGCACCGAGCTGTCCCAACCATACATCTACTTCTTGCCTAAACCTACCGGATCTCCTTATAAAGGTCGCGATGTCTGTCCAGGCAAGGGTATTTAACTCCTCTCTTCAGAGAGTTACTACTCCAAAGATGTCCTGTCGTAACCTGCCAAACCGATTGCATTATTCTAGAAATCCACCCATACGTGATTTTGAAACCGCAAAAAAAAATAAACGTGCAATTGCAAGTGTCAAACAACAATAATTGTCATTATGTCCTGTACGCGTTTGCCTGCAGCAGCTATTGAATCTGAAGACGAAAAATACTAAATATTTCATGGGTGAAACCCCAAAGGCGCCGGCCTAACAAGATATGAACAACACTGTCAAATTTAAACAACCCTACAATCACAAATACATTTTTTCGGGCCTTGGAATTTAAATAACTATTTACGGTGAATTTTTCTAGGCTTCTTATGACTTGCTATAAGTTGAAGTTGAGTCCCAGGTGATAGAATGGTTAGTATACAGTCCGTTTAAAATTATTAAATAACGTAGAAAACAAAGATCAAGGATGACTTGCTTTATTTAAATAAAACGCAGCGCAGCGGACTGGCAATCTCCCCACTACAATCACGTCAGCCTTGATCTAATCGTTCTATCTTTGTTTTCCCCGTCTAGCCTAATTTCAAACGGGCTGTAGTAATAGTAGAACACAGGTCGACTCGGAAAATAGTACTTTTCCGAGACCTTTATTAATGGACGAGGCACGAAGTGCCGAGACTATTTATAGTTCAAGGAAAAGTACCATTTTCCGGGAGACCTGTACACTATTTTATTCGAAACTGTTTTTATTTAAAAATAAAGTACTAATTTTTTTAAAAGCTAGGTGTTTGATTTCTAATGAAAAAAGTAATACCATAATACTTAGTTTTTTAGTTATTTTCATATTTACCACAAATATTTTTTCCTGCATTTCACAAGAAAAGCACAATTATATAAAACTGAAGTTCCACATACGCGTAACCCAAATAAACAACCACAAAAAAAAAAACATTTGTTGATAGCTCACAATGCCCCGTTTATAACATTTATTATCCTTCTATCCCTATCGACAGAGCTTGCAGACATGCAAACTTTTTAGATTTTGATTTTTTTACAAGCTTAAGTGCATTTAAGAGGCAACTTAATACCAGTGATTTGAAAAATGTTAGCTTTAATTAGTTATTCCGAATTTTTGCTTTTTATATTAATTATTTATATATTATTTATTTAGTATTTATTGTTGTTATATTTATTATATATATATATATATATATATATATATATATATATATATATATATATATATATATATATATTATACTGTCAAATTGGATTTTTCCGTAAATAAACATTATTATTATTATTATTCTCAGTCTCAAAAGTAAAAAAAAATTGACAAGAACTGTACATTTAGGTATTTTAAACGAAATGTATTAGATTATATTCGTGTTTATCATGATAACAGCAGTTCAGCCATTTTGCTTTAAGTAATAATAGTGATATTTTAATCGGTGGCGCCATCTAGCGAAAATTAATAATTTTAATTGGAGACCAGTAAAAATTAGTTAACTGGTCTCTATTTTTCATTACAGGTCGGGTCCAGGCGTGGAAAACAGTGTGACAAGAAATCACGTACTTTCTAAACTTTATTAATACATGTAATGTATGTATCAATACATATGTATGTTAGAGTGGGTCGAAAAACAAAAAAGTTTTCGGATTAAGATCTAATAGCAAAAAAAACTTGTAACACATCAAAAAAACACGTTTAAAAAAAAATTGGTGCAAATTCATTTAATAACTTAGGAGCGCAAAGAACAAAAAGCTTTTATCTTTTTTTAAAAAACGTGCAACTTTTCAACACGTTAACTTGAAAACGGTTTAAGATAAAGACTTAAAATTTAAAAATAGGTTTTTAAACTCAAAATTTGATATCGATTTAAAAAAAAAAAAAATTGATGTACCACAAGTGGGACAAAAGGGGCAAAATTTTTTTTTTTGCAATTACGTTTTTAGTTTTAAAGTTAGGTATATAAAGTTGCATATCAATAAAAAGGTCTTTTAAAGACCTACAAAAACGTTTATATTCATTTTTTATGTAAATGTTACCGTTTTCGAGATATTTAATAAATAAATAAATAAATATAGGAAAAAAATAAAATGTTACTTTATTGGTTACGTACTTAAATATAACAGAAAAAAAGACAACTTTCGAGTTCAACAACAGTCATATATAAAAGCTAACAAAATTTTTATGAGATGACACTACTGGCAGGCAGACTTCGTGCACTATAGAATTCTTTCAATCGCCTCAATAGTGCTTAATATATACCTACATTTTATTATAATAGATTTCTTAGTACACGGAGTACGCCTGCCAGCAGTCTCATCTTGTAAAACTTTTGTAAACTTTTAAATATGGCTGCCGTTGAACTCTTTTATATAACAATTTTGTTTATATAAAAAAATAGCCTACTGAATGAAATATTTCAAATTTATATTTCCTAAACAAAATTTAAAATTTAGATTTTGTGTCAAATTTTTTTAGGGTAGAACGTGATAATAACGTGGTTCTAATAACACCATCTCTTTTCTGGTAGCCACAAACTTGCTTGGATACTGTCGTGACCAATTTCACACAACGTTCTACCGCCTGTGTGTGACAAGGAATTTTTAAAAAATCCCATTTTGTTATAGACTTTGTTAGCAAAAGATTTTCAATTTCTTTTGTAGATACACTATTTAAAATTGGAGGTGAACAAAAGTGGGATGTAAAGTCAATTAAATCTGTATAATCAGTTGCTTTAAAATTTAATTGAGGACATATAAATATACGCACTGATTTGCATTCTTTTTGCCTTGATTCTAAAATTTTCTTATATGCAATATCCCTTTTTTCTACTCTTTCGTCTAAATCCTCCGTCATGTATCTTGTTGATTTAATTAAATTAAATATGTGCTTTGACCCGTCTTTTATTAAAGGATTTGTTTTAATTTGAAACCACATTGGCATATAAGATCTCATAATAAAATGTAGGTACAGTTAAATAGCATTTCACATTTACAAGCTGTAATGTCAAAAAGACTATTCTTCGCTGTATCTTTAAATTTTTTTGCCTTTTCAATCCAAAAAGCCTTATTTTTATCTCTGTTATAACTTTTCATTATACTTTTATATTTACCAAGCTTCCACCATTTGTTCAACTCTTACTTGTGACACTAGAGGAACATTAGCTCTCTCATAAGCTTTACAAACTTTTTCCGCCACTATTTTATGTATTGTAGAATTATTATGTTTTTTTAAATGTATTTTCGTTTTACCTTTTTCTTCCAACCAACATCTTATTACGTCTTCGTAAGTCGGGAGTCTGTATGAAATTAAGTCCTTGGAAACACCAAAAATAGGACACACACTTTTACTAGTTTTTCCCATGACAAAACTTTTCAAAATAATTAAAAAACTAATATTAATTTAACAGATAAATTTTACACGAATGCTTTCCGACAGGTCTTGTAAGAACGAAAAACAATTTTATAATGTCTTAACTCTCAATGTTCACTAGTTAATTGCAAAAATGAAGCAAGTTTAAATAATTCTAAGAAATAGATATTAAAAGTTCTTTTTATTGACTCTCGTTTTAAAAATTTTCATTAAAATTTTTTTTAATTTTCTGCGAAATAAGTAGTGCACTCGAGTGTTAGCAATTCTAAGAATTAATAAACCCTAATAGGATATAAGTAAATATGTATAGTCTTGTTTTAAATACTAGATTTGGCTTTCTTTTTCCCAAATTTTGTTATATTTTAAAAATGATTATCATAGTATACATTATTTTTTTTTTTTGGAAGACTATTGAACCCTTACGCCATCTATCGGTCAATTATTTTCAATTATTATTATTAATTAAAATTTGGTACTGTTTACGTAATAAAATAAAATTTTATTTTTTTCCCTATGTTTTCTTCATTTATTTTCTCAAATATCTCGAAAACGGTAATATTTACACCAAAAATTGATATAAACTTTTTTGTAGGTCTCTTCAAGACCTTTTTATTGATATATAATTTTATATACCTAACTTTAAAACTAAGAACATTATTGCAAAAAAATAAATTTTGCCCCTTTTGTCCCACTTGTGGGACATCAATTTTTTTCAAAAAAAAATCAATATTAAATTTTGAGTTTAAAAATCTGTGTTTCAATTTTTAAGTCTTTATCTTAAACCATTCTTGCACGTTTTTTAAAAAAATAAAAGCTTTGTGTTCTTTGCGCTCCTAAGTTATTCAATGAATTTGGACCAATTTTTTTTTAAACATGGTTTTTTTATGTGCTACAACTTTTTTTTGCTATTAGATCTTAATCCAAAAACTTTTTTGTTTTTCGACCCACTCTAATGTATGTATTACATATACAGTTGCGAATAAAAAATGCTTACTTCTAAAAGCTTGTAAATTACAAAGTTAATGGTATACTCTGGAATGCAAAGCACTACATATCTTCATGGCTTGTTTTATTTTAAATAAATTATTATACTGGTTCATTGTTAAGTAGATAATTAAGATAAGATTTTTTATTTAAATCTTTTTAAATCTATTTATTTTTAAATTGAGTTCTTTGTTCTATTGGCAGTGGACTAAAATGAAAGTGGTTTAGATTTTTTTTAAGAGTATATTTCTACATTTATACAATGTTTGCATTTGTATTTATTTGTATAAATATTGCATGAAAAGCAAAGCTCTATATATAAATGTAAATAGATACATATTAGACTAGAAGTTAAAGAAACAATGTATGAATACAAAGGCGGCCGTTTTAGCGATTTATGGGAGGATATCAAATAAGATATAAAGGGGGCAATAGTACCCCCTAGTGTCCTCAAAATTTAGGCTATTTTTTTTGAAGACCCCCGTTACTTCCCAGTGAAAACAAATAAATTATGAATATTTTAATTTATTAAAAAGAGTTTTTGTTCTCTTATTTTTTTTAGATTTTTCCTACTTATATTAAATAAATTAATATTAATTATTATTATTAATTAGAAAGTTATATATCTGTATTTAAAATCAAATGAACAAGAAATAGTGAATAGTACCATTTCATCCTTTTTGGGAATCATTAGCACTATGTATCCTGTATGTTGTTAATATTTAAATAAAACGTTAGATAGATATAAAAGTATGGTGCCATCTATTGATGTGGTCACTGTTATCTGTTCACTTGTTCCCAAAAGGCAAATCGCCACAATTTAGGGTGTACAGTACGTTTTATTTAAATATTAACAACAGAGAATACACAGTGCTGATGATTCCCAAAAAGGATTAAATGGTTCTATTCACTGTACCCTGTTCATTTGATTTTAACGACAAATATATAACTTTCTAATATTTATATTTTCGGCTATTAATCGACAAACGTGCAGTATATATTTTTTTATAGACTGTCAATTCTTAACTTATTTATTATTAATTATTAATAATAATTATTATTATTAATCATTAAATAAATTTTATTTTAAAAAAAGCCATTTTTTTTCGTAGCTTTTCTCTAAAACAAGAATAAAACGATCCAACATTTATTAGTTTTGTGGAGGGGCGGTTTTAACCAAGTTAGGGGAATATGTATTTTTTTCTTTTTTTTTTAACTCTAAAAAAAAAAACAGAGAAAAGATACATACAGGTGAACCGGCGTTACCACGAAAAATTGACTATATTCAAGTTTAAATTGTCAAGTTATAATATAAATATTAATATCATTTTATATAAAATGGGAAAGAAATATTATACAGTGTCGGACTGGGTACCTCAAGCCTAGTGAGATTTTTAACCTAGGGGGCCCCAAGTGTATTTTTTTTGTTTTTCCCTTCAAAAAATTGTCTAAAAAAAATTACCTCCGACTTTTTTTTAATCCAAAACTTTTGATGAGTAAAAAAAGGTCATCACATCCGCAATTCAGAACTTTTTTGACTAAAAAAAGGTCCTCGTCTCTAAAAAAAAAGTTTTACCTCTGCCACAAATTTTGATGACTAAAAAAAAGGTCCTCACCTCCCCAAAAAAAAAAAAAAATACCCATGCCAAAAAAAATTTTAATAACTAAAAAAAAAATACCACCCGGGGGGTCCCCAAGGTAGGGGGGGGGAGACAAAAATGAGGGAGCTCCTTCAGATTTTTCTCACCATCTCACCTGTCCAGTCCGACAATGATATTATATTATGCGACATCATAGATGTCTGACCGATTACATACTAGTAGGTACTCGTTCCATAGTGCGCAACCAAGGTAGTCATGAAGTTGTATAATTTGTCATCTAAATATTTAGTTTTTCTTTTCAGTTGGCTTGCGTAAATTAGAAAAAAACTTAAGTTTACACATAAAAAAAGGTTATCTTGGCAGAAGATAATAAATTATCTTGGATTTATATTATCTCAAATCGAGGTAATAATCTTCTTTTAAGATCATGTATCCTCGGTTTAAGATTATCTGTGACTTTGGTTTCGTTTAATTATTCTCTTGGTAGAAAAATCCTTATGTCAAGGACTTTTTCCTTAAATGCATAACATTTAAAATACTAACAGAGAATCAAGAGTTATTATCTTGACTGAAAGCCCCTGTTGTCTTACGGTAAAGAGTTTGCCAGCCTCACCCCACGTAGATATACAGTAGACTCGCCCGTTGTTGTTGTTGGCTGGCAGACAATTTGAGCAGTAGTTCAAGATATGCGCGGGAGAGAAGTTAGGTTTGTTTTTTTTTGCCGTCAGTTGTCTTTAAAGGTTAATCATTGTTTTTATCTGCTTTAAAATGGACGAATTTGTATCTGTTACCCTCAAACGATGGGGATTTTCAAATTTACTTAAAAATTTCAAGGGGTAAGTAGCTTTGAATAATTTATATCTATAAGAGTAATTTTGCAATGGCGTTGCAAAAAGTTTTTCTTCAAAAACAAGTGCTTTTTCGTACGACCTATGAAATTTCTCACGATTAACAGAGTAAGAAAGTATCATATTTCATAGGCGTGCGAAATAATATTATACATGTGTGGGAATTTTTTTCGAAATATTTACCATTCTATTAACCTGACTGTGGGGTCTTTATCTTACACCAAGTCTTGGTTTAAGATAATATGATCTTGAATCAAGAGAATCATAATCTTAAATCAAGATTATAATTCTCTTCATTCAAGATTAAATTATCTTAAATCAAGACTTGGTGTAAGATAATATGATCTTAAATCAAGATAATTACATACTTGGTTTAAGATAATATGATCTTAAATAAATGGTTTAAGAGGCTTTGATTTAAGGAAACGTCCTTAAATCTAGGACCTCAAATTCCAAGATCACGGAGGACTTGATCCAAGACAGTCATGGCGTTGAACATATCGAAAGCCTTGGTTCAAGATCGTTTTGCTTTGATTCAAGATATCCTTTTTTTCTGTGTAAGTTTTTGTAAAAATTAATTGATTAAAAGATACTTAGGGAAATGTTAATGAACGTGATTTATGTTTCGTTAAAGACGCATTAAGCGAACATTAATTATAAATCTATATACGAATTATGTTGGTAAAGTTTTTTAATAGAGTTCATGTTTAATAACATTGTCATTTTTTATAAAATATTGTTTATAAAATAAAATTTTTAATGTTTTCAAGTTAAATTAACTAAGAAACTTAATTGCCGTTATTACCTTTATAACGTTATAAAGATTAATAACACTGCTCTACAAAAAAAAGATTTTTTTTATTTGCCGACACCATTTTAGTTGCATCTGGCTATATTTGATGCGCTGATCGAAACCTTTTTCCGTTTTTCCAGGTCAGCTCTTTTTTTTGAAATATAGTATTTTTTTTTGTATATAGTCATAATAAAAAAAATAATTAAGGTCTAATTAATTTTTTTTTGCGGTGGATTGGTTCTCTATTAATAGGGCTCTAACATAAAAAAAATCGAATTTCAAATATCTTTATTCGTTTGTTTTTAATAGGATTCTAAATTCACAAAATTAGACTTTTTCGCATTTTTTCGATATATTTTTATTTTATATTTTATAAATATACTAAAGATACGACTCTAATTTTTATACACAACACTAACACATATGTGCGGTTTATAAAAATAAGGAAAGTTTAAAATTTAATTTAGTGATATAATCTGGAGATTTTACCGGGGGTTATTATTTTATATTTTATAAATATACTAAAGATACGACTCTAATTTTTATACACAACACTAACACATATGTGCGGTTTATAAAAATAAAGAAAGTTTAAAATTTAATCTAGTGATATAATCTGGAGATTTTACCGGGGGTTATCGAAAAAAAAACAAAAATATTGAAGTATTTTATTTATTTTTAGCAAATTAACGCAATAAATTAACCCTACAATGGATGATTTTTCAGAATTAAAAATAAAATTTAAATACATGTGTAAAAAGGGCTGCAAAGACCTTAAAAAATACTCTATTTTTAATCTTAATCTATAAAAACACACTTTTTTTAAGTAAAGCATTATTTTAGAGCAATATATTTTCACGGAAAGAAATTAGTGGGCTCTGCGCTATACATTATAAGATATTTGGTAACAGTGGCAAATTATAGTGATTTAAGCTATAGATTATAAGGGACACAATAACTAATAATGTTAAAAATAAATTGGAAACGATTATATATATTACAGACACGATTATATTTATTACAGGCACTATTATAAATTTACAGAAATTTTATTATATTATAAAAATTATTAGCACGGACAATAATTAAATCTATTTAAGCTATAAATGCCATACTATTTGTTATATTTTATTATTCACTAAACAATTAAAGTATTTCATATAAATTTTTACACTGACTGCCATAATTGTAAGAGAAAGCCTTGTATTTATATAATAAGCGATTATAATTTGCTTGGTATGTGTGTTATAGCGCTCCTAGCTATAATTTTTTTTTCCGTGTTGAAACTAGGCTTAATGAATTAAAATATTTGTTTAACAACTTATTAGTGTTCACTGATTCTTGCACCCTTGTTACTAACTTAATATTACTTAATACTTTTTAAGATAACTTACTTAATATTTTTCAAGATAACGATATAATAATAATAAAGGTAATTTTATGAAAATTTTAGGAATATATTCAGAGGATTCATCTAAAAATTACTGTTTAAAATATAAAAATTATGTATCAGTTTTATTATATCAAATATGAACAAATTAATGGTATGTAGCTCGTGTGCTAAATATGCATTGTAGGGTTGAATTTATTATGTAAAAAATAAAAAAGCTTTTTCTCCTTGCTTTAAAACATTAAAATAACATTAAATAAACATTAAATAATTCAAAATATTGTTTGGACTTTTAATTTCAATCTAAAACCTTTTTTATTTTTAGAAACCTCACATGTGTGTTAGTGGTGTTTATATAAGTCAGAGCCATATCTGTAGTATTTATTCAAAATTTTCATGAAAATATGTATAGCAAAAAAATTCCAAACCAAGCGAAAAAATCTAATTTTTTGAATTTAGAAGCTTATAAAAAAACAAAAGCATAAAGATATTTAAATCCGCTTTTTTTTGGGTTAGAGCCCTATTAATTGAGAACCAATCCACCGCAAAAAGAAAATTAATTAGACCTTAATTTTTTTTTTACTACAACTATAAGCAAAAAATACTGTGTGCTATATCTCAAAAACGAGCTAATCGATAAAAACGGAAAAAGGTTCAAATATCAGAGGATTAAATATAGCCAGACGCAACTAAAATGGTGTCGGCAAATTTTTGAGTATTGCGCAGTGTAATTTACACACTTTAATTTATGATGATTTTTTTTTATGTTAAAACATTTTATGAACTATTTTCTAAATATATATATACTAATCAATCAGATTATTTAAAAAGTCAAATATTGATTCTGCTTAACCATGGTAACCAAAATGTCCGTATAAACAAAGTCAATAACAATAATAAATATTGTCATAATCACCATTGTTAATTTATAACAATGTGTTCTCCAAATATTTAAAAAATCCTAAAAAAAATTGTTTTATTAAAATATATACTTGGTACCTACTAGGTATATTATATGCAGGTACAGTATTAGTAAATGAAATAGACTATATCAACGCTCGCGTAAAATGTGTTTTGCACAAAAAGTACTGGGAACGCCACCGCGGCCGAGCACATGTGACGCAGAAAGGCTTCGAATCGGATATTTCTGCTTCAGTATTGTTTTGACCATGGCGGCGGATTTAAGTTTTGCTGATCGCTGCAAAATTAAAGTTTTGCATGAACAAAACATATCCAAAAATAATATTGCAAATGCCGTTGGTTGCAGTGTAAGTATTACAACTATTTTACTGTAATTTAGTCAAGACCTTAACAGTTTTTTAGAGAAACAAGTGCAACGTAGCCATATATAAAAAAAAACCTACAAAATATCGCAACTTATAGACTACCAACAAAGATGTAGCCAAAGAATTATGTTTCAAATGAAATTTTTGCTTTTTATGTTGGCAATTAAAACAATTCCAGTTTTTACGAGTTGTTTTAATTAACAAAGACGATTGGTTTCTGAGGTTGATTTTATGAACCTTTTCTAAACCAATTTTAATTTCCAGTTGTCATAGAAAACATTAAAATATTGTTTTTACGTTTTTATAATATTTTTATGAAAGTAATCCCCTCAAAAACAAACCAGCCGTCTCGAATGAGCGAGAATACTTTCTCATAAAAATAGTTATGTCCAATTTCTAATATTGGGGGGGGGGGGGTGCGCTTGAGAGGGAGAGGAATTTTTTTTATCTTTTAGCTCTTTTTAAAATATTCTTCTATGGTGAATACTAAAAAAGGAAAAAAAGTAATGTCCAGAAACAATTTTTCAAATTTTGGAGAGGGGGGGTCATGAAAAAAATATTTTGTCTTATTTTATTTTAACTTTTAGGTGGTTTTTAAATTTTTCTTTTATTGAAATAATGAAAAAGTAATGTCCAGAAACAATTTTTCACATTTTGGAGAGGGGGGGGTCATGAAAAAAATATTTTGTCTTATTTTATTTTAACTTTTAGGTGGTTTTTAAATTTTTCTTCTATTGAAATAATGAAAAAGTTATGTCTAGAAACATTTTTTTTTACATTTTGGGGCGTTGGAAAAAATGATTATAGCGTTTTTTGTGTAGTTTTATTCAACGTAGTTTTTAAATTTTTCCCCCAGACACCCACTTTGCGCCCTAACAAAAAAAAAATACCTTAAAAAAATGCTTTGTCCCTGACGGTTTCTGCTAAACTTGGCGCCTACTTCAAAAACAAATTGGCGCCTCAAAAATTAGCTTCGAGAAAAAAAGCCTTGACGGTTTCTAACGAACTTTTTATTACATTTTCCAAAAAAAAATAATAAAAAAAATAAATAAAAAAATATTTAATCAAAAACTTTAAAACGTTTTTTTGAATTGAATTGTATCGAATTAAAAACAAATAACAAAAAAAAATAACAAAAAAAAATTACATTTAAAAAAAGATCTTTTTTAAAAAAAGGTCTTTTTTAAAAAACGAAAAATTATTGAAAAAAAAGCAATTAAAAAAAAATTAAAAATTTTCAATTTTTTTTTCATTAAATTTTCTTTTCACGAAAAACAAAAAAATTAAAAAAAATTAAAAAAATTGAAAAATTTTTTTTTTTTAATATTTTTTTTTGATTTTTTTTAAATTTTTTGTTTTTTGAAAAGAAAATTTAATTTCTTTACTTTCAAAAACAATACGAATCTTCCCCTCTTGGAACTTGATTTTTTCTGAAAATTTCAAGTCGATCGGATTATTCGTTCTTGAGTTATCGTGTTCACAAAATTTGTGACATCAGACGGACAGACAGACGAACATTTGAAAAAAAAGTTGCTTTTTTTTTCATGCAACAAATTTATATCCAAGAATATTTAGTTTAGGACGATTTTTGATTTGTTTTTGAAAATTCGAAACTACCGTATATTATTCTAGCGCCGGCGCTGTGAATAATATAACAATAATAAAATTTACATAAAATATTAATCCGAGATCGAGATTTTAAATCAAATTCCCGTTCGTGGTTGTGATTGACATCTCGGGATTGAATTCCCTAATCATAATTCATATTTTATTATAAAATATAAAACTTATTGACCTTGTAATTTCAAACAGCCAAAATCGGATGCAGAATGTTTTAGTACGTAGAGGGAGAAGGGCGTGGCGTAAAGCGGTGTCGTTCCCTAGTTCAACAGATCTTGGTAACGGTTCGCGTTGGTCAATTTCATTTACAAATACTGTACCAACATTCGATTTTATTTAGGACTAGTCTGATCGAACAAACTTCGGGTACGAAATTTTCCCAGAAACTATTTTATTAAAAATAAGAATATCCTTCGACATATCAATCTGAATTATTGTATTCTGAAAAACAAAAATATAAGAATCCCGTAAAATTATCGTCCCTTAAAGTATGATCCGTTTATACGTGATAGTGACTAATATTGAAAGTATGCGCAGCTCTAGAAACGGAACGTGAAGAGGGTAGACCAAGTATATGTGTTGCGGGTAAGAAAGCGTAAAACAGAAGGTTGCTCTAAGCATGACGTCTTGTAAATGTAAAAAAGTCCAAACGTCTTATCTCAAAAAAGACAACTTTACAGGAATGAGAAATAACCCTTCCTCGCATTATTCATATGTTGAAAATGTACTTTTTTAATATAAACTTAATACATTTTTAATGATTAACTTACCTTAAATCATTTTATTGTGTATAAAATAAATAAATACAAATAAAAACCTCATATTTATAGAAACGACACTTTGATGCTCAAAATTAATATATTTTTTTAAGATACGAGCTTTGAAACATTATTAGCGGAACGCACCTGTTAGATCGCATGCGCTATGTCAAGTTATTCAAACTGAAACTGCCAAGTTTATTTTTTCATGGTTGATTCATTAAACAATATAAAGAGTTGTTTTAAGAATAATTATTTCAAACCTATTCGTGTTAATACTGTGTTTCTTTAACACCTAAGTATTCTATAAATTTAGATTGTTTTACCATTATTTTTGTGAAAAATCTGTGTAAGAAATGAGTGTGAATTCCTTACTGCGAAAACGACTAGGTATTACAAAGGATACGCAAGCTGTAATTTTACGAAGGTTTACCTGGGATACTGAATAAAAAAACAACTTTTTATTCATAAATTGTCAGAATATATAGTTAATATAACAAGTAAAAATATTTACCATTAATTCGCCTTTTAAAAGAAAATTTTTTACTTTAAACATTTAAACTTCAAAAAGTTTTATAACATGCACATAATATGTCAAAAAAGTGTCGCCAAATGCAAACAGTGCGATCCAAAATAGTCAGATTCAAGAGATACTAGGTTTAAAAATTTATTTATTTATAATCATCTAAGATACGACGTTGCTATCTTGCTTATATTTTTGTTATTAAAAAAAATAGCAGGTGAAACTTATTTTTTAAATGTAAATTGATAATATAAAGCGTTTAAGTCCAAAATTTCAAAATCGAAAAAAAATGTGATACGACGTCCTGAAATTTACAAGACGATGAGTCACTATCAAAAATGAATTAGCCTATATTATATTATAACTGATAAGTGTCGATATAGGCTTAATATTGTCGAGTTACTTTTTCATCCTCGTATCTCCAAACAATCGACTTTTGGTGCATTTTACTATAGGCTAATTCGTTTAAACGTGATAGTGACTCATGCTTCAAGCGCCCTCCCGTTTCGCGCTTCCTTACCCGCAACGCCTATACTTGGTCTACCCTCTTTCGTTTCTTTCCCCGCGCGGCCCATACTTTCAATATGAGTCATTATCACGTATAAACGGATCATACTTTAATCAACTCTGTACATAATGACTTATACGAACTCCAATTTACAACCTTGACTTATAAACTAATTAGCATTATTAATTAAAGTTGTATAACAACAATTTCACAACAATTTCTCAAAGGCCTTAAGTCATCTGTTTACTTTAAATACCGACCGTCGCCTAAGAGGACACACATATAAATTAAAACAAGAGCTTTGCCGTACAAGCTTCAGAAAATCATACCTGTTTAATCACATCTTGCATCCCTGGAATTCACTTCCAAAATCTGTAGTTGATGCACCATCGATTAACACATTTAAAAACCGTTTGGACAATTTTTTTAATTGATTGTTTTTGAACACTACAATATTGTAAATTCTACATTCTGTTTATATTTTCGATCTTGATTTTAATAGGTTTAAGTACCTCAACTCTTATATTAATATAATAATAATAATAATAATAATAATAATAATAGAGCGCCGTCCAGAGGCTCACCTAACTGCATGATACATAATATACGATGCCATGATTGCCTTGATGTGACTTGTGCCCAGGTTTATAACGTTATGTTTATGGTTATGCGAGCGTGTGGACATTTCAGTCATCATGTACAGAGTTGATTAGTCAAAGGAATCAGAAATAGATATTTTGGAGACACGAGGTTAAGAAGGTTACACGGCGAAGTGAAATCGCCGAGGAAATTCCCTCTGTTAGTGTCATGTGTCAATTTAATCGCAAGTCTATTATTTTATCATATTTTGAATAACTTACATCTTACCTATCCGTCCATCTGTAACTATATCTCTTTCGTCTATTTGTCTGTCCGTCCATCTTTTTCTGTGTCACAATTCCTGTGTATACGGTAACTCAAGAACAGAATCTCCGATCAATATTAAAATTTGAGGAAAGTTCAGAAAACTATTTATTAAAGTCTTCGCGTTTACATAGGACCACAAATTAAAAATAAAGTGAGTTTTTCAGAAACCAGACTAAATTTTTTCCTACGAATTGTTGGGCGCTGAAAACAAATATGGCAATGAAAAAAATTCTTGACCCTCAAAATGGTTTTTTTGTATGCATTCGCTGCAAAAAAATAAATCCGCAAGAATTCATCAAAAATGTTTTTATGAAAATATTGATAAATAAAAATTACTTGCAGATTTAAAATATGTACTCTGGTTAATTTTATACAGGGCCTCAGATTCCAAAAAGTGTTTTTGTGTTTTTTTCGATATATTTCATTAAAAATTTTATATAAATAATACAGAGACAGCAAAAAAATTATATATGTAATACTACTACATACATATTCTTTATAAAAAA
Organism: Brachypterus glaber; assembly: GCA_958510825.1. NCBI lineage: Eukaryota > Metazoa > Arthropoda > Insecta > Coleoptera > Kateretidae > Brachypterus > Brachypterus glaber. Next base: position 25,790,536 of record OY294047.1, on the reverse strand, counting down.
AATAAATAATTTTTTAATCTATTGGTGGAAAGTCTGGGGGGTTTGGACTTTTTGCACATGTTAATAGAAATATGTATAATAAAATTGTCTGATATTCAAAGCATACTGTTTTTCTCTAGTTTTTTTTTAGATATTTAAACAAATTTGACAATAAATGACCTCCCTGATCCCTAATTTCTTTCAAAGCCACAAGCACAGTGGCAAAATTTTATCATAAAGCTGGTAAAAACCGAAAATAATCTTTTATTTAGTGAAATTGGTAAACAAGCTTTTAAGAGGTCGTCCATTTTAAAAATAGTAATAAATTTTTCAATAAATATGGTGTACAAAAATAATTTGTTATATATATTTTTTTTCATAAATATATTTATGTATACATAGTTTCTGATTATAACATTTTATTTTAACGGGAAAGCATTATTGATTTTTGTTTCCTTATTGATAAAAATAAAAATAAAGCCGTTCAAGTATTACGTAAGGCACTTTTTGGACAATTTTGACCCTTTACGAACCCCTGGCGAAACACCGTAAAATTTTCAGTTTTTAACAGCTTTATGATAAAATTTTGCCACTGTGCGTGTGGTTTTGAAACAAATTAAGGATCAGGGAGATCTTTTATTGTCAAATTTGTTTAAATTGCTAAAAAAAACTTGAGAAAAACAGTCTGGATAAGGGTATCAGACAATTTTATGATATTTCTTTTAACATGTGCAACGTTAAACCCCCCAGGCTCTCCACCATTGGAAATTAAAAAAAATTGTAATTTTTTTATAAAGCATATGTATGTAGTAGTATTACATATATAAATTTTTTGCTCTGTATTATTTATATAAAAATTTTAATGAAATATATCGAAAAAACACGAAAAAATGCCATATTTGGAATAAAGGCGCTGTAAAAAATTAACCAGGGTAGATATTTAAAATATGCAAGTAATAGCATGAATCATTTTTATTTGGCAATATTTCCATAAAAAAAGATATGAAATCTTGAGGAATTTATTTTTTTTTGACTCGAATGCATACAAAAAAAACCATTGTGGGCTATATCTCAAGAGTTTGAGGGTGAAGATTTTTTTCATTGTCATATTCGTTTTTAGCACCCAAAAATACATAGAAAAACTGACTTAATTTTTTTTGTGGTCCCGTGTTATTTGTTTTTATTGTTTGTATTAAAATATAAGCACGTAAAAACGTTTTCATGTTTATTATTTATTTAAAAATTGTTAGGTTCCCAATTAATATAGACCTCAGGGCTCTAATGTTAGTTCTATCATTTCGAAAGCCCTGCAATTGAATTTCTTTCACGTATTCTTATTATACTATTCACAGCGCTTTAGCTAGAATAGTATTATACGGTAGTTTCGAATTTTCAAAAATTGTCCTAGACAAAAAGTTTTTGGATACAAATTTGTTTCATGAAAAAATAAGAAACTTTTTTTTTAATATCCTGTCTTTTTCTCTATCTGCCCGTCCGATATCACGTTTTTTGTGAAGACGATAACTCAAAAAGGAATAATCCAATCAATTTGAAATTTTCAGGAAAAATTAAGTTCTATAAGGGGAAGGTCACTATTAGTTTTATAACCCCCAAAAACAAATGGGCGAGAATACTTTCTCATAAAAAGTTACGTCCAATTTATAATATTTGGGGGGAGGGCGTTTGAGAGGGAGAGGGATTTTTTTATCTTTTAGGTGGTTTTAAAATATTTCTTCTATTGTGAATACTAAAAAAGTTATGTCCAGAAACAGTTTTTTACATATTTGGGGAGAGGGGGAAGGGCTGGAAAAAAATTATATTTGTGGTTTTCAATTTTTTCTCTTATTGTGAATAATAAAAAAGTTATGCCTAGAAACAGTTTTTTTGGCGGAAAGGCTGAAAAAATGATAATAATTTTTTTTGTGTAATTTATTTTATCATCGTAAATAATAAAAAAATACGAACAAAACAAAAAATTTATCCCCCTTTTACCCCCCTTCCCCCAACCGATTGTGTACGAACTAGTCCCAGATAATATAAAAATACACCTCCATACCAAATTTGAAGTCGCTAGCTCAAAGCGTTCTTAAGTTATAGTGGCTACAGACAGACCGACAGAACGACAAACCAAACATCTTTTTTTTGTTGCTTATTTTGGTTTGGACTTTTTTTCGACGTTTCAGGAAAAAAACAAGATGATTTAAGCAAAACAAAAATAACTTTTTTTTCTATTACAATAAGTATAAGTAGAAAAGACTTTCTTTTATGAGAAAGTAAAAGGCTATGGGGGGTTAAACTTTTTTAAAATGAAAAAACTACCATTTTTAATTTTTTTTTCAATTTTTTTTTGTTTTTCAGAAAACGAAAATAAAAAAACTATATTTTTTTTTATTTTTTTTTTATTTTTTTGAAAAAAAAATTTATTTTTTTTTTAATTTTTTTCATTTTTTAAAAAAGATCCTATTAAAAATATATATATTTTTATTTATTTATTTATTTATTTATTTTTTTGAAAAGGGAATTTTTCCATTTTCTTTTTCGTTTTTTTGCAAAAATAAAATAATAAAATAGTTGATTTTTTGGGAAAATGCTATACCATTTACTGTGAATAGTATATAATAGAATGCGTAGCGTTACATATCTTCACGGTTTGTTTATTTTTTGGGATTGCTTGACACCCGTATAATTTATATCTCACCTTTTGCTTCGTATTTCAAACTATTACAACGCAATTATTATCTACAAGAAACTGATTTCAGTCAGATAATTCTTCGTGTGACTTATTGTTGTATAAATCTGGCTGTGTGTTTCTTCGGATATAGAGATTTGCGCAATATTGTAAAAATTGCGCAGTATTATTAAAGCAAGCCCTGAAGATATGTAATGCTACGCATTCCATTATATACTATTTACAGTAAATTGTATAATATAATATTATTGCATTTTCCCAAATACGTAACAAAAAATCAAAAATTAAAATTAAAAAAAAAAAAACTTAAAAAATAAATTTCAACAATTTTTTTTTCATTTTCTTTTTGCGAAACAAAAACAAAAAAAAAATATTTTTTTTAAGTAAGATCGTTTAAAAAAAAAAATTTAAAAAAATAATAAAAACATTTAAAAAAGTAAAAAAAAATCATTTTTTTATTTTCTTTTTACGAAAGACAAGAAAAAATTGAAAAAAGAAATTTTTAAAAAATGATAATTTTGTCATTCTTTAAAAAAGTTTAACCCTTTTTTGTTTTTAGGGGGATTAATTCAAAATTGGTGGAATTGATTCTTATAATAAAAGTATTTTTTTCTAAAAAAGTTACGTTAATCGGAATTTTCTTTCAGCTTCTTTCGATTTTTTTTAAGTTTAAACCCCCATAACTTTTTTATTTTTGGGGGGATTTGTTTCAAAAACAATAGGAATCTTTTACTCATAGAACTCAATTTTTCCTGAAAATTTAAAGTTGATCGGATTATTCGTTTTTAAGTTATCGTGTCTGCAAAAATCGTGACAAAAAAACAAAAATTTCTTATTTTTTCTTGAAACAAATTTGTATCAAAGAATTTTTTATCTAGTAAGATTTTTAAACATTTTGAAATTTCTAAACTACTGTATAAAACTATTCTTGCGCATTAAAAAAAAAATTGAAAAAAAAAATGGTTGATTTTTTTAAAGTATTTGAGAAAATGCAATATACCATTTACTCTAAATAGTATATAATAGAATGCGTCTCATTATAGTTGTCCGCATAAAAGAAAGTCTCCGACGAAAGGGGGAAGAATCATTCGCGCTCTCTTCTTTCCGTCAAGAGCGTTATAAGGCGTGCATGCTTACAACGGGCCTCCCACTTGCACACATATTCCAAACATATTTCCCGACGCCACAGATCCGCAGATATATTATATAGTTTGACACACGGATCTGTGGCTATTATATATTATATCTTCAAGGCTTCTTGAATAATACCTACAATGTAGATCCTATAAACTACCATAATACAGTATTATAGTAGGTACTGAATAAAATAAATGTTCTTTTTTTTAATACCGGGTCCATTTTAGGCAAAAAACCTTCGAAAAAATAGCTGTTCACTCAAGTCTTTTTATAAATTAAGGCTTTAGGCCCTAAACAAAATTATTCCCTAAAATTTAGGGTGTAGATGGAAAATGAAAGATTTGGCTAGGGCCCTATACGGATAGGCTGGTAATGGAGAGTTGGCTCAAACCAGTTGGAACTGATTGATACCTTGATGATGAGGAAAATATTATATTAAATATAAATAGAAAAATTCTAAAAATCAAATAATAAATCAAAATATTTTTGTTTGTTTTTATTAATTGGCTAGCTGTTGAAATAAAAAATATTTGTGCCTAATTTTTAATGATCCGTGAACATATTTTATTACATTATTATTATAGACGTATCGGTACTCTCTGACCCGAGTAATTATAATGTTATGAAGTCTGATTTATCACAATTTTATTCATATCTATATGACCTATGGCAGAGAGACCTGCATGTTGTTGACATTAATATACCTATATCAAAATAAATAAATATTTCATAGGTGTATGCACTTTATTATTATGCATTTGATACTATCCAGAAATATCTATAACTAATAATTATAGTCTCGATTATATCTATAAACTATTTCTAGGAGAACGGGGGAGTAGTGGTGATAACACCCGCTTGTAACGCCTCCGATCCGGGTTTGATTTCCAGGTGAGGAAATTAGCTTTTATTTATAACTAAAAGACTACGCAATATCTGGAACAATATAGTTTATCCACGGCCGTGATTAATAGGCCTATTAATCACGGGTCTATAAAAATAAACCGTTTAAAACCCAAAACGGCCGTGGATAATAGTATATTATTCAACGAGCGTATAATAATTATTATAATTATTATAATTATAATTATAATTGGTATTAATCACCCGAATGATTAATAGATTAATAGATATTAATAGATATTATAGGCTTATTAATCACGGGTCTGTAAAAATAAACCGTTTACAATGTAAAACGACAGTGGGTAAAGTATATAATTCTACTCGCATATAATAGCTATTAATCATTCGGGTGATTAGGTCACTTGCTTCGGCTCGTGCCCCAAAATTAACCCTCATTGATTAATAGCAATTATTATACGCTCATTGAATAATATACTATTATTCGCAACTTTATATGTAATACATACATTACGTGTGTTAATAAAGTTTGGGAAGTACGTGATTTCTTGTCTCACTGTTTTCCACGCTTATACCGAACCTGTAATGAAAAAAAGAGACCAGTATCATAATTATTACTGGTCTGCTTTTAAATCAATAATTTCCGCTAGATGGCGCCATCGATTAAAATATCGTTAAGCAAGATGGCTGAACTGCGGTTTTCATGATAAATACGAATATAATCTAATACATTTTATTTGAAATATTTAAATTGTACAGTTTTAGTCAATGCTTTTTACTTTTAAGACTAAGAAGGATAACAAATGTTATAAACGGAGTCTTGTGAGCTATCAAGAAATGTTTTTTTGTGGTAGTTTTTTTGGATGTTACAAACTTGTGAGCTATCAACATGTGTTTTTGTGGTTGTTTTTTTGGGTTGTTAGATATCAACAAGTATTTTTTTGTGGTTGTTTTTTTGGGTTACGTGTATATGCAACTTTAGTTTTATATGAATGTGCATTCAAATGCAGGAAAAATTATTTGTGGTAAATATGAAAAAAACTAAAAAATTAAGTATTATAGTATTATTTTCTTCATTTGAATTCAAACATTTAAGTTTCAAAACAATTAGTAAGGTACTTTATTTTTAAATAAAAATAGTTGGGAATAAAGTAGTATACAAGAGACTTTTACTCTCAAAGGATTTACTTTTTTGAGTAATTTAAAGTGGTCAATCAAGTTTTTTTTAAATCTATACCTACCTCTTCGATATATTTCACGTTAGAAATTTTATTGAAATGTAAAATAATAGTATAATATTTTAGCTATTATTTATGACTTTTTATTTTTATTAACTTTCCATTTTGGTATGAAATTCATTAAACTTTAAAACGTTACTAATAGTCAAATAAAGAATATTTTTGGTCAAGTTCTTTATTCTGAGGCGCACCCAGGACTTTTCTTGGAGGGGGGCAATACAAAAACAAAAATATCTATCGCAGATGATCGAGAGAACTTTGTCTTTAACTTTCATTATATAAGATGACTTAAATAAATAAAATAAATATAAATAAATAATTTATTTATTTATTTTATTTATTTATTCATCGGTTTTTTTATGAAAACTTAAAAGATTAAAAAGAACAAAGTTATGTGAAGACATTTAAATCGTAGACGTAAATTAGTTTAGTGCTTTGATTAATTTGTGTTAAAATGTATTTGTTATAAAAATATTAATACATCTGAAACCGTTCTATAAATATTATAAATATTGAGATTGATTTTACAATTGAAATTTTGTGTTTGCGATTTATTTTAGTGGATGAATCCAGATTAACCGGTTAGCCATGTTTTGAGGTTATGTTATAGAAGAAATTTTTATATTACATAAGAATACAAATCAGCAGCTCTATTGAGCTTGTGGATGTACAAGATAAAAGAAGAAAGTAACATGTGGTTTATAGATAAAAACGCAAAGAAAACATATTATTTTATCTAGAAGTTATTGTAATAATGGTTTAAATTTATTTAAGCTAGGTATTCCGTTTATAAATACGGATTTTGGAATAGAATTCCATAATGTGATACCAGTTCCAAGTAGGGAGTTATAGCCAAAATTATTATTTATATGATATGATTATAATACTTGTATCTGGTTAAAAAGAACATATAGTTCAAGACCAAAAGTGACCATAAAATCATATTTATTTATAAATATTACAGAAAAGGTAAAGCATCTTATTAAAAAATGCTTAAAAACAACAAGTTTTAGTTAGCTGGCCAAAAAACTTTTTGGCCCTAGGGCAACACAGTCAAACTTTTTGCCCGCAAAAAATGAACAAAAAGTGATGCTTTTAGAATCAATCGAATAAAAACTATGTTAGGTACCTACAATTTTATGCTGCGCACGTGCAATTTACATTTTCTTGCTTTATTTTAGCACAGTTCTGTTGACGCAGTTAATTTACCTGGTTCTCGATTTTTTTCATAGTCGTTGTTGGCGCCAAACGTCTTGTTACTGAGACTTAATAAATAATAATGCACTTAACGCGTAAAAAGCCACATGACATAATTTGTGAATTATTACGTGAATATACAGGGTTGTTTTCTTAATTGGTACTTACCACTAGCGGCGTAAAAACATCTTGAAATTTGGAGCAGGCAAATTGCATACCCCACGATTTTTACCAAGAACAATTCCAGCTGGAAACTTTTTACCTCCGTTGTCAGATTAAATTTTAGCAACCTTAAAAACCCCAAAATACCAGTTTTCACGAAAACTAACCCCCGACCATCAGGGGGTAGATTGAGAAGAAAAATATTTTTAGATTCAGTTTTAGCGACCCCAAAAACCCCAATATATAAATTTTTAAGAAAACTACCCCCGCCCCTCAGGGTGTGGAGTTTGAATTTTTTTATTATCAGGTCCACTTTCATCAACCTCAAAACCCACAATATACCAATTTTCACGAAAACTCTCCCCGTCCCTCAGGGGGTGGATCTAAATTTTTTTATTATCAGATTCACTTTCACCAACGTCAAAACCCAAATATTCCAATTTTTATGAAAACTACCCCCGTTCTCCCTCAGAGGGTGTTGTTAGAATTTTTTTATTATCAGATTCACTTTCAGCAACCTCAAAAACCACAATATAACAATTTTGCTCGATCGGTCGGTCGATCGGTCGGTCGATCGGTCGGTTTATCGGTGTGTCCGGGAAATCGATAACCTAAGAACGCTTTAAGCTAGAGACTTTTTGACACACAGGTATCTTGCCAAAAGTTCTCGATCGGGATTATTTTTGGTGAACATTGGTGTCCGGTAAGGGGAAAAATAATTTTGTAACATTTTGAAGGTTGCTGTTAGCAACTGAAATTGAAATTGAATTTGATAATTAAAATTTTCTAACTCCACCCCCGGGAGGAGGGAGTGATTATTTTTAAATGTTTACAAAATTTAAGTGAAAATTAGTGTATAGGCTAAAAAATTGAATCTGATAATGAAAAATTCTAATGTGCAAAAGTGTTCTGGCCTCGGCTCTGGCAAACATATACAAATATACTCTGTGCGTTAGCGTTTGGTAAAACATATTTGTGCGCATATGTGTTTAATAACATATACGAATGCACAAAAGTGTTCTGGCGAACATATAGAAATATACCATGCGCAGAAGTGTTTGGTAAAACATATTTATGCGCAGATATGTTTAATAAGGCATACGAATGCACAAAAGTGTTCTGCCAAACGTATACAAATGTACTATGCGCAGTAGTGTTTGGTGGGACATATTTATTATATTTATGCGCAGAAGGCTTTAATAATACATACGAATGCTCAAGAGTGTTATGGCGAACATATACAAATGTACCATGCGCAGTAGTGTTTAATGGAACATATTTATGCTCAGAAGAGTTTAATAATACATACGAATACGCAAAATTGTTCTGGCAAATGTATACAAAATTTGTATTTAATATAACATGCACAGAAGTGTTTAGTGGAACATATCTATGCGCAGAAGTGTTAAGGAATACATACGAATGCGCAATCTGGTTAACATATGCAAATATACCATGTGCAGTAGTAATAATTACAATATTTTCGTAAACATTAATATATGCATATAACCATGGTTTTTGAGGTTGCTAAAAGTGAATCTGATAATAAAAAATCATTTCACGAGCGGAGGTGAAAAATGGGAAAGCGTTTTTACTGGGCAGTGTATTTATTATTGACCGCCGTCAATAAACAAAGGTTAATAATATTTATTTTAGTGGTTGTCAAGGTAGACAAGCGTAGACAGCGGTTCATAATATGTAAGCTAGCACTTAATTAGGTAGTTTTCTGACCGAAAAAGAACCTATTTCTTAGCATTTTATTTTTCTGCTCGTTACCATGACAGCAAGCGCAAAATTGAATTTTGCGCGTGTGTAGGCAACCGGCAAGTCAATCGTAAAACAGCTGTCAACTTCACAGTGTGTGTTCTGCCATTTTTTTAATATAAAATTATTATTTATCTTTAAGTTTGGACTTTTTACAAGTTTAATCAAAAATCAATTTCGTGTGCTAAATTAAATATTTATATGTTAAATATTTTTTGTTAAGGAATTATCGAGTTACAGTGATTCTAAACCACCATATTTGCAAAAAAGCGCTCTTAATAAAAAATAACTAATTTCTAACCCAATAAGGAAATGAAACATTTCCAACTCAAGAGATGCTATTGGCCGAGGCTCAGCTTTTTCTGTCCTCGGTTGGGAAACATAACTTTTATCACTTGTTGAAAAGTAAGTAAGAATGATATACTTTGCAACTTTTATAATTCACAAAAAGGGCATTTTATTGTACGACTGTGAATAATAGTATATTGTTTTACTAAGAGGAAAAGTGAATCTTTTTTTTACTAGTCTGTAGAATTTTTGACGAAGCGTGTACATTTGCAATTTCGGGGAGATTTGTAGGTGTATAAACCATATATTCTTCTTCAATCATTTTTAATCAATTTCACACAAGGTTTTTGCACAGAATCTCGAGTCAACCACCTGTTTACGTAATAAACAAACAAGTTTGAAGTATGGCTGTTATCAAAGTCAAAGAGTGCTGCCGCCAGTGGTGGTTTTGCTAACTAACTTTTTTTACGGCGTACATCAATGTCCAAACTCATTTTGTTACTGTAAAAAAATAGATCACTTGTAACTAGTATGTTCAGTAAAATATGAACATTTTAGTACGCTTGAAGAATTTTTTTTTAATTTTTACACAGCTTATCGATTATCTCTTTCTCTACGAACCAACCACATTTTATTGTATTAATTATTCATATTAAACATAAAGGCACGAATAGATTTAAATTTGAGATAAGACTTATCGAGAAAAGTACCAATAGTATTATAATAGTCGATAATAAACATTTTAAATTAATTATCCTATTGCCCATTATACATATACATTTTATTATGTCTCTTATTGTTATACTCCTCGCCGTATTATAATAAGTAAGGTGGTTGCAGGTATTATGGCCATGTATTTATTATGGCCAATTTGTCATATTTCAAAAAGTAAGAATGAAAAAATTTTGATTACAGTATTTTAAGTTAGTGTTTCTAATAAGATTCCTAGGGCAAGCGCTAGATCGCGCCACTATTAATGGTTTTAATTCTGCAACGATTTTAGTGATTTTCTTTTCGTTTGCAAAAGATTATATAAAAATTTTAATATTTAATATAACATTTGATTACGGTAAGTACTTTAAATTTTATTTATATTTTATTATAGCAAAACGTCCTATTTAACAGTTAGTAAAAGTAACTTCTACATTACAGTGTAGAGTAATTTGGCCAGTTTGTGTGTATAGTAATATGGCCATGGCAATAAGATTACTTCCTGCAGGAAGCTATGAGGCTCGGTGATAGATTTTACGTTTATTTACATAAATATTGTGTTACACTAACAGAAAATTACAAAGAGCCATTTTTATTCAGATTGTGAATAATTAAAAAAAAGAAATAGCTAGTATAAAATATTTATCAAGTATGTTTTACTTTACCTAAATAATAATAATAATAATAATAATGCATTTATTCCAGTCAAAAAACCATATAAAAATAAAATATACATTTGTACATGTAAAAAAGTAATTATGAGAAAAAAAAACATACGGTAGAAGTAACAAATTATCAAATTATCAAAAGCAGAGGCGGCGCCAGTTAACAATAACTGGAGAACTCCAAAAAATATCAGATTGTTTGTTTGTTTGTTTTGTTTGTTTAACCTCGTACTATTCTACTTAAAAAGTCCAGGACTTGTGTGGGCTAGTAGTAGAGGGAACCACCGGCTTATACTGACTTTCGAACCAGTTTCTAGGGAGTATCCGTTTCACTTATCGCCTTCGCCAAATTTCAATTATTAATTAACTGAAAAAGGCAAATCGGCGCCAGTGAGAATCGAACTCACGATAGTAGACTTGCTATGCATACGCGCTAGCCACTACGCTATGCCTGAACTAGAGACCTGAGGAGTTTGTTGGCGTTGGACGTCAGGCGGCCAACATAGCTGGCAATTGTTTTACGGCGCAACGCATCCAGAGTGTCTACGCGAGCCTGAGTAAACATTTCAGATGCACTGTTGTACCTAGGAAGTCTGTGCATTATACGAAAAGCGTCGTTATAACACACGCGCAAGGTACGCCACGACGCCATTGTATGATTACACCAAAGTTCGGCCGAATACATGTTACAACAGTAAGTCTTGAAAAGAAAGTTTTTTACATCGGAAGAGCACATAGCAAATCGTCTGGCAAGCATATTAGCGCGGACGCATAAAGTCTTATAGTGTCTTTTTATTTCAGCGTTATCACAGAGGTTATCGACTATTATATGACCTAGATATTTGACTTCGGAGACACGTTCAATTACTGAGTCGTTTAGAAAAACTGGGGGTACAAAAACGTCTCTATATAACGCGGGTTTAAACACCAAAACTTTGCACTTATCACAGTTATAGCTCAGATAAGAGAGTTGGGCAAATTCTTCACACTTGCGTAGCAATTTACGAAGACCTTCTAGGGAGGGACATAGAAGCACCATGTCGTCAGCATAACTAATGCAGTTCACTTTAGCACCACCGATAAAGCAGCCTGCAGAAACGGCAGCGAGAATGTAGTGCAGTTCATCAATGTAAGCATTGAAACAGTCTGGAGCCAATAAGCTTCCCTGGCGAACACCATTCCGTTGTTTAAAAGTAAAGGACTCTGAAGAGCCCCAAAGGACAGATGCTGTGGCACTACAGTTCCAGTTTTGTATGATGCGGCATATATATTTAGGCACATTTCGTCTAAGAAGTACCTTAATAAGCGTTGCGTGGTGAACTCTATCGAAGGCTTTTTTAAGATCCAGGAATATGGCGTAGACAGGAGTATTTCTCTTGAGGTAGTAGTGAGCTGTTTCCTTAAGAAGATGTATAGCCTCAACAGTACCCACATGCTTCTTAAAACCAAATTGATGGTCACATGTTTGAAGAAAGGAGCTGCATCTCTTAAGAATAACAAGTTCAAGTACTTTGGAGAACGTCGAAGAAATAGCAATTGGGCGGTAATTAGAAGAGGATGATACATCGCCACTTTTATTTTTTACAATTGGTATAATCGTGCTTTTAGTTAGAGAAGAGGGCGTTGATCCGTGAGACAGCATACAGGAGAAACACATAGCCAGAAGTGGGTACAGCGCTTCATGTGAATAGATTACGTGTTCAGGGCATAAGCCGTCGCAACCGGCAGCTTTTCCACGCTTTAGTTGTAGAATCGCTGCTTTAATATCATGAGGAGAGACTACGTATTCTTCGTAATCCTCTACATCTAAATCTAATAAGTTGTAGTCGTCGTGAAGGTTACTAAGCTTTTCGTAGGTTTTTCCCCAATATTGGGCAATGTTCGCCTCACCAGGAGTCTGATCTATGCAAGTAGATAGGGATAAAGCGGTGTTATTAGTCTTTTTACAAGCTTTCCAGAAGTTTACAAAATCTTTTTCTAGGTGAGTCGTAGCTAAAGCGTCCGCTCGTATCTGATCCTCGCGACGTCTGATAGATTTGAGCTTAGCTTTAAAGTTTTTCCGTAAGCGTTGACGCTCAAGGTTTAAAGGGCAATCGGGTGGACGTCCAGCTTCTACCCACGCAAGAAAGGCGTTGTGCGCTAAGTTGTAGGTTTCAGAAACTTCAGCAGACCAACCAGGGACGACTTTAGGTCTTGGTTTATTGCTGCGGAATGTTTCCGAAACAGATTGACGGAGGGCTTCGGTAATATCGCAGAAGAATTTTTCAGTTTCGGCTTTATGCTCGGGCGAATCGCAAGAGGAACTACGGCAGTAGACTACATTGGGAAGGTGAATGCTCGATAGCTTATTACAGGACAAATTTTTGTAGTTTTCCATATGTAGATTGCATTTATCCGACCATCGGGGGATACCTGGCTTTGGTATAGCACTTCTAGTAAGGGTCGGCAACATATTAATCTTTAAAGTCATCGAAATCGGAAAGTGGTCAGACGGTGTAGTAATAAGGTCGACGTTTATGGTCCAAACGCATGCTGAGGCCGCACGTGAAACAAGACAGTGGTCAAACCAAGAGGTCGTAGAGTGGGCGTCACTGACGTAAGTGTAAGTATTTGCAGGTAGAAGAGCCACATCCAATATCAAGACACCTTCGCGCTCACAGAAACTAGAAAGTTCTTGATAGAATATATTATGTGGCAGAGGTCTTGCGTTGAGGTCTCCCATAAGGACTATATCATCCGGAGCACTTTCCTCGATAATCGCCGAGAAGCGGCCCAGGGTAGTGCAGAATTCTGGGAGATTTTCAGCATCAAAAGTGGGTATATGTACAGTAGCAAGAAGGATGGATCTATTATCAGCTTCAAAGGTTACAGCTGCAATTCTAGGATGATCACAATTGATAGGTTTAACAGCATGGGCATACTTGTTATGCCAGAGTATGGCAACTCCACCGAAAGGTCTTCCTCGGAGAATCTGATTAGTGTCCATGGCGCTAACGCCAGTAAATTGAAAGTTAGGGCTCGCCTTAGAGAGTTCAGACATATTATCCCAAGTAAGCCACGTTTCTTGAAGAAAGCAGATGTCAAAGGTATTAAACATATCGGTGACGTCAAGTAGTGAACGTTTAAAATTGCGGCAATTAAAGCTAACGAGCTTAAGCTTCGTGGTCATTATGACCGAGAGGTTATCTGACGTTTAGGCCGAAATTCCCACTCTTTGACACGAATTCCTTCCTTCCAGAGTTTAGGATCTAGGGCCTTGTTTAGACTAGAGACAGGAATACCAATTTTAAAAGTACTGAACTCTCCAGTTTTAGTTTCAATTTTAAGCACCGTGCAGTTATCTACGTGTGTGGAAATGAAGTTTGTGACGTCTTCCAAAGTGGTGTTATTGGACAGTCTGGATACGCATATATACGTGAATCTTTCAGCACTTAAGAGAGTAGGATTGTTTCCTGAGCTTACACGCTGTGGTTTTCGGCTTAACTTATCCGAGTTTAGCCTCGATGGTGGAGGAAATATTAATGGTTCCTTATGAGGTATAAGAACAGGAAAATTAACCCCAGACTTGGGATCAGGTGTAGGCGGCTTTCCACCTTGATGCTTGGAGCTGCAGCCAGGAGACAGACTGCTCGACTTTGGTTTTGAGGGAGGTGCGGGTACGATATTGATTTTGGGAAGATCAGCTTTTCTATTTTTCAGGTCGTTGAGTTCCTTTTTTAGAGAAGAAAACTCGTTGTAGTTACTCAGTTTGATATTCTCGACTTCAACTCTAAGTGTCTGAACAGTTTTTAGAAGAGAAGAAACATCAACATAGTCGAAAGTTACTGGAGGAAGCAAGTTTAGGTTGATTGCGGCAAATTTAGGTAGCTTTTCGGGATCAGTTTCTCGTAGAGGTTTAATAATGTCGCTGAGGTAGCGTTTTTTACGGCCGTCGCCTTTTCTGGAAGCAGGACCAGTGTAGGACGGACAGTGCGAGGCAATAAGGTCTTTGGCTGCTTCAACGTCGTTGTCGGAAAACGTATTTTCACAGAGCTGCAATAGCATTAATTCATCAAGAGTATTGTACTTTTGCACAAAAGTTCGTTAACAACAACTTTACATTCACAGACCATGCTTTACTAGAGTGCCTCACGGAGTATGAGGCTTGCAACGGAATGAAGACTGAACAGAACGGGAAAATTTATAAACTAATTTCCATGTTCGAAAAGTGAGGAAATATATGAAGTCCGGCAACAGCGCGAGTCAAATCAAACGGAATCTTCTTATCGGTGTCGCATAAAAAAAAAACCAAAACAGTTCGCTAATTGTTTTCAAGTAAAAGTTAACTATCACTATAAGTTTAGAGTGTTAAAACAGATCAGTTGTGCACAAAAAGTATTTTAAAGAAACAGTATTTAGGTGAAATTTACACTATAAACACAGGATCATTTTACACACAGTTGCCAGGTTAGATCTTCAAAAAAAAAATCCATTAAAGGTTTTTTTTATATTTTATGAAGTGTATAGTTTTTATTTAACTTTTCATTTTTTTTTTTTTTATATAATGAAAGGCAATAAAAAAAGCATATATAAATACTTAACTTGATAATATTTAGAAAAATATTATTTATTTTATATGTGGCCATATTACCAGTAATATGGCCAATTGATACATTTTTTAAATGGCCTATAATTTTTTATTTTTTTTAACTTTTTTCATGTTTTTCTTTAATAACTTAAGCATAAATTAGTAGTTTGGGCTCTATAAGTATTATTTTGTTTTGAAGTTATCTCCTTTAATTTTTATCAGCAATTATACGTTAGCATGGGCATAATACCTGCACTTACCTTATTATAATAATTATTAGTCCAGTCAAATAACAAGGAATTTATATGTTGAAGTTGCAATAAATGCATACAGGTTGATGTTTTAAAGGCTAATAGTGGATAGTAATAGAACACTCCTGTTAGTTTTCACCGGATGATTTGTTTAAGGGGAGTCCGCTATCTTGATTTTTAGGGGTGAGTGCGGCTATCTCGCTAAATATTCATCTTACAATAAAAATGCATTTAACTAATTTTGTTAAGGGCGAAATTTCCAACAATTTTTGTTTTGATCATGTTTTTAATATATTAATAACAATCGAGTTATAAATATTAAAAAATGAACATGTTGCACTACAAAAAAAAATGTGTAAATTTACATGCTAAATCAGAGGTAATATGTTGCCAAGCAGGTGCACGTAATATTTACGAGATTTAACTTGTAATTTTACATTTTTTTAGGAATATTACGTACATATACATGTAATATTCCTAAAAATTGTAAAATTACAAGTTAAATCTCGTAAATTTGGTGCACGTAATATTTACGAGATCTAACTTGTAATTTTACAATTTTTTAGAAATATTACGTACATGTACATGTAATATTCCTAAAAATTCTAAAATTACAAGTTAAATCTCGTCAATTTTACGTACACCTGCTTGGCAATATATTACCTCTAATTAAGCATGTAAATTTACACATTTTTTACAGTGTGGGGTAAAATTGGTTTTTTCGATATTTCAGCCAAGTTATTCATCGGAGGATAAAAGTGGTTATAAGCAAACTTGTAGCTCTTGTAATTCTCTATAAGTTTTATATATGAATTTTCATAAGTATTTTGGTACGGTTACAGAGTGCAAGTTGCACTGTAACAGTACCTAAATACTTGTGAAAACTCGTAATATATGAAACTTGTAGAGAATTTCAAGAGCTACAAGTTTGCTTGTAAAAACTTTTATCCAGCGATGTATAATTTGACTAAAAATCGAAAAAAATAATTTTACCTCCAACATGGCTATTCTTGAATATAAGTCGATTATAATCGACTTTTTAATAATAATTATTATTATTATAAAAAAATTAATTTTTTCAAAAAATTTTGGAAATAAAAAAATTTAAAATTTTAGTATCAATATGCATTATATGTAATTTTAAACAACTTTTAAAAATGTCCGGAACTCTGTCCGTTTGTCCGTCTGTCAAAATAAAAAGTTATAGTAGAGGAAAAATTGAGATCAAATCTTTTAGGAAGAAAAACTTTTAAGAGATTAATCGTACAAAATAGAAAACAGAGCTGTTCTAAAAAGAAAAAATGTGCTATCAACATATTCTTTTTAGGAAAAAATACTTTTATTAAAACTGTCAATCATAACAAATTTAAAAAAATTCTATTTACAAGTTTAACTTAAAATTTCTTCACGAAAAAGCCATTACACTGAGATAAATTTTTACATCCACGTGCATGGGTAATTTACTTGCAGCTGCTGCTGATGTGAATTTACACTCGAAGCGTTAATATAAATGCGGTGTGTATTATATTTTTACATCCAGTGTGTAAAGTTTACACCAACGCGTAAATATACTTTTTACCCAAAACCCTTCAATTTATTAAAAAAAAAATAGAATAACCATTTTGTTATTTTTCTATTTATGAATACTGTATTATGGAAAAACTAAGCAACAGAAAAATAAAACGTATATTCGTAATCAGCGCTACAAAAAGTACCAATATAAAATAGCAACAGAAAACATACACAAGTCTTGAAAACTCAAAATTTGCAGGCCAGTGTTACCGCCTAAATAAGTAAAATATTATAAAATGTATGTTTTAAGGATATTGTATTAATCACACTTTTTAAATATTTACTTTTAATCAACACTTACCAATTATTTCTTTGAAAAATCTAGCACACACAAAATTATACGTACGCTTTTACAAACGTAAAGAATTATAATGGTCGACAGCTACCAGACTCGATGAATCAGGAATTCTGGCTTTTCGAGTCACGTGACTAGCTTTACGTCCGCGATTGGCTGGCTTGTACATCAGAAGTGTAATTTTTACACTTCCGGTGTATTGTTGGTAAAGGTATGTTTATAAAAATACACTTTCTTGATCTCCGAGTGTATTGTTGTAGAAGGTATGGATGTAAAAATACACACTCTAAGTCAAAATCACCTCACCTGTGTAGTGTCACATCAATGTTGATGTACATTTATATAAAGGTGTAAAATTTACACATTTATAGAGTGTATTTTTTTACAGCTTTTCAATGTAATTTCTTTCAGTGTAGTATACTAGTATAATAGCAACTGCGAGGAGTAGGTATACTGCGAAGTATTCACGGCTTGTTGCTGTTACTCTAGGTATGCATTGCAGTAGAATAACTTAACTTATTGCATAGATTTATATTCACTATTACAAGGTAATAATGCCCAAAAAGTAAGGAAAAGGCTTTAAAATGGAGAAAACCGAAATGTATTTCAAAAACAAATCAAAATTGAATAATTGGTGAAATAAAGGACAACTATATTTTTGGTTCATCCTGTATATTTTAATTGAAGAAATTTTTATAATATAAGATTAAAATTGACAAAGTTGGACAATAAAGTGGTTTTCTTTATTAAACCCCTCAGAGACCTCATTTATTTGAGTTAAAAATAGAAAAAAGTAGGGGTTGGTTGCACATTATTGGCCTTATCTCCCACAGATTGGTAAATTGACTCAAAATATTTTATATTGGATAATAAAAGTAACGTTAAAAAATAAAAAAAAAATCAAGGATAAGCTATTTTGGAGACACACATTTTAATATACCCCAAATGGGTTTGACGGCACGCCATCTTGAAATTTATCAGGATGGGTGAAAAATTATTTTTTTTAAATTTTGTAGGTAAATACCATATAATAAAATTTTTTGATTTGAAATATAAGATTCAGATTTCGTTAGCAGGGTTTAATTAAAAAATTAAAAGTTCATTTAGCGCTAACGTTTCTCCCCCCTTTGGGGGCTTTTTCAAAGCTAAAAGATATAAAAACTATTGTTAATAATAATAATAATGATAATATAGCAAAAATCTTTTTTTTTTACAGTTAAAAAGTAAAATATGTAAATTTCTTACCTAAAATTGCGTGAGCATACTTTCAAATATTAAATTGAACATATTATGGAAAGAGAACATCTTTTACAAACAAAAACGATAAAAATTACATTATAATAAAATTGGCGTGACTAAATTTGTAGGTTAAAAGCGTCGTTCACAGTAAAAAGCATGTAATATGTTTATTTTTATTTTTGTGGGGTTTTTGTTTTTAAAACATAATTTCATTCTTTTTGCAATTTGGTTAAAAAAGAGTCTCTATCTTTATTATGAGTTACTATGAATTTATTACATAGCTGTTTTTGGATTTTAAAAAATTCCAAAAATGGTCCACCCAACCCTTTTTGTGCAAAAAATCGTTAACACCTTCGCTACAAACAGACCTGCTGGTCCATCCCCTACTCAAATTCAATGCTGAGAGCTTACCTGGTAATCTACTTTATACTTCTGGCTCTTCCTAGAAAAAGTAACCTTTCTTAATTAATAATTTATTAAAATTAATTTAATTGAAAAATTATTGTTTTTAGAAGTTAGTAACGCCACAAATCGAGTGTTTGTCCACTGTGGGACACAGTGTATAGCCATTAGTTTTAACTTCAATTTATTTTATACTGTGGACTTGAACTGCAAAGAAACTATTAAATATGTAATAATAGTGCCAAAACAACCTAACAAGGTGCCTTTGTTTAAAACTAACAGTTCAGAAACATTAAACACACAGCTTTGATTTTTGATTATTTCAGCCAAATAAAGGCATTCTTTCCTTTCATTAGAATCTGCATGATATTCTAACTGAAGTTTAAAAAATATTTTTATAGTTTCTTTAGATTCATCGCTAGCACTTTGACAGGAAAAGCAAATAACCATTAGAGATATCTAAAAAAGAAAATTATAATTAGCAGAGTCCTCTTTATATATTTTACCACTCTAGGTCATAATACTTCTAAAACCGTTGTAAAATTTGACTCCCCATTTTGTTTTAGGGTCGGCATCTATTGTATATAAACTTACTATATCATAAATTAAAATTAAAAATAAACTTACTATATCATAAATTAAAAACAATAAATTTGCAGTATCGAATATAGTTTCAAATTTCAAAATAATATTGAGCAAAAACAAAATATTCATTACATGTAATACCAAAATATTTAAAATCAGTTTTCCAAAAACCATATTAAAACTTTGAACTAATTTATGTATTTTTCTATATATATAACCATAAAACTTCAAATTATTTACATTCATGTTAGTAGTTTTAATTAGATTGCGGTTTAAAGTAAAATAACATTCCTTTATGCAGTTTATTAATAATATTATTAAGCTTTGGCTATAAAGTATGTTTATTTCCGGTAGGTCTTTAAAAACTATAAATATCCATGAATTCCTCAAACATATAGCTACGATAGTCACTATGCCATATAAAGAAAGTACTATTGCACTTAAATAGTCTTTATCTAAGGATGTCCTATTTTGTAACTTTTCAAAAATTAAGCATACTTTCTCAAACTTTTTTAAAAAATTATCAAAAGTTTTGGTTATACTTGTACAAACCATAAAAATAGGATACACACCATAAAGAGTTATTTTTAAAATATATAGGTAAATTAAATATACGGGATATTTATCATTTTTTTCTAAAATTAACAAATACATTGCTAACGAGGCAAATAATACTCTGAAAAAGATAATTAATATTAAAAAAAGTTTTTGATACATTATCTTTTTTCTTAAATTGTAGTGCGAAAGTAAAAATAAAAGGCACCCAATTTTGATAAAAATAGTTAGTGTGTATAGTTTCATATTTACAGGTTTAAGAACGAATTTTTAAAAATAAAATCAATTTATTTTATTAGGTTATAATATAATCACTTATGAGTAAGCATTTCTATTATTTTCCCATTAGGACAAAACTTAATCTATTACTAGACTGTGTACTACACAGTGTGTAGTCCACACAAGGGTGTAACCTATTTTACTTTCTAACAACCAACTTTTTTTAAGGTTTGGACTTTATTATTTCATGTATTTCTTTAAAAAAAGTAATTAAACTTAAAGCAATCAATTTTCCAAAAATATTTTCTAGATATATACAAAAAATAACGAAATATATCATATATGCAACACTTAAAAAAATATTTTCTAGGTTGAATGCTTTTTTATAAATTAAGTCAATATACAGTATACATGTATAGCCTTCTCAAATCTTATGATTTTAATTTATAAGAATTTATATTAAAAACATATAGATAATATTTTCAATGAATTGGTACGCTAAGCTGAAATTGAAAAAACAGTGAAAAATTATTTTATTCAATTGACCAAGAGAGGTTATAACCTCTCTATAGAAGACAAAAGTTCTCATTGCCCAGTCTGGTTGCATCGTCGCGCCTGGGTGCATCGACGCGTCTCCTTTAAATTACCTAAAGAGCTTAGCAGGGTAAGCAGGTAAAAAGTGCCCCAGCCCGATTTGAGCTGAGTATTTGTGCAAAAGTTAGCTCCCATAGAGGTCAGTTAATTCCCAGATTTTCAGCCCCCAACGACCCCCAGGGGGGTCAGAATTAATTTTTTTAGTTCGACATGAATCATTTTTTTCTCCGGTCCTGCTGATCCGATTGACTTCAAATTTGGAACACATAATAAGGACTATAGGGATAGTCTACAAAAAAAAAATTGTCGATTTGCGACTATTCTAACCTATAAAAAAAATCACTTGTATTTTTTGAAGGGCCGCAAGAGCCCATTTTTGGCCGAACACACCCGCCATTTTTTTTTATGTTATGTATTCGTATTCGATCTAAAACATATCAAAAATTTAATTTTTTTCATGTGAACAGTGTCAAAAAAAATAAAAACTGCGTCAGGTACGCATTTGTAGTAGTATAGAATTAAGAATATTATTTGGAATAATCGAATTTTTATTTAATATAAATAGGTCCAAAAATAAATATCGAAAATAAATAACAAAAAATGTTTATTCTAAGAAACCAAGCAAAATTAAAATCATAGTCAATTGAGGATCATAAAAATTAAAGTGTAAAGTATATATGAAATAGCGTAGGAAATTTTAACAGGTGATTCTACATGATAAAATATAAAAAAAAGTTCCTATAAATATGTGTCTAAGAATGCGTCATAAGGGAGCTACGCTCCTTTGAAATTGGCTAAAAAATCGGTTTTTATTTAATAACTCAGGAACCCTTTGAGATATATCAACGAGGTTTTGCACGTCAACTAATCCTACCAAGGCCCGTTTTTATGTTTTATTTTCATGTACTTATTTCAACCAGGGGTGTGCGAAACGGGGGGGACTTATCAGTTTTTTGTCCCAAACTTTTTTCTGCGTAACTTTTTTGCAATTTTATTTCTACCACATGAAAAAAAATAAATTTTTGATATGTTTTAGATCGAATACGAATACATAACATAAAAAAAATGGCGGGTGTGTTCGGCCAAAAATGGGCCTTTTCGGCCCTTCAAAAAATACAAGTGATTTTTTTTATAGATTAGAATAGTCGCAAATCGACAATATTTTTTTTGTAGACTATCCCTATAGTCCTTATTATGTGTTCCAAATTTGAAGTCAATCGGATCAGCAGGACCGGAGAAAAAATGATTCATGTCGAACTAAAAAAATTAATTCTGACCCCCCTGGGGGTCGTTGGGGGCTGAAAATCTGGGAAGTAACTGACCTCTATGGGAGCTAACTTTTGCACAAATACTCAGCTCAAATCGGGCTGGGGCACTTTTTACCTGCTTACCCTGCTAAGCTCTTTGGAGGGTAGACTTACACCAGTTACAAAACATCTTAAGCTGCACTGTGTTTTAACAAAAACAACTCTTTTTCATAACTTCCATGTCTAATTTCCTTCTTTCGTTTTTTAAATTAAAGTAAATTAAGTTACAATTTTCTTTTTGCATTTAAAATTATGCCCCAATGATCATCGTGGCATGTATGCAACGAAAGAAAAAAAAATTAAAAAAAATTAGATTTTTTTAAATATTTGTATGGTGTGATATAGAGGTAAAAAACCTTTATATTTTAAGTTTTTAATAAATTTGGTTAAATTGCGCATTTAAGGGTTAAAACAATAATTTACAATAGAATTGTTTTAATTTTCCACCATTTTGGATTTGATGATATTCTTGTGAACCTTAAGCAAGGTTGTGTTTGGATTAGAAATTATTACTCATTAGTTTTGTTTAGGGTTATTTTAGATAACGAGTTGGAAAAACGATTTTTAGGAACATCGAAACAAAAATAATATTTGGACCACCCAAATGGCGCATATTTTTGATATTTTTGTTTTTTTTTTATTTGAAATCAGCAGCATTAAAAAAACTCGTATGCAAAAATTAAAAAAAAATCCCTTTTTTTTCCTGGCCCTGAGTAAAACGGACGGACATCGAAAAATTGGTTCCTCTGAATGTCCTTAACCTCTTGTGTACTGAGTTATTAAATGCTGATAATAAAAAATATTTTTTCGTAAAAATAAGCAAAAAAGAGGAAAAAATAGGAAATTTAGTCAATACCAATGTATATTTTGTTTTATTTTTTATTTTTTACAAAAAAAATGCACATATCCGAGGGGTAAACCTCAAATGAATTTAGGTGTACAAATTGGATCTAATCTGGAGAAAATCTTTCACGATTTCTCCTTTTTGGAGAAAATCTTAGATACTCGATGTAATCTTTGGGGGAAATATTTGAAGATTACCTCCTAAAATTTTGTCAGCGGTTTACCCCTAGCACATATCATATTTGTAATAATAAGGCATAATAATGCAATTTATTGTATGATTTCTTTTTAAACAGTAGTATAATACAAAAAATTATATATTACATAATTAGTGTAGAAAGTGAAATATTTCACGCGAGTGGGAAGGTTTACGAACTAGCCGTTAGGCAAGTGAGAAAACCCCACGAGTGTATGAAATACACTTTCCAACGAGTTATGTACACTATTTCCTACGATCCCGAAAAAATATGAAGTTTCTTATTTTAAAATTTTCTAATTTTATTAATTTTGAAGAAAAGCAAAGCACAAAATAATTATAAATAGCATACAAATTTATATGTATGTCAAACAGAAAATATGATTTTCATTTAGCTTTAGTTTTCTTGGTTTTATATTTAATACAATACAGAGCTGTTTAATGGGTTGCCTATTCCTAAATAAATGCAAACTTGAGTTTGCTTATTAAATTAGATTTCTGTGGTTATGCTGCCATATAAGACAGTAAAATTGTACTGTTTTAATTTCATAAGAAAAATACTGTGTATTTTGATGTTTTTTATGTGATGTAAGGTAACTAAATAAAAAATTAAGTAATTTTTATAAGATCTAGACTGTCTAGACTAGACAGTAATGGTCAAAATAGTAACGTTATAACTATAGTTTCTATTTTTGACATGAAAAACAGAAATATTTGGATTAAAACACTTAAAAGATATAAAAGGCTGTGGTGAAAGGTGGAAAATGGTTTATAAAACAAGCTGAATAAAATTCGTAAAATCTACGAGGTAAATATCTAAATAAAATTAGGCAAACCTCCATACATAAATATCACAGGAGTGTGATATAAAAATATCAAACGAGTGCAATATGAGGCGTTTTCTAAAGAACAAAAGAGTGTGCTAAATGTAATTTTCATAGAGGATCGTAGGAAAAAGGAAATAATAATAAAAAATAAAATATATAGCTTTTACCCTATTTTTATTCATTTTGGGACTTTAAATAAACAAAGAATTTTTTTGACAGTCGCACTGCGCAGTATTTCTTAGTTTACGCGTGTTTTATAAAAATGATAATTGATGGGGTTGGTTGTGCCTTAAAATCCTGTAACAAACATAATACAATGGCAAAAAATTATACTTTCTAAATATTTTATATATTTTCTTATTTAATTGGGTTTGTTACAAATTTGATACACTGGTAGATAAAAATCCGTATAATAATCTTTCTTCACTTAGAGGTCGCTCGAAAGAAAAAAAATAATATTCATAAAAAAAAGTCTGCCTCTTTGTCGGTCTGTCTGTCGGTAAGTCTGGAAAAATATGTGACCACTATAAGTCTAAAATGGTTTAAGCTAAAGCAAGGCGTGCTTGACTTAATTCATCAAATTTAGAAAATAGGTTTCCTATCAAAAGTTCTTGGATGAGATTGTAAAAATCGGTGTATGGTAAGGGTTTTTTCAATATAAAATTCTTTTCAAAAAACAACTAGAGTGTTTTTACACACGCGTGTTTTTTTTCTGTAGCCGCTGCTCGAAAATATGCAGGTTCAAATGTTTACCTTACGTTCACTATTGGTGTGACATGCCAATTAATTCTAATCAGTCATTCGGCAAGGATCGAGATGGTAATGTGATTAAGAATAAAATAAATTAACATTATTTACTTATTTTCACACCACCCAAGAGGTAAATTAAATAGCGGATTTTTTAACTGGTTTCCTTTAAAGCCCTAATATAATCCATACACAAAATATTTAAATAGGTAGAAACAATATTAATCATATGATGAAGAAAGATAATAAGAAAATAACTTCCGTTCTATTTACATTTTTCTAATAAAAAGTTGCCTAGGTATAAATTGTGATGGAGAGCTCCTCAAACCAGTGCACCAGTGGGCTGAAAAAAACAGATGGACGAAAATTTAAATTTTTGCATACGAGTATTTTGGATACCGCTGATTTAGAATATGAGTAAAAAATCAGAAAAATAAATTCCGTGCCACTAAGGTGGTTCATATTTTTTTATATTTTCGATTTTGTTTAAATTTGGTATAAAGTCTCTTTTTAAGGATAATACTGTAGACCAATGATCAAAATGGCGGAGCCAATATGGCGTATCGGTTTTTAGAAATTTCTCATCATTAGTCAAAATTAAGGTTATAAAGTAGTCCGAAGTCATCAATTTTAAGGAAAGGACTAAACTTAAAACACTTAATATGACAAAGTTAATAATATAAGCTTATAATACAAGTTATAAGAAAGTTAAAAATACAGTTTATTATCCATTATAGTTAAAATATTGATTTCAGGGTCGTAAGAATTCCGTGAATTGAATTGGCCATTTCTAGGAAATATCTTATATTACCCCTAGGAATTTCTTAAATTAAAATAAATTAAAGATAAGGTGGTTTTAGGTATACAAAAACGTCATTGAAACTTAAAAATTAAAATAAAATTGAAAGACGCACGCTTATTTGCTGAATCTAATTATAAATCCGGTTTCAGTTATTAATACTGAGGATGAAGATGATGACGATAAAAGTTTCGATGACAATAAAGAACAATAATTATTACAGCTCAGTTATAAAGATCAGTAAGTGTACAGCTCAGTTATTGACATGTACCTATACAATGCACACTGTAAACAACATTTCCCTCAATTGAATTACCGGCTATCATTAACACTAAACTAACTAAGAATTTAACCAATGAACTGAAATGTGACAAATAATTCTGACATTTTATTAGTCAAATTTTTAGTTAGTTTAAGGCCTATTCAGAAGATTGCATAAGAACATAAAACACAAGAATGCGATGCCGTGATTGGCTTGCAAGAAACACGGCGGCACATCAAGCCAATCACGCCATCGCATTCTTATGTATTACGTTCTTATGCGAAACTGTGGATATGCCCTTAGTTAATGATGGGGTAACCTATTAAACTAGTAATGTAATTTTAAAGGGCAAAAAAATTTTTTTTATAAAACAGTAAAAAATTTGGTTAACATCATATGAATTTTAAAATTTAATATTAATATTAATTTTGTTACAGTGTGTATTAACATTGTTCTTCGTCTATATTATTTTATTGATTTTAAAAATATTGCTTTATTTTATTTGTGAAAATACTATATAATTATTAATAACAGTTTCTATGATGCCAGTATATGTCCTTTTACTTATGTCAAAAAATCCAGCTGCATTTAATGTAGGTTTATTGCTTTCCATTATTTTAATAACTTTTAGCAGTTCTTTTCGCTCTTTGGAATTAATATTCATTTGTTCTTCAAATTGATAACACAGATCCACAGTTAATGCTGCTTCATCTAATACATTGTGACATAAAATTGGAATAAACTAAAATAATAAAGGGTGATTCAAATATAAGCCACAGCATTTAAGAGGTGGTTTTCCACCAAAAAAATATGTGGAAACGTTCCATTTCTATGAAGGTTGGTCGGGATATGAGCCCTAAGGGAGCTCGGCCTTACTAAGGTTGCATTGGATTTTTTTTTAAATATCCCATGTGGGATTTTTATTTAATATCTCTGGAACCCTATTAACGATTTTTTGCACATGCCCTATTAGATTATTAAATGGCAATAATAAAGTCTCGACTGTTCCGTGGAAAAACAGAGTAACCTTCATATGGACTTAGATCTTTTCCCCAAATTAACATGGGAATACCGAAAAAAAAAATCAAAATCCAAGTGGGGTACTGTGATTTTTCGCGGACAAAAATATATTCAAGAGAAACTTTCTATATCTATAGCAGCAGAGTTCGCTGAATTCTGCTCAGGTTTTGTTAAAATACATATATCATTTGCTCCTAGCAGGAAGGTCACCTCTGACAATTTTATTTTACCTTAACCCTCTGCCACAGACACGGCGTTGATTTTACGCCTGGATAGTGTGCAATTTGTGATTTCTCCCAACTCCGACTAACTACGGCTTTGCGCGTCTCAGTACCTTTCGGACATTCAGTTTAAGCGCTAAATCTGAGAGGAGAAGTTGGCATTTTGCACAGTGATTTTTCACGTGTTCATTTAAAATATGGCGACTTAAACTACGCCGTGTCTGTAAGTACGTAATAATAAAAAGAATCTGGTCTATTCATTGCAAAAAAAAATATTATTTTTTTTTTAGTATTATATGCTTATGTTGTTTATTTATGATTAAGTTTTAAATTTTATGTTATAAATATATTTTTTTTCTTCTACCGAAGTTATTTAAATAAATGCCAAGTCAAAATCAACAAAAAAAAAACATTATAGGAAAAATTATATTATATAAATAAATCATTTAAATATTATGTTCTATTGAATTTATAATTAACTAATTAAAGCTATAAAGAACACGTCCAAACGAAAAATAAGTCAAAAATTAAAAAAAATTGTTCAACTTTTAAATTGTTTAAAGAGAGGCGTAATTTTTACGCCATGTCTGTAGTAAAATTCCATAAATAAGGTGTATGTGGCAAAGGGTTAAGTACCTTTGCACCTTACTCCAACTCCTATGCACGCAGAGAAATTATGAGCTATCATTACTTAGTTGAGACTTGAATCACGTAAAATTTGAAATAATAAAAGTTATTTTGTATTAAGTTTTAAAGCAACTTAGATAAAATATGGCAAATAATTGCACAAATGCTGAAAATGAGTTTAAAAAATAACTAAACTTTGGTACTTAGTTAAAAATATTTACCATCTGCTCAAAAAACGTTAAAGGTGGTTTGGTTCACTTTGTATTGAAAGATTATTAAATTTTGACTTAAAAACCGTAAAAAAAAGAATATAGTTTTTGCACTGAGTATTTAAATACTAAAAATAATAAAAAATAGTACTTATACCAATTTTTTGAAGATAAGTACCACTTATTTAAAATTGAAACAATTAATTGAATTTATTATAATTAGTAGATTATGTTTTTATTAAGTATTTGTATACTTTCAAGAAGTATCTAAACAAGTATTACTAATACAATACTAATACAAACCGTAAAAAAAAGAATCTAGTTTTTGCACTGAGTATTTAAATACTAAAAATAATAAAAAATAGTACTTATACTAATTTTTTGAAGATAAGTACCACTTATTTAAAATTGAAACAAATAATTGAATTTATTATAATTAGTAGATTATGTTTTCATTAGGTATTTTTATACTTGCAATAAGTATCTTAACAAGTATTACTAATACAATACTAATACAAACCGTAAAAAAAAAGAATCTAGTTTTTGCACTGAGTATTTAAATACTAAAAATAATAAAAAATAGTACTTATACCAATTTTTTGAAGATAAGTAATACTTATTTAAAATTGAAACAAATAATTAAATTTATTATAATTAGTAGATTATATTTTTATTAAGTATTTGTATACTTGCAATAAATATCTAAACAAGTATTACTAATACAATACTAATACAAACCGTAAAAAAAAGAATCTAGTTTTTGCACTGAGTATTTAAATACTAAAAATAATAAAAAATAGTACTTATACTAATTTTTTGAAGATAAGTACCACTTATTTAAAATTGAAACAAATAATTGAATTTATTATAATTAGTAGATTATGTTTTCATTAGGTATTTTTATACTTGCAACAAGTATCTAAACAAGTATTACAAATACATCATGTTGGATTTTTGTGATCTGTGTGTGTGAGGAAAAAAGTTGTATACTACATTTTCATTCTCTTAAAAATATCATAGAAGTTGCCGTGGCGGCAGCCGTTGCTAAATAGAATATATCGATTTTTCTCAAAACAACAAAACAAAAAAATACAGACAAGACCTTGTCGATTATAAGTTCAGATGATAAAATCAGGATATAAGTGCCTAAGCTTACAAAAAGTCTTGAAATATTTTCTAATATACCTACTAATTTACGTGCTTTACTGAATTTAATATAAATTCAAATAGAGATAATATTTCAAACTTTAAACTAAAAAATGCAAAGAATAAAATAATACCAATACTTACGTAACTATATATAATATGTCCAGCGTCAAATAATAATGTAATAAGCGATGTACCCGAATTTCGTACTAACTTATCCAAGTTATAAAGAATTACAAAAAAACTTAAACACAAATAGTACATTCCGAATGTCGAACTATAATTATCAGACAAATCTTTAAGCATCAAATAGACTTTTTCGATCAATCTTAAATCATCAAAAAGAGTTTCTTTTTTATAGTAGCAGTTATTTGTATATTTAAATCTAATATATTTTACCATTGCATTCATGTTTTTATATTTTACTTTTAGGGTACTTGTTACTGTATTTACTATAACTGTTATAAACACATAGATAGTAAAAGGTATGTAGTGAATATAATTTACATTTACTGATGGTCTAAACAAGACTGAATATACTAAAATATGTAATACTAAGTTAAGAACATTAATAGACATATGTATTATACAAATGTTTCTACAATTGTAGATATACAATAAATTTCTATCATATATTTTTTCTATTTCTTTGAAGTTTTTAATAAACTTAGCTAAATTAGCTCTACTTTTTAAGTAAAAATCTACTTGAATGACTACGGGAATTAAATACATTATATAGTTTTTCATTAAAACAAAAATTAGCACCAGATTTAACTGTTCGCATAAAATCTGTATAGTGTTATATCCAAGATTTGTTATACCAAATGCAAATTTAAGTATTGTGCCCATTATTAGCCAAATTTTCCAAAATATAGATTTCGAATAATCATTTTCCACAAAATCGTATTTATGAAATGGTATTATTACTGCACCAATATTTATTACATGTCTTATGAAGGCAAGGTCTTTTATAATATAACTAATTTACGTGCTTTACTGAATTTAATATAAATTTAAATAGAAATAATATTTCAAACTTTAAACTAAAAAATTCAAAGAATAAAATAATACCAATACTTACGTAACTATATATAATATGTCCAGCGTCAAATAATAATGTAATAAGCGAAGTACCCGAATTTCGTATTAACTTATCCAAGTTATAAAGAATTACAAAAAAACTTAAACACAAATAGTACATTCCGAATGTCGAACTATAATTATCAGACAAATCTTTAAGCATCAAATAGACTTTTTCGATCAATCTTAAATCATCAAAAAGAGTTTCTTTTTTATAGTAGCAGTTATTTGTATATTTAAATCTAATATATTTTACCATTGCATTCATGTTTTTATATTTTACTTTTAGGGTACTTGTTACTGTATTTAGTATAACTGTTATAAACACATAGATAGTAAAAGGTATGTAGTGAATATAATTTACATTTACTGATGGTCTAAACAAGACTGAATATACTAAAATATGTAATACTAAGTTAAGAACATTAATAGACATATGTATTATACAAATGTTTCTACAATTGTAGATATACAATAAATTTCTATCATATATTTTTTCTATTTCTTTGAAGTTTTTAATAAACTTAGCTAAATTAGCTCTACTTTTTAAGTAAAAATCTACTTGAATGACTACGGGAATTAAATACATTATATAGTTTTTCATTAAAACAAAAATTACCACCGGATTTAACTGTTCACATAAAATTTGTATAGTGTTATATCCAAGATTTGTTATACCAAATGCAAATTTAAGTATTGTGCCAATTATTAGCCAAATTTTCCAAAATATAGATTTCGAATAATCATTTTCCACAAAATCGTATTTATGAAATGGTATTATTACTGCACCAATATTTATTACATGTCGTATAAAGGCAAGGTCTTGTTGCATATTTCTGAAAAATAAAGTTATTTAATTATTAAAGATAATATTCAGTTTGGGATTGATTTCATTAAAAAATAAATAATAAATAAGATTTACAATAATCTCATTTTATAACTGACATTTAAAAATTTTACGTTAATATGTATTGTGCATATTATGTGTCGTAATATTTTAAAGAAAGGAGGGTATCGTATTTTGGACTACTGGATAAGCCTTTTTTTTTATAGATACATAAAAAATAAATACTTAGCCAAAACTTCAGTCCTTTTTACATCCCGGAACTTTAATTATTTTAATTACGAATTTTGACATATGTCAATGTACGATTTGGCAACATTGCACCTAACGATGGTTCGTATCAAGTGTCATGTCATGTCAAAATAAAAATAACTTCTACTGTAGGGCCAAGGGCTGTATACTCTGATGTGTTGACTGCGCTTAACTGTAAAATTAAAATATTTTTTTGTTTTGTTGTTAATTTTTATTGATTTAACATGGTGTAAAATACACAATGTGTATTGGACTTCTCAGACTAGTTTTTCATAAGATTATCTAGTTGTTTTTGAGATATGTATTTATAGTAATATTGTAAAGCAATCAAGCAGCTCCAACGCTATATTATAGTAACCTAAAGCATGCAGTCCCATGGGATAGTGTGACCCCAGACTAGTAATTTAATGTGGCTTTCAATGTGTTAAATACCTATATTTCCATGAAAAAGTTTTAAGAGACAAGACAAGACAAGATAGAGGCATTTAGCACGTTAGATTGTTTTCACGTTTACGATAACAGAACAATTGTTAACGAATAATTATTTTGATTAAAATTAACAAATAAACTTAATAAACAGTTTTTTATCATTTCTTTTCATCATGTAGCACTTTTTTTAAACAAAAATGTATTATTCTCATTTAGCCCAAAACTCACCTTTAAAACGATATGCTTCTTTAACTCCAAGTATAAAATAGTCCAAATTATTTAGATTTTATTTATCTTTACAAGAAAAGGCAAATATAATTCTTGTTTAAAATTGTAGTTGCTAAAAATGTGGTATTACCATATGTATATTACTTTTATACTGAAGAAAAATATAATAAAAATTAAATTTATCTTTGTCACACTGGACCAATTTAAACAAATCCTTCAGTAACAAAAACGTTGTTCCTTTAAAATGCATTACCATATGTACTTTATTAAATAAATGATATGGTATTTGATTTATTAAGTTGAAATAACTTTTCTTGTAGGTATATTACCTTGATTAATGACGTAAAATGTGATTTTAATTTAGTTATCATAAAGTCATTATAAAACGATTTACGCATGCATAAAATAAACTGCAAACCCCCTTGCATTTAATGATTAATTTATAATAAATAGTCTTACCTAAAAAAAGTCAAAAAGTTTGAAAATTAATTAAAAATATAGTAATAATGGTATTGAGGTTGTAATTATAAAAATTATCAAATGAACGAAAATAAATATATAAATAAATAAAACATATAAGGATCGGCTAGGATTTAAACTTTGTATCCTTCGCATGACAGGTAAGTCTAACCCAATAACAAAGTGCGTCGATTTTCTTCAAATCGGATATCCTGTAAAGCTGTAAAGCTTCCTAAAAACTTCCAAAAAATGTAAAGATTTCTAAAGACTACTTATAATTTGGAAAACTTCCTAGGCTTCTTTAAAACTTCATTGATTCTCCTCCTAACGATTTTCTGGACTTCTTACGATTGCAAAATTAATTTTAGGATAATTTGGTAAATCTACGCATAAGTAAGGTTTTAATTAATAAAATATTGTCTTCGGATTCCTGAGATTTATTAAAGATTTCCTGCGACAACATAATCCAAAGACTTCCACGATTTCTTCAACTTCCTGAAAACTTCTTTTCCAAGTGCGTCGCTACTCTCGGTTTCCACCAATTACTTACAAATTTATTTGTATTTGGAATTATTTATTATTTACTTACTTAAAGTGGGCTGATTACACTGGCCTGCATTCACGTAACGTTTTCAAACTATCGTACTATGGACCAGAGGAGGCTTTTGTGCGGCCTAAATTCACTTTCTAGTCGTATTTTCGTAAAAACTAGTACCTAGGGATTTAAGGATCCAATATGGTGACAAAATTTCATGAATTTTAGGTAACAGAAAGTTACTCGATAGTACATTCATTTATAATTCAGGTTATAAACCTTATAGGCACTTTTTTACATCTTTTAGTTTACTTATACATTTAATAATCAATTAGGCAATGAAAATAATGCAGCTTATGTAGCGTATGTTACAAAATTCGGAAGTACACTTATGCAATTAAGTAAATCTGCTAATTTGATTTTATTTTTTTATTATGTATGCTTAATATGTGAAAGATTTACTTTCTAATAAGAATATTGGATAATAAAAAAAAAACAAATAAATATGATTTTCAGAAATTATTATAGTTGTACGTACCTTACCTAAAAATATTACGTGTGTTACCTGAGGGTGATCACCAAATTTTATACTGAATTTGGGAGAACTACCTTTAAAAATAATAAAAAACTCAAAAGGGCTATTGCTCAGTTTCGTTTAAATGACAAAAATGAAAAAAAAAGATTTGCTATTTTTAATTTGCCATTTTGAATTAGTATTGACTCACATTAGGATCCTCAAAAAATGCCTTTATGCAAAATCTTACAAATATGGACCACTCTAATTTTTGCGGTTTTTCTCGAATTTTCGATATGATATTCTAAATTTTACGCAAACGATTATTAAGATTATATCTCTGTCTTGTTTTCTATTAAAAAAAAGCTGATTTATTTCACAGTTTATGGACCTGTAATCCTCTATTTAGTGAAAATCTTTAAATACTTTTTTTTATTTTTTTTAAGCCTAAATAAAAAAAAAACGATTTTAAAGAGTTTCACGAAAATAGGGGATTAAATGTATTTTTAAGTTTGATTATATCTCATATATCATATTAAATGCTTTAATTTTAAATATTTCTCCAAAACTGATGACTTTGCAAAAAAATAGCCCTAACTGTGAATATAGTTAAGGATCAAAACCCGATGCGTCATATTGACTCTGTCATTTTGAATTTTTATGTTATGGAAATTGGTCTAAATCATGCATGCATGATTCTAGGTAACTAGAAAGTTTGTCATGAAGTCGCAGAATAACCATATTCTTAGTGGGCTCGTGCTTGCAAATTAGCAGTGGTCTTTAAACAGTTCTTTCAAACCTTGGTATTTAAATAAATATTTTATGCAAATCAGGAGCGGAAGTGACTTGTGACTTGCACTGTATAATGAATAAATTAGACTGATTGATTTATTCACAGATAAATGATTTTAAATTAATTTAAAATGGGCACTTTTACGATTGTGCTTGTAGAATTGTAACAACTAATCATAATTTACTTTATAAGCAAAATAAAATGCGCAAATAGGTAAAATAGTATAAAGAACTCATTCCATAAGACATTTGATACACTCAGCCATTGTTCGTTCGTGCCCCAAAATAGTGTCTTATGTAACTTGTCCTTTAATTTACTGATTCTAAGTAACTAGCAATTTTGTCCTGACTTTGCAGAATAGCCATATTCTCAGTGCGCTCGTACTTGAAAATTAGCAGTGGTCTGTAAACAGTTCTTTCAAACCTTGGTATTTAAATAAATATTTTATGCAAATCAGGAGAGGAAGTGACTTGTGACTTGCACTGTATAATGAATAAATTAGACTGATTGATTTATTCACAGATAAGTGATTTTAAATTAATTTAAAATGGGCACTTTTATGATTGTGCTTGTAGAATTGTAACAAGTAATTATAATTTACTTTATAAGCAAAATAATATGCGCAAATAGATAAAATAGTATAAAGAACTCATTCCATAAGACATTTGACGCACTCGTTTATTGGAAAACTCCCAGCTTCGCGGCTCGTTTTCCAAACCTGGATGCATGTGCCCAAATAGTGTCTTATGCAACTCGTCCTTTGATTTATTATTATGCAACTAGCTACCTAGAATCATTATTGATTTTAAGTAACTATCAATTTTGTCCTGATGTTGTAGAATAACTATATTCTCAGTGCGCTCGTGCTTGCAAATTAGCAGTGGTCTGTAAACAGTTCTTTCAAACCTTGGTATTCAAACACATATTTTATGTAAATCAAGACAGGAATTGAATTGTGGCTTGCACTGTATAATGAATAAATTAGACGGATTGATTTATTCACAGATAAATGGTTTTAAATTAATTTAAAATGGGCACTTTTACGATTGTGCTTGTAGAATTGTAACAACTAATTATAATTTACTTCATAAGCAAAATAAAATGCCCAAATAGATAAAATAGTTTTTAATTAATAATTTTTTTTAAGCCTAAATAAAAAAAAACGATTTTAAAGAGTTTCACGAAAATAGGGGATTAAATGTATTTTTAAGTTTGATTATATCTTTATCATATTAAATGCTTTAATTTTAAATATTTCTCCAAAACTGATGACTTTGCAAAAAAAATAGCCCTAACTTTGTGAATATAGTTAAGGATCAAAACCCGATGCGTCATATTGACTCCGTCATTTTGAATTTTTATGTTATGGAAATTGGTCTAAATCATGCATGCATGATTCTAGGTAACTAGAAAGTTTGTCATGAAGTCGCAGAATAACCATATTCTTAGTGGGCTCGTGCTTGCAAATTAGCAGTGGTCTTTAAACAGTTCTTTCAAACCTTGGTATTTAAATAAATATTTTATGCAAATCAGGAGAGGAAGTGACTTGTGACTTGCACTGTATAATGAATAAATTAGACTGATTGATTTATTCACAGATAAATGATTTTAAATTAATTTAAAATGGGCACTTTTACGATTGTGCTTGTAGAATTGTAACAACTAATTATTATTTACTTTATAAGCAAAATAAAATGCGCAAATAGATAAAATAGTATAAAGAACTTGTTCCATAAGACATTTGATGCACTCGGCCATTGTAAAACTCCCCGCTTCGCGGCTAGTTTTCCAAACATGGATGCGTGCCCCAAAACAGTGTCTTATGTAACTTGTCCTTTAATTTACTATTATGCAACTATTATTGATTCTAAGTAACTAGCAATTTTGTCCTGACACCGCAGAATAACCATATTCTTGGGGCGCTCGTGCTTGCAAATTAGCAGTGGTCTGTAAACAGTTCTTTCAAACGTTGGTATTCAAATAAATATTTTATGTAAATCAAGAGAGGAAGTGACTTGTGACTTGCACTGTATAATGAATAAATTAGACGGATTGATTTATTCACAGATAAATGGTTTTAAATTAATTTAAAATGGGCACTTGTACGATTGTGCTTGTAGAATTGTAACAACTAATTATAATTTATCGACGTGCGGAGCCACCATATAATGGTATTAAATTGATTATTAATTAATTAATTCACCTGGAAAGATTTCTAAACAACAGTTCTATAGAAATATATAGGAAGAAAGTAGATTACAAGAATATGATAAACGGTCATATCTTATTAATTAATAATAAATGAGTTATTGTGCCTTGTAACTTTAAAATGACCGATAAATTTATTGAAAATGAATATTTATATCAGGTGGCTATAAAAACTTTATATGCCAGTAGCGTCAAAACAGATTTTCTGTTCCAAATTATTATATAAGTTCTTACCTATAAAAATCTATCACAAACTATTTGGTTTTCGACTAAGTGCTTATCAATTAATCATTCTTTAAAAATTAACAAATTAAAAAGACTAGTTACCTTTGACCAACAGTTAGTCACCAACTTTGAAATTAAATCATGATTAGTCAAAAATCTGCTTATTTGTAAATTACTATGTTGCGTATATTCTTTAGATCTATTTGCGGTTGTCGATTTTAAAATCAGTTGTTTTAACCCCTTTGATTGCAAAGAGCTTAGCGGAATAATAGTGGTAAAAGAGCCCCAGCTCGAAATGAGTTGAGTATTTATGCAAAAGTTAGCCTATTTAGAGATTAATCATTTACCGGAGTTTTAAAATATATTTTACTCCAAAACGTTTTATTTTTTTTTTCCTCCGGTTTTTGTTATCCGATATATTTGAAATTTAGAATACATAATAATAAGTAAGCAAAAAGGACAAGTTGTAAATTCTTTTTTATCCATTTGCGATCATTCTAACCTATGAAAAAAAATGAATGTTTTTCCAAAAATTGCCCTTTTGACCACTTAGAAAAAAATAAGTCATTTTTTTCATAGGTTAGAATGATCGCAAATGAAATGTTTTGCCCTTATTCTAAATTTCAAATAGATCGGATCACAAAAACCGGAGAAAAAAAATAAAACGTTTTGGGGTAAAACATTTTTTCACACCCCCCTGGGGGTTGTTTGGGGCTAAAACTCTGGTAAATGATCAACCTCTAGGTAGGCTACCTTTTGCATAAATACTCAACTCATTTCGAGCTGGGGAACTTTTACCACTATTATTCCGCTAAGCTTTTTCAGCAATGCTAAAGCTTAACTCAGTAGTGGGTCTTCTTTGGTTGGCATAAGCTTTGGGACAATAATTTATTATAGTCATCTACATTGTAGAAAAGCAGCGACACAAGGGGGAGATATCACCGAACGGACAGCGCGCTCTCTTCTTAACGTCATAAACTTGCGTGTATGCAAGTGAGACGCACTCACATTCCACACATATTTTCAATAGCCACACATCCGTGTGCCGAACAATAATACATCTGACATTACTGTATCTAGAAAAAGTCACATAACTAGGGTTACCAACCGTCCTTTATTTCAAAGGACAGTCCTTTATTTTATTCTTTTGTCCTTTGTCCTTTATAAAACCCTTAAAGGACGATAAATGTCCTTTATTTATAATAAATTTTATTAATAATTTATTGTAGGTCCATATGTTACAAAGTCACACGTCGAATTGATAACCTCCTCCTTTTTGGAAGTCGGTTAATTATTATTAATAATTGATTGTAGCTCCATATGTCACAATTGTTTTTAAAGATCGAACTTAATTAGGGATACTTAATATATTTGATAATGAAGCTTTTATGTTTTAATTTGAATCAAATTGTATTTTTGCATAACTGCGCCTTAAGGCTTCAGCAAAGACGGGTTATACATTTTCTGATGTTCTTATTAAGGAACCCTAGTCTAGCATCCCAGCAAGTTATTTGGCCCCAAAAAATCTTAACACTAAGCATAATCAATTAAAAATAAACGTTTTAAATTAATCTTACGTGTCAAGTTGGATTTTGTCTGGGAAACAATCCCAGACATCTTCGTTTCTTTTTTTAATCCTCTTAATAATATTCTAATGCAACAAAAATTTCAGAGAAAATATAAAACATTTTTTACCTATTAGTAATAGTCCAGTCAAATACGAGGAATTCCATATTGAAGTTGCAATAAATGTACACGGCCTGATAGTTTAAAGGGCAGTAGTGGATGGTAACAGAACACTCCTGTTAGTTTTTCACCGGGTGATTTGCGTAAGGGGTCTGTGATATCTTGAATTTTAGGGCCGAGTGCGGTTATCTCGCTAAATATATATCTAACTATAAAAATGCATATTGCCAATTTTGTTAAGTGGCCATGTTGGGGGTGAAATTGTTTTTTCGATTATTTATCGGAGAATAAAAGTGGTTATTATTATTTATAGTAACAAATTACACTTTAATAGAAAAGACAATTTTTAATCAAATTTTTTATGGTCTTTCTTCAGAATATACTTTCTTCAATATAGTCTCAGAGTACTACATAGAGTTTTACGTTGCATTCAGTTTTTTTATTCGATTCCTAAGTAATAAAAATATTAGTATAAATTTGTAAATTATGTGTTATGTATATTTATGATGTAATTTAATTTTAATAGCACACAAACTATGTTTAGGCGGATCTTAAAAAGTCATGTATACTTTGTAATTTATCGAAATAAAATATTATATTATATTATTATAAGCAAACTTGTAGCTCTTGAAATTTTCTATAAGTTTTATATGTTATGAATTGTCATAAGTATTTTGGTAAGGTTACAGTAGGCGCTGAAAGACGAGTTGGGCCCTCTGTAACCGTACAACAATTACCAATAAAAATTCAATATTTATAAAACGTTTAGAAAATTTCAAGAGCTACAAGTTTTAACCACTTTTATCCTTTGATAAATAATTTAGCTGAAAAATCGAAAAAACCATTTCAACTCCAACATCGCTATTTTTGAATATAACTCGATTTTTATTAATATAATAAAAAAGTTAGCTTAACAAAAATTGTTGGAAATTTGCTCCTTAACAAACGTGCATTTTTTATCTTAAGATGCATATTTAGCGAGATAACCTTACCCCTAAAATTCAAGATATCGGACTCCCCTTACTCAAATCATCCGGTGAAAAACTAACAGTAGTTTGGACTTTTTCTGTTACCAATGGTAACTTACCATACACTACTACCCTTTAAATTATCAGCCCGTGTATATTTATGGCAATTTACATTAAATGTAAATATAATATAATAAAAATATAATAATAAATTTTATTATTTTACTGGACTATTAAGCATACTTGGAAATACATTCGTTTCATATCAATAAAAAAAAATTCTTCAAGCAGAACCAAGATCTCTTGAATGGCTTGCTAAATTAGATATTAACTGCCAATATTTTAATTGATGGTTTACTCTTGGTTACAAAACCAAAACATGTTATTTTACTATTACAGCTATTTATTCAGTTACCAACCAGTCTTGGTTTCTTAACCAATAATAGATATTAGCAACGACTAAAGACATTTATGTAAAATATAAAGTGTTGGTTTAGTAACCAAGAGTTTACTATCAGTTAAAATATTGGCTGTTATTGTTAATATTGTAGTAATTTTATATAATGTATTTTGCCAGATAATTTTCTTGTGTAAAATTTACAAAATTGTATTTTAAGCATTTATTCAAGGGCTGGTCTACTCTACCGATTTTTAAGCGTACTCTCAAAAGAAGGAGATTATAAATTTGACGTGCGATTTTTTTATGTTTGTTAATTATAAAAATTATTGACGTTTTTTTTTTTATTCTATCAAGCAAAAAGGATGATTTTCTTCTTTATACCCCTTATTACACAAATAGGTTTTGTGTAGACGCTACTGTATTTAAAACAAAAGCCGCATTTTGTCGGCTTGGTGCCTATACTGATCTCAATCTAAGTGCTACCTATGATTCTGTCATTTTAATTGGGCTACTGAATAGATTTATTTTTATTAATGTACATACCTATGGTTTTTAATGCTACATACTTTTCGTAGAGGAGTTCTAAAGGGTGTGGCTACCTTTTTAATATAAGTATGTTTTCTTTGTATAGTTGTTTTACCTAATAATACAGACCATGATATTCCTATGCATTTTTCGACGCTGAATCTGAATCCGGGGTCAGAAAAGACCCTAAACGTCTGGAATTCACCCGCGGGCCCAAAAACTACCCTTAAAAAGGGTACCATGGTATTCCTATGTATTTTTCCACGCTGAATCCAATTTGAGGTCAAAAAAAAATTCTATACCCCTAGAGTTCACCCCCGGCCCAAAAACTACTCCTGAGAAGGGTTGGAAAATGGAGTTTCGGATGCCAGATGCTCGACCATGGTATTTTTCAACGCCGAATCCGAATTTGAGGTCCAAAAAAATATATACCCCTGGAATCCACCCCGGGCCCAAAAACTACCCCCAAGAAAGGGTCGAAAAAAGAGTTTCACATGCTCAACCATGGTATTCCTATGTATTTTTCGAAGCTAAATTCGAATTGAGGTCAAAAAAATATCTACACAGGGTCGGGCATCTGGCATCCAAAACTCAATTTTCCACCCCTTTTGGATCCGGGGGTGATTTCCAGAAGTCTAGGGTTTTTTCTGACCCCGTATTCAGATTCAGCGTCAAAAAATAAATAGGAATATGATGTTCTGTCTCACGGATCTCGACTTTTTTTTTTTTGTGGGGCTGTGTTATCTATCTGTATCAAGGATCAAGAATTAGTGGTTTAAAAATAACTTTTAGTGATATTTTTATTATTCATTGTGTTTTAATAATTATCAAAATTATAATTTTTGACATTTAGATTAAAATAACTGTCATGTTATGTCTTACAAATAATTATAGAAAGTTTTTAAAAAGTGGAAATTTATTAAAAGTTATAATAAAAGTAAGTCTTTTTATTTATAATATGCTATTAAAATAAAATTTTACCCTACCTGAGCTTAATTTATGTTTTTTAAATAAAATTATGAACAGTAACAACAGTTACCCCTATTATGTTAATTGCCAAAAAAAAATTTATATCTGTCAGTGTGGGTTTTCTTCCTGTATACCGAGTGTCCTATTGAGCCTTTTTCCGTCAAAATAATGTTTGTATTGACAATGAATTTGAAACCTGATAGCAACCTTACATAGGGAATTAAATTTATTCTACCAACCATACAACACAAAACAAATAAACATCACTCAGAGAGATTCTGCGCGGAGTTTAATTATAGTGTGGATAATAGTAATTGCCTTTATTTTTTTTTGTTGGCCTGCGTAAACACTAAATTAACTATAGTTATACTTATAAGAATTTAACCAGTGAAATGGAAAACAAATCTTAGATTTCATAGGCCAATTTTTTCTGTCGGTTGCAGTGAATCAAAAATGGTTATCGCTGAACACGAATCCGTCGTCCATTTTGGCCCATCACGTCAGTATTTTCTTTTAATACAAAAGTCCATTCTTTTTTCGGAAATTTTATTTTGCTCATATTTTCCAAAATATTAATCTGTAGGTATTATATGCCTACGCAGAAAAAAATATTACCTTAAATCAGGAACGTGTGGTTTGGATATAACGAAGAGAATATATTCTCATATATAATTATACAAGAGGCTGAGAATTATGCGGAAAAATGTCGCTGTTTTCATGAAAATTTGCTGTCTGGAAATAATTACGACCGGAGCGTCGCCCCTGCAGGGGCGATACCTGGAGTAATTATTTCCTTTGACAGCAAATTTAAATGAAAACTTTGAATTTTTCCCGATAACTCGAAGAATCATGTGTAATTCGGAAGATTATTTTTTAACGATTTATAATATGTCAAACCAACTTTTATAGTTTTTTCATCGCAAATTGATATAAATTGTATTTACTTATCTTAATATTTTTACAAGCATATTCTTGGATTTGGTTAATTTAATTACATTCTTAACTGCTAAACTAAAACCTTTTG
This sequence comes from Brachypterus glaber, assembly GCA_958510825.1. NCBI lineage: Eukaryota > Metazoa > Arthropoda > Insecta > Coleoptera > Kateretidae > Brachypterus > Brachypterus glaber. The sequence continues at coordinate 25,748,223 of OY294047.1, read as the reverse complement.
TCCATTTTGAAATTGCAAATTATAGTTCTGTCAATAGTTTAGACACTTACTACAGTACTGACTAGCGTGGTACTGCGCTATACTTGCAAGCATGTTCATAAAAGTCAATTTATAAAAACTGTCATTACATTTATAAAAAGAATATTTTAAGGTATTTTTTGGTAAATAATAAATTAATAACAATAACTATAAATAGTAATATATTCATATTTAATTAATAATTAGTGTTAGGTATGACATCTTGTTGTAAAAGAGAAATACTGAAAAACAAAATACTACAGCGATTTTCACTAGAATTTTATACAGTAGAAAATTCCCAATATAGCTATAATATGATTGGACACGTGGCCAGTAATATTGTTTTGGTTGTATTGGTTGATAAAAACGTTAAAAAATCCTTTAAATCAAAATTGGGATTTAAATATGAGAGGATAAGAATATGGTATGGTTAATGGAAGAATAATTTCTCAAATATGAAAGAAAGAATATGGTACGCATAAAAGAAAAATATATTTTCGTTATATAGAATTTATCATATTCTTGATTTAAGACAATGTTTTTCTGTGTGTATATTTTTGGAATCAGTTAAAAAAAAGCTGAGATAGGGTCAAAATCGGAAATTTGGGTCTTTTTTGTTTGCATTAACGAAATTCTTTTAGCTTATCAGGCACTAGACCCAGCGAATGCAAAAATTCCTTCTGCTTCGAGGACAGAATTCTTGTATGCATTTGCTGTTTCTCGTACAAAAAAGCTTTCGTAAATACAAACAAGAAATTAAGCCAAAAAAAAAACATTCTGTCTGATCATATTACCTACGAATAATAATGCTATTATGTCCTACGTCTCATAATAACAGCAGTTCAATATTTATTGTATAATTCAGCTATGTGAAAATCATCAACATAAAGATAAAAGCCATTCAGTAATTAAGCAAATAAAAATCAGTAAAGGTAAAATAATGAACTCTTAAAATAACTCTCCAATAAATTAAACAAACACAGACAGTCTCCTGTTAAACAATTGAAAATGAAGAAGGTGCAAATTAACTTTTATAGTACTAAGAACATGACAATGCAAAAAATATTAATATTATAGCTTTACAGTTACTCACTGCACATAATCAGGACCGGATTCAGGGGGGAGGGGGAAAGATTTTCCTGGGTATGTGCCTCCAAGGGGTCCCGGCGAAAATTTTCTGCCAGGGTTAAAGCTTTTTTTCAGAGGCGAGGAACTTTGGGAAACATGAAGTCCCAGGAATAAAGTTTCCACCGGGCCCGGGCTGGCTTTATTCGGCAATGCACATAATATTAATTAATTTTTTTAATCGTAAGGAAGTTTTATTATATCAAAAAATATCCAAAAATATGAAAATAAAGTTCCTGTAAAGGTTGCTATCATATTTTTGTTTAAAATACATAGTTTAGTTTATTTAATAGTCATTCTCAGTCCTGTTGACAGGTATTTTACATGATATTGGACATTATATAAATACAAATAATTTAGAATAGATACTCTTTAATACTAAGCTACTCTTCTCAATTATAAAAAAAATCTCTTAGTGTAACACAGTAGAACCAACAATTTTACAGAAAAATACAGTTAAAAAGGTAATTTCAAAATGCGTCAATACAGAAAAATACAGTTTTAAAGATAATTTCACTAAAAAATGGGTCAATAAAAATTTAAATACTGGGAAAACTGTAAAAATAAGTTCCCATACACAAATGACCACTAATTGATTTTAAGGGAGCTACGCCCACTTAGGAAGTGTTGCTTTTTAAAATCCCGTATTTGGATCCTAGGTGTATAGAAACTTGGGGTGGAGGTCCAAAATTATCAAATTTTGCGTTACGTAAAACTTGAACGTTACCTAATAGCCTTTATTTATTTTACGAAAACATTGTAACATAAGGCTCCAGAGATTAATTAATTAAATAAAAACTCTTAGACGCACCCTTAGAAGGGCTTTAGCTCTCTTCGGATTAATTTTCAGACCAATCTTTATAGGAACTTCCTTCATATTTTTGGATGTAGAATCACCTCTTAAAATGTTTTCCGTTAGTTCTAAATCACCCTGTATAAATATAAATATTTTAAATTTATTTAATTCATGTTTTTTTTTTTTAATTTAATCAATTTATTCACAAAGGCAGCGGACCAAGCTTTATAGGAACTTTTTTCATATTTTTGGATTTGGAATGGCCTCCTATTTTTTTCATTTTCTTCGTTAGTTCTGAATCAGCCTCTATTAAATTATAAATTTGTAAGTTAATGTGGCAGCTTGTGACACGGGAGGGGGGGCGTCAAAAACAAACTAAACTAAAAAGTGATAAAAAATATCTTTGCGACAAAATATACCGTCGATATCTTGACGTTTATAAAAAAATACCAATAAAAAAATGATAATAAAATAATGGAAAAAAAAAAACCCTAAACACAACCCTATGGGCCCAACGAACCCTAAAAATAATCCCACCTAAGCTATAGCTATAGTCCCAACCAACGAATACAATCACAAGCAAAAGAATCCAAAATAAAATCAAACTTATAAGATCGCCAGGATATTTTTGCAACACTTTACTGTACATTATTAACCACTTAACGCACCACTTTTTTTCAGATAAGTGGTTAATTTTTCACCATTTTTTTTCTTAAGTTTTAGTCTACACTGAAGGACAATAACAAGTAGGTAATGTTGAAAACAAACTTTATTTTCTACAATATACTTAAGTCCGCCCGAGTTAACTCGGATAAGGGGAAAAGAGTGTGTTAAAGGGTTAAAACATCTTTAAAGATAAATATTAGGGTGCTTCTAAAATGCGTATAACATTTAAAATGTTAAAGGGCTAACTCCTTATTTTATTTTCCCCTATATAAAAAAATGCTTCAGACCAAATTTTGCCAACACCAAACAATTCCTAGAGGCAAAAAAGTATTTTCTTGTAAAATGAATATATTTTTTCAAACATTATTGGAAAAACGTATTATAAAAGGATATATTTGCGTTTAAAATAATATAGGTTAGTTGCTTAATAAAAGTTATGGTCATAGGTGTCATGGGGGTCACGTGGCCCACCCCCTAGGAACCGAAATATCAATTGTTTTAAAAATATTAAAAAATTTCCACTATTCTAACAAGATTTCACTAAGAAATCTTAGGTTGATCTCCTTAAAATATGTTTTTTTTTTTATTGTTTCCCACCTATATCTAGTTGAAATATTATACAAAATTATATTAACACAAGTTTTTGACATTTACGGAGCGAAAATTCGTCCAAAATTGTTAATATTTACCCATTTCTTAGTAATTTTGCCCCTCCACTATGTCCCCTAGACGCATTAAAATAATAATAAAAAAAATTAAAAGGTTGTTGATGCAGTATTAAATGTGGTCCAAATTTAAAGTTAATATATTAACGCGATTAAAAGTTATAAGGAATATGGAAACTCAGAACACAGTTTTTTGACATTTACAGAGCGAAAATTCGTGTTAATAGTTACCCTACTTTTGAACGCATTAATATATTAACTTAAAATTTGGACCACGTATACAATAATGCAACAATGCTTTTTTTTATTATTATTATAATGTGTCTAGGGGACAAGTGAGGGAGCAAAATTAATAAGTGGGTTGACAATTTTGGATGAATTTTTGCGTTGTTAATGTCAAAAAGTTGTGTTAATATAATTTTTTTATAATATTTTAACTAGATATAAGTGGGAAGCAATGAAAAAAAAATATTTGAAGGAAAGTGGAAAATTTTTATTTATTTTTTTAAATTGATATTTTATTGCTAAAAAGTAACTCCTGTTGTAATACTGTAGGATTAACCCTTTTCGAGAAAAATTAATTTGAAGGTAAAATTTCACGGTTCGAGGACGAAAAATTAAATACTAAAATGTTGAATTCAAAAAATTTCAATGATTCAGGGTTATTCTATATTAAAAACTAAGAAAAAAGTTTTTGTGCATGTAGGTCCAAAAATCGCTTTTAATGTTACTATGGCCCTTTAAAAATAGTGCATTTTTAGAAGACCCTAGCTCCCTTAGGATTGATTTTTGTAAGTACCCGTACATGAGGTTTGGACTTTTTATGTATTTTGACCTGAGGAATCATATTCCAAAAAAAAAAAATTACAAAAAAGTTTCGGACAAAAAACTGATAAGGCTCCCCTTTAGTACACCCCTGGTTAAAATAATTTCATGAAATTAACATACAAAGATGGACCTTAACAAAGTTAGTTCAAGCCAAACCTCGTTGCTTTATCTCAAAGGGTTCCTGAGTTACTAAATAAAAACCGAACTCTTTAGTCACTTTCAAAGGGGCTTAGCTCCCTTACGACGCATTTTTTGGCATATCTTTATAGGAACTTTATCATATTTTCTGATGTAGACATCCCTATTTCAAATACCCTGTAGAGTAAGCAGCCGTCTGCAGCTGGTACAATTTACAAAATATTTGGGTCTATGTAATTTTTATTATTATTCCAAATATGATTAAAATTGTGATCGACCCACGGTGGTGGAATTTCCCACATTGATGGCCATAATAGGGGGAAACAAAGTTAACTCGATCGAAAAAACGAATAGTAGATGTTTATATAACATTTCAGTGCATGTAAAAACCATATTTCTAGTCTTCCTAAAGGCATAATTAATTTTTGCTAGTACCTTAAACTTTGACTTTTTTTAAGGAAAACTTGATTTCGTAGGCTACCAAAAAATACCTTACTTTAAGCTAACAGTTTAACCTTTTCCTGAAAATAGTTACTAAATGTTATATTTCATGTTTATTCTAGATGTATTAAGCTATGTTTACGTAGAAAAAAGATTAATATTACATTGAGCAAAATATATGTGTAACAGTTTTTAATCTAAGTTAATTTAAATTCAGAGATTTGGTTGCTCATTCATCGTGATTAACCCCTTGACGCACCAATATTTTTCGGAAAAGTGGGCAGGGTTTCTCCAATTCGGCAAAATATAAGTCGCCCGAGTTAACTCCCATTTAAAAAAAAAATTAAAAAACTGCAATCAAACATTTTTGTAAAAGTGACCAAATCCCAAACATTACTTCAAAATATCTCAAAAGGATTGAATCACAAACGATATAATTAAATACTATAAACTGGCTTTTTATACGTTTTCGATCACCAGTTTTTTAATTTTAATTTGATGAGATATTACCTTATTATTTTCAATATAAGTCTTGCAAGTGTTTCTCTTCCCCCATATTTCTCCCATTTTGAAAAAAATTAAAAAACTGCAATCAAACATTTTTGTAAAAGTGACCAAATCCCAACCATAACTTCAAAATAGCTCAAAAACGATTGAATCACAAACGATATAATTAAATACTATAAACTGGCGTTTTATACGTTTTCGATCACCAGTTTTTTTATTTTAATTTGATGAGATATTACTTTATTAGTTTCAATATAAGTGTTTTGGTGAAATATAGTGTTTTCAAACAAATAAGTAACAATCAGTGTATTAACTTAAAGGTATAGTTCTCCGCATGAAAGAAATTCGAGCGTTAAAAGGCGTGCGTGCCTGCAACAGGTCTCCCACTTGCACACACATTTCAAACATAATTCCCGTAGCCACAGATCCGTAGGATAAAGTATATATTGCATCGCCCATTAAAATAATAATAATAATAATAATTTTGTAATCAGTGACTTTAAATTTTCATACAGGATTTTAAAACTTTTAAAGTTTACGACCGTCATATTGTATTCGCCATTTTGTTTACAAAAAATCTATAATCGTTTTGGAATTAGCGACCTCAAAAATCCCATATTCATATTTTTAAACATTTTTTTTTTAACTTTTGACATTTATATCCGCCATATTGGATCCTCCATATTGGATCCGCCATTTTCTTAGAAAAAAAAATAATATGATTTTCGTAATCAGCGACCTCAAAAATCACCACAGAGCTAAGCTGAATTTCGGTCAGGTTTTTCGAAAATTCCACCGACCTGGCACGAGAAGTCAATTTGCTTTCTATTGGTTGTAGGAGATGTTCTTTTTCGCAAACTGTACTATAGTTTTGAAGGATTTGCCTACGAAATTATAAATTCTAGAGAAGTAATTTTCTTGATTTGCCCCGAAATATTTTTTACGGAGTTCGATTTTGCTAATTCTTGGTCCCTCATTTTCTATTAGAGCCGTCTGCAAATGTTTCCTTATTAAAGTCATGTCTAAAACCATCCTTTAATTTTGCATTCTTAGTCTTGTAAACAATATAATAGTGGGAGTGTGCATCGTAAATTGTTTTATTCAAATTTAGTATTTAGCTTTTAACACCTAAAGGTATACGAGAACTTATAAATTATGCGCGTTGCATTTTGGAACCTTCGTGTTCAAAGCCTTTTTACCAAATGATATATTTCAGGATAATATCCCGATATTATCTTATTCTGTCATGTTGTTATAGGCAAGACAACATTAACTTTACTATTACTTAAAGTAATTTACTTTCATGGTTTATAAAAGTCCAAAACTTATAAAAAATCTAAATACAAAAATCCAAAATTTAAGGTCATACTTACTGCACAAAAAAATAGGGGAACTATTGGTATTTTTTTTTTGAATTGGAGACTAATTTAGTTAAATAGGGAAATTTATATACACAAAAATTTTACTTGTAACCAAATAAAAATGATGACTTAACTTTAGTGCCAATAAAGCACTTAAAACATATAAAATTTTAATATTGAAATATTGGTTAGCAAAAATATTAAATAATAGGTATATTAGCAGGTTGACTGCCATGACATGGCAGTGCCATGTGCACCAATATGGTGCACAGTCAAATCACACTATGAGTACAAGACCACCATTACTCAAAATCGATAAATTTTGAGTTATGGTGGTTTGTAACGAAATAAAAATGATAACTTAAGTTAACTTTAGTGCCAATAAAGCACTTAAAACATATAAAATTTTAATATTTAAATATTGGTTAGCATATTTGCCATGAAATCCTAGGGTGGACCTTATATTTTTTTATTGTCTAGATTTTCATTTAAGTGTAATTAGAAAATTCTGAAAATATAAGAGTGATCAAACTTCTCCCAATTGGACCCCTAAAAACGTGAAATTACGTAAAAAGTCGTTGAAAATGGACTGTACTTTTTGTATCGGTGGAAAATTTAAAAGCCTTGAAATCTTAATTTTTTCCTTTTGATTGTATAAAATTATGTGCCAAATTTCAAAATGATCAAAATATTCTATCAGGTGCCGAAAATCTGCCAAAGTTGTCCCTAAAACACTAAATTTGGCGAATTTTCACCATAAATGTGAGAAACGCTAAAAAAGAATTTAAAAAATATGTTATCCTGGACTTAATTTTATTCAATGCATATTAATAATTTTATTATAATACAAAATAATTTGACAAAAACGTAACGAGCTAAGCGCCAAATAAGAGCCCCCAAAAAGGCCTAGAATCTTTTGATCATTTTGAAATTTGGTACCTAATTTTTCACACTCAAAAGGAAAAAATTAAGATATCAAAGCTTTTAAATTTTTTAAGAAGTTTGATAACCCTCATATTTTCAGGATTTTCTAGTTACACAAGAATAAATATTTTAAAACAATAAAAATAAATAAGGTTCATGAAATACCCGAATCGGTCTTTCTGGCCACGTTGTATTTTTTTGTTAAATCGTTATACTTACTTATTTGATTCTTATTATGCTTTTTAGCAATCTTTTGATATTTTTTAGCAATAAATATCCAATATGATGACCCAATGTGGTATGTTTTATTTTTGTAAATAATAAAACCCGTAAAAAAATAGGCTACATTTAAAAATTTTAATGTTATTCTGAGAGGTCCAGTGTAAGTTTCCCATATAAAATCTTCAAACCGTGCACCTATACTGCCCTGCTAAGACAAGTTGTTCTATCTGCAAATTAGATGTTTTGAGATAAGGCCACTTTTATTGTTTTTATTTGCACTTTTTGAATACATATTTAAATAAATATAGAGTTGGGTTCTTCTTTATTTTAAATCAAAAATACTTGATTCTTTAAAAAATGTATTTATTTTTTTGTCAGAAAAATTAATTGTCATACTAAATGCATTTTTTCTATCTGAGAGAGTTTGGATAAAATGATCTAAAAAGTCCAATCAAATTACTAAGATCTGTAAAGTTTGTCTCAGTCCTGACTTATTCGTCTAGTAAAGACTAGTTAAGACAATTTAATTTAGAAAACGTTGAAAATTTTCCACTTAGGACAAACATCTTAGGTTAATTTTTAGGATTTGGGTTTAAGATAGCCTATCTAAGATAGGATATTTTTTTTAGTAGGCAATTGGGGCTAGTGAAAAGCAATACAGTGATGTGCTTATCTCAAAAAGTGCATTTTTGTAGATAGGACAACTTTTCTTAGCAGGGCAGTATAGGCAAAAAACCTATAGGACACAGTATGATTTATTTCATCGCGTGCTGTGCACCAAGTACAGCTGTGCACCTTTATGGTTCACAAAACACATGATGGCAAGGACACGAAAATCGGCTTAACAGTTAACCTCAATAATTTTAATATTATTACACTGTAATGATGGAGAATATTTTTAGATGCTTAAATCCTCATTGGTTTAAAGCAAAATGTTATAGTTGTAATATCTAACATTAAAGTAAAAAAAAAATTATCAGTAAAATTTCTCGAACGATTTAATTTTATTTTTTCTGGACTATATTTAAGTAATACCATTGGTCAACATATAGTAATAATACAAATTGTATACTAAAGTCCGTACTTTAGATGCTGTATGTAAGAAATACACTTCCTTGTAGTTGGGTTTATAAATTTTCTTAGGAGTTTTGTCTCACTTTGTTATTCTTTGTTCTACACAATCTTCATAAAGTAAAATAGCCAAAACGAAATGTTTAACAGAGATATCGCACAGTGTCATAACCCAAAATGTTGAAAAATGTGTTATTAGTGTCTTACTGTTCTTATTGAGATCTGCCGATCTGTATAACTGGCCTATTACCTATAACTGTTCTAGTTAGAATATGCCAGTTATACAGATCGGTAGATCTCAATAAGAGCAGTAATAATACACTAAAAACACATTTTTAAAAATTTTGTGTTATGAAACTGTTCTGTAACGGATGCGATATGGTTAAGCCTACAAATGGATAAAATCCTTTCTAGAAATGGATAAAATTGGCAAAAATTATTGATATACTATTAGAACTGTTCCTAATAACTACAGAATCATGTTTATCGCCTAACCTTTAATATTTTTAACGATCTTCCCGAGTTGGTCCATTAATTATACTGATGACCCAAACGCTTTGATAAAAGAAAAAGCAAAGCCGATCATATGATGAATGTTCAAATTTGTTTAAATTTAGTAACTGGTGTAAAGACAATGGCCTCAACCTTTAAAATGAATCCCTAAAAAAGACATTATTTTGAAACGCCCAGTAGTACATAACCAATTATTTTTATTACTTTATTTCTGTGTAAAATATAAAATAACACGAAATGAATTAAGCTAATCAATATCACTACATATATGTTGCATTAAAAATATTTCAAATTTATTTAAGTTCCATTAAAATTCTAATATACAACATGAAGAAGAAAAAAACTAATAAAGTCTCTTACATAGAGCATGTACTAAGATGTGGTTTCATTTTTGGATTAAATCCATATTATGATAGTTCTTCGAAAACATTTTCAAGTAGCTATGTTTCATATTTTTGGATTTTCTTAGCGTTTATAGCTCATGTTACTTTATTTTATTTTTATATGATAAAAAAGGGAAGCATTACATTTTTGAAAAGTTTAAATTTAATTGAAGTCTTGGTTCTTAGTATGGACTGTTTAATAATAATGTGTTTTATGGTAACACCCACATATAATTTTTTGAAACTTAAAAAAGAATGGATGAAAATAATTATATATTTTAATCAAAGTCAAGATTTATTTGAAAAAACTTTAAAGATTAATCAAGAAAATAAAACAATTTTTTTTATTAAATCGTTCTTATTTTTGACATATTTTACATTATATTATGGCAGTATGGTATATTTACAAAAATTTGATATTCTTGAATTCTTAAACGATTTAAAGATAACATTTATTACTATAAATGTTAATACATGTTTGGATACAATTAATGTAAATTACAAAAACCTAAATTTATTTTTTACACTTTCATTGGGAAACAAAATAACTTTTACAGATAATCAGAAAATATATCAGTTTAATGCTATGTACAAGAAATTGTTTTATTTTACAAAATGTTCAAATAACTGTTATAGTATTTATATATTGTATATTGTTTTATTGAGTATGAGCGAAGTATGTTTATGTATAATCTTTATTGTAAAGGATAAAAATGCAGTTATTAAAAATGGAATGCGAATAATTATATTTTGGGTAAGTAGAATAAAATATAAGTTAAAAAAATTAAATTAAAATTAATATCTAAGTAATATTTAACTTAATAAAAAATAAGTTTGTACCAAAAAAATTAAAAAATAGTCTAACTTTTCTTTTAGGGAAAAACGAAAAAAAAATCAAAAAAATTATTTAATTTTTTTTTTAAATAAACATAAGTAGATATAGAGTTTTAAAAAAGTTTGATACCCATTACTTTTTGTGTTTGACGGGATTACTCGCAAAATTGGTAGAATTAATCCTTATAATAAAAATATTTTTTCCTGAAAAAGGCACCGTAATCGGAATTTTCTTTCAGCTCTTTTCTTTCTACACTGCGCGTTTTTTGAAGTGGATATTGTGAATATCTCGAATTTCATTAACTTAAAAAATGTTTTCAATTTTTTTTATGTTCTCAAATTATTATTTGAATACTCCTTTAATTTTAGGCAGTTTGTATTTTATGTTTATTGTCGAGCAGAATAAAAGAAACAAACCTTTAATTTTTTGTAAAATTTATGTGAAATACCTATCTATAAAAAAACGTTTGCTTGGGGGATTTACCACTTTAAAAATATATTATACGGTTCATTCTTAGTAAGAACAATTTCTTAGTTATCAAAGTACCACTATACAATGCCTCCAAGGAGACTTTCTTCAGACGATTTTGCGGCTCACAGCGCTTTTGCAACACGGGGGTCATACAAAAACACAAGTAGCCCAAATCTACAATGTCTTACAAAGTGTGATTAGTTGGGCTTGGAATCGTTTTCAGCAAAGTGGCAGTGCCAATATAAGGCATGGTGGTGGTCGACAACGAGCTACAAGTAGGAGGCAGGACCATTTTGTGGTAACCACTCCCAGAAGAAATCGCGAACTTTCTGCCTCCAGGCTTCGTGCAGATACTGGGGTCCATGTAAGTGTCTACTATTAGAGGAAGGTTGCATGAAGCTGGTCTAAGAGCCAGAAGACGTGCTCGACACCCCCTTTTAAACAGGCGGCACCTTGCTGCCCGCAGAAGATTGGCAAATAATCATCGTAACTGGGCTGAAGCAGAATGGGGTAACTATTTACAGATGAATCCAGGTACGCATTATATCACTCGGACAGCCGTATTTTAACATGGCGTGAACGTGGCGAGAGATATTATGAAGAACGTATGGCTCCTACTGTTGCTTTTGGAGATGGCTCTATTACAGTTTGGGGTTGAATTTCTTTAGAGTCGCGCACGGAGTTGCTTATCCTAAATCGACAAACTATGAATGCACAACGGTATCACGATTTGGTTATTCAACCTATTGTTGTTCTATTTGCCCTTGAAATTGGTCCTGAATTTGTTTTTGTAGACGATAATGCCACGCCCCACGTATTGCGAGTTTGGCGTTGCAACATCATGGCATCTCTCGAATGGAGTGGCCCCCTTATTCACCCGACTGCAATCCAATTGAGCAAGCATGGGACCGTCTCCAAAGGCAGCTTCATGCTCGAAATCACCAGCCACAGACTCTTGAGGAGCTTGCTAATGCTCTTACAGAAGAATGGCACGCTTTGGATCAAGAGTTTATTCGTTCATTAATTATAAGTATGCCAAGAAGGGTGCAGGCAGTTCGTATAGCAAGGGGGGGACCTACCAAGTACTAATTGTGAAGATGGAGAGACCATCCGTTTATTTTTTTTTAGTTTTGTTTCATCTCATTTTTTAAGAATTTTTATGATTTATTTTCTTATTGGTATAACTTTTTTCTTGTTAAAGCAATTTATTTATTTTTTTTAAAATAATTAGAGTACTTATTAAAGCATATTTTAATAATAAATTTTTGTAAAATATTTTTACTGGTACGTTTTTTTTTTTTTCAAAGAATTTGAATTATCCACTTCAAAAACCGCGCAGTGTATAACAATTTTTTCTTGTTTTTGGGAGGATTACTATCAAAAACAATAGGGCTCTTCCCCTCATAGAACTTGACTTCTCCTGAAAATTTCAAGTTGAACGGATTATTCGTTCTTGAGTTATCGTGTCTACAAAAATCGTCACATCAGACAGACAGACTGACGAACAGACGGACATACAAAAATTGCTTATTTTATCACAAAACAAATTTATATCCAAGAATTTTTTGTCTAGGACGATTTTTGAAAATTTTTGAAAATTCGAAACTACCGTATAATACTATTCTGTGAATAGTAGATATGTATAATAATAGTTTCTTCCAAATATTTTTTTTCCATAACAGTAAAATTAAAAGATGTGATTAACACTAAATTTCAGTTGTAAAATCAATTTCAAAAGTTAAAACCGTTTCAAATATATTAATATTTTCTTAACAAACATAATTACACCTAAATTAGTCGTTGCTAAAGTTAAATTTTCCGAGACTGATCTCTATCTTTTTAGTAATCCAGTAAGTAAAACATATTTTAAATGCTTGTTGCAGATGAGCCTAATATCTATATGCTTTTCACAATCAACATTAGAAAAAGAAGCCAAGTCTAGCTTAAATTTATGTTATCAACTGGAGAGTAGTTTTAAATTTGATTCCGTACAGAGATTTAAAATACTAGATTTAATCCAAAAAGTAAAGAATTGTTATCCGCAGTTCTCCGTCTATGGTTTTGGAGTTATGAATAAATCTGCACTTTTGAGTTTTTTTCAACTGATTGTTACTTATCTGATTGTGTGCCTCCAATTTCAATCAAATTAAAACTTTTTCCTACGATCTAGTTAGTAGCTAGTGCCTATTTCCCAAGTGACAATAAGCTGATTTTACATATCTACTGTCAGAAAATTAGTAAACATCAGGCACTTAACTTCAAATTGACAAACTAATTTTAAGATAATTTTTTCGGTTTTTTTTATGTTTAGGTTTTAGGTCGTAGGAAAAATAGTATACGCACCTCGACGCAAACCATTTTAGTGCATTAAAAACTAGGTTCGCGTACTCGGTGAGTAATATACTAGGTGACTTTCAGCAAGCCCATAGGTTCTTTCAAGAGAAAAGAATTGAAGTAATTGCTTTTATTGGAGATTGAATGTAGTTATAAACTCCGAGCATTATCTATCTGAGTTGATGGTCATTTGTTTCTTGTTATTTGGTTGGCAGAATATATTTAGTTCCTTATGTAAGGTTTTCATCTTGTTTAAAATTTATTGTCAATCAAGACATGATTTTGACATTTATAAAAAAATCCAAATAATTTGCTTTAGCCAGAAGAAATAACAAGAAAAGTGCATAAAAAGAAAACTAAAGCATCAATCTATAAACATTTTGTTTAAATGAAGTAATATAATGCAGTGTTCTATAAATTTTTGAAGTAAACACTATAACAGAGAATTTTTTGGTTAAAATAATACTGGTCCGTAATTTTATTCAGGTAATGTTAAATTTAAGTTTATAATAGCACTTTATGAATAAAAACTTACTTTTATTATAATTTTGAACAAAGTTTTACTTTTTAAACAGATTTTGTTATTATTTGTAAGGCGTAAAATGACAGTCAATTTAACCTAAATGTTAAAAATTATCAAAAGCACAATGGGCTACAAAAATATTACTAAAAGTCATTTTTAAACCACTAATCATAGCTTTCTTAATCCAATTTGTTACTCAGATAGATAATGCGCCGAGTATATGTATAATTACTTACAGGAAGTTACCCTACTTTGTTTCTGGGCTCAGTTAAGATGTCTTCTATGGACTTATATTATAATTCTTCAACACGTTTACGCGAAAAATAAGTAAAACTAATTTTCCAAAGTGAAGAAAGTGCATGGAATAAACGGTATAAAACATAGAATGGAGGAACATATTTTTTAAACTATTGGAGTAAAACGAAATAGTATTTAATAAATTTTTTTGTAATGTAACCAATCTATTATGGTATAAAACACCATCGAGGTATCCGAATGGCTATAAACAATTAAATAAATAAAATGAAAATTAATTAAGACACTGTTTACTTTATTTTATTTATTTATTTATACTCGTTAGAAACTAACAAGGTGTTTCATGCCATTCTTACAGAATACGATAATTTTAATATTATATATAAAGCGAAATAAATCTTGCTAAAGTACTATACTTTCTGCACCGATAAGGATACAGCTGAAGTTATTTTTTTCCCGGAAAATAGTCACATGAAAACAAAACTAAATTTTATTAGAATATAATTATATTATTTTTGGTTAGGTTTTTGGGGTATCGGGGGTATTCAATTAAAAAACTTCTTTTCTTCAAATTTTTCTTCCTGTCGAAGGAATTTCCCGGCTTTTTCGAACAAATTAAAATTCAAAGTTTCTCATTTGTCAACGTATATACTTCTAAAAACATTTTACCTTAAAGTTTGACGTTATACATAATAATTTAAATAAATAAATACAATTTTGTATATAAAATTTCAGATATAAATAAACATTGACAGTTTAACATTTTTTATTCTTGCAAATGTTTATATTTATCTGTAATGTTGTACAAAATTGTATTTATTTATTTAAATTATTACGTAACGTACGTAACATCTTTATGGTAAAATGTTTTTAGATGTGTATACTTTGACAAATGAGACAGTTTAAATTTTAATTTGTTCAAAAATTACGGAAAATTCCTGTCGAAAGGTCACAGTTTGAAGAAAATAAGTATTTTTATTGAATACCATCCGATACCCCAAAAACCTAACCTAAAATATTATACTAAGGGAAAAAATTATTTAACTAAACTAAACATTTAACCTAAGCCAAACATTTAACCTAAATATAATTATATTATTTAAATTATTTGGTAAACTAAACCTAAACACTATAGGGACATTAAATCCAGGTCCTAAGTTAGCTTACTTTGTATTACTTACTTTATACCTAGAACAATTTTTGTCCCTATTATATACTTAGATATTGTAGATATTGACTAGGGACTCTATATATAATGACATTAAACGTCACACAAGTTTAATGTCACCTTTATTTATGGTCCCTAATTTTGACCAATTAAAAAAAATACAGCACTTAGATATCCACTTGTAGTACCCTGTAGTAAACTAAATAAAATCATATAATAAAAAGAGTTTTAGAAAAGAAAACTCAGTGCTAACTTTTTAATGAAACACTTTGTATATTGCACCTTTACTATAACTATAATTATTTAATATAAAAAAAATAATAAAATAAAAAAGCATTACAATTAATTGTGAAAATATAATAATATATATTTTAGAATCATGTATTTTTTATGAACAGAATTATGCATTTTTTATTTATGTTTAATAATAATATACTATTATTGGTTTTATTTTCGAAGGGTTAATATTGTTTTTTCATTTTGAAATGTTAAAAGTAAATGACAATATACAAATTGTTAACGTTTTTTTAAGAAGTGGATTCTTTTTCTCTTGTGTACCATGGTATAGTACAACTAAAAATGCATTTATTATAGACTTACTAGGTGTAATAGTAATGATGCTCAAATCTTTAGCTAGTTTAACAATAATGGTTTATTCCAACATAACGTTCATTATACCTTACTTCCCATATACAAATCTAGTAGGAAAATTGATGATAATAGTAGTTGGCTTACTATATCAGTTGTCTATAAATTATATGAATATAGCATTTTTGATGAGAAGAAAGAAATGGAACTCTTTTTTAGGAAAATTAAAATTAGTTTCAGAACTTTTATCAGAGAACAATTTATTCTATGTTAAATATAACAAATTATTTTTTTTTATGTACAATTTAATTGTATTAATAATTTTTCTTGTATATCATTATATGTTATTTCAAAATGGTGTCAGTTATATGCTTACAGAGTTATTTTTTAATGTTATTTTATCTTATATACCATCAATAAGTATTTTATTTCTATATATTTCAAAAATTAACTTGGAAAACTTTATAAGGATTCTTCAAAATAAATTTCAATTTAAAAGTATAACCACAGAGGAAGTATTAAAAATAAGTAGTATTTACAAAAATATTATTCAGTTAACTGATTTGTTTTTGGCTTTATGGAGTGACTTTCTATTAATTAGTTTTTTAACTGGATCATTACTTTGTATTGCAAGAATTAATGGTGCTTTAAACAATTCGTCTCAGTACATTGAATTCCATCATATAGTATACATGTTTTTTAACGCTGTAAGTATATTTATTTATTAGGCACTAGGTATTAACGTGTTAACCTAAAATTTAGAAAATTTAATTAAATTGTTTGATATTTGCATTTTAAAAAATCTTTAAACAATATTTTAGTATTCCTTAAAACTAATTTTGCTTGATTAACGCTTTTTAGCGCTCTTCGGAGCCACATATCGGTAGTAGAACCAACTACGAAAATGTGGATAGGATTTGATTTTCGTAGTTGTTCCTACCACCGATACGTGGCTCTGAAGAGTGCTAAAAAGTACTAAATCAATCGGTCACTTCGAGGGGACGACTGCGTTAATCAAACAAAAATAGGTTTAAGGAATAGTAAAATATTCTAAAATTTAGAATTGACAGTCTGGAAATCAACAAAAATTTAAAACTTATGCAAAATATACAAAAACAGTATAAGATTTCAGGTTTAAGAATACAAAAAAATTCTGTCCTAAACAATTTTTACATATTTTTTTAAGTCATTTAAAAAGTTACATTTATTATACTTTTTTATTACATTACATTTATACAAAATCAAAACAAGATATGTAATTCTACGCATTTCATTATATACTATTCACAGTAAATGGTATATTGCATTTTTCCAAATACTTTAAAAAAATATTAAAAAAAAGTCCAAACGAAAAAAAAGATCTTTTATTGAAAAATAAAAATCAAACAAAATCCAAAAAAAAAACAAAAAAAAAACAAAACAAAAATTAAAATGTTTCCGTTTTTTGTTTTTTAGTTTTCTTTTTGGGAAAAACCAAAATATTTTGAAAAAAAGTTTTTTTGAAAATGTTTTCTTTATTTCTTAAAAAGTTAAAATTTATTATTGCATTGTAATAATTCTTCTTATATTTTAATTATAGGTAAATACCATATAGGTTGACAAACTTTGAATGTAATTTTCTAGTTTGTAAAAAAAAACTCGGATTTTTTTGGCAGGTTTTAATGCGTCACTTTATTATATCGCTAACGTTTCTCCCCTCTTTGGGGGCTTTATTAAAGCTGAAAGATAACAACTATTGTTAATAATAATAATAATGATAATATATAACAAAAATATTTTTTGACTGTATTGAATCCCATTTTCAGGCAAAATATGTAAATTTCTTACCTAAAAATTATGTGAGCGTAGTCATATATATTATAAAATTGAACATTATGGACAAGGAACCTTTTACAACATAAAAATAAATATTACATTACAATATAAAGATTGGTTTACACCATGTCGAAAAATTTGTAGGTTAAAAGCGTCACATTAAAAAAAAATATCTTAAAAAAGATCTTTTTTTGAAAAAAAAATCAAAAAAAAGATCTTTTATTGAAAAATAAAAATCAAACAAAATCCAAAAAAAAAAACAAAAAAAAAACAAAACAAAAATTAAAATGTTTCCGTTTTTTGTTTTTTAGTTTTCTTTTTGGGAAAAACCAAAATATTTTGAAAAAAAGTTTTTTTGAAAATGTTTTCTTTATTTCTTAAAAAGTTAAAATTTATTATTGCATTGTAATAATTCTTCTTATATTTTAATTATAGGTAAATACCATATAGGTTGACAAACTTTGAATGTAATTTTCTAGTTTGTAAAAAAAAACTCGGATTTTTTTGGCAGGTTTTAATGCGTCACTTTATTATATCGCTAACGTTTCTCCCCTCTTTGGGGGCTTTATCAAAGCTGAAAGATAACAACTATTGTTAATAATAATAATAATGATAATATATAACAAAAATATTTTTTGACTGTATTGAATCCCATTTTCAGGCAAAATATGTAAATTTCTTACCTAAAAATTATGTGAGCGTAGTCATATATATTATAAAATTGAACATTATGGACAAGGAACCTTTTACAACATAAAAATAAATATTACATTACAATATAAAGATTGGTTTACACCATGTCGAAAAATTTGTAGGTTAAAAGCGTCGTTTGCAGTAAAAAACAGACATCGATTGCCTTATATTTATTTTCATTTTTGTCTTATTACGGAATTAATAGCTAATTCTTTGTGGAACAGTTCAAACCATGTTGGGGGAGTGTGTTTCTTTCTTCTTTTTCATCTCATTAGTGTTACGGGGGGTGAGATGCATATCCTTTAACTGGGGCCTCCTTTTTCCTCTTTTCATCTCATCAGTGAAACAGGGGGGGGTATACGTACCTTTTGATAGATGTTACCACAAAGAATTGACTAATGCTGGGTTCGACCCACAAAAATAAACATGTTACATGTTTTTTACTGCGAAAGACGCTTTTAACCTACAAATTTTTCGACATGGTGTAAACCAATTTTTATATTGTAATATAATATTTATTTTTATGTTGTAAAAGGTTCCTTGTCCATAATGTTCAATTTTATAATATATATGATGACTACGCTCACATAATTTTTAGGTAAGAAATTTACATATTTTACCTGAAAATGGGATTCAATACAGTCAAAAAATATTTTTGTTATATATTATCATTATTATTATTATTAACAATAGTTGTTATCTTTCAGCTTTGATAAAGCCCCCAAAGAGGAGAGAAACGTTAGCGATATAATAAAGTGACGCATTAAAACCTGCCAAAAAAATCAGAGTTTTTTTTACCAACCAGAAAAAAAAAACTTATATTTTAATAATTTTTTAGTTTAAACTTATTTGTTTTTATGAATTTTAGTTCACATTAATAGTCGTATGCTATCAAGGTTCCTACATCAATTCACATCACGAAACAATACTAAATATGTGTTACATGTATGAAGAAAATTTATATACTTATAACAAAGAACGACAGATTATGAAATACTTAATCAAAAAAATTAAATATTATTCTCCACAACTATCAGCAGCTGGGTTCATTTGGATTAGTAAGAATACTTTGTTGACTTTGTTTCAAAGTATTATTACCTATATTATACTCTGTATACAATTTAAGGACATATATTAATAGTTTTGATTTCAGATGTATTATATTAACATATATATGTTAAAATATATATGTATGAATACTATTGTACAGGGTTATTCAGAAATAAGTTCGAGAAATTTCAGACTACGTTAAAAAATATGAAAAAAAGTTCCTATAAAGGTTGGTTTGGAAGTGAGTGGCAAACAAAAAACAACAAAAAAAGCACTAATAAAATTTTAATGCTGCAGTGCAATTCTTCATTTAAAACTAAGCAAAAAAGTATTTATCACAAAAACACCTAAATTTAATGTTAAAGGAGTAATAGCCTTTTAAAAAGTAACATTTTTAGTGGCACAAATTGTATCTTCGCTTAACTGCATTTTCTTTGAAAACAGTTCCTCCTACAGTGTTACACTATGACATTTTTTATGTATTTTTGCTAAAGGAATCTATGTTTTACAAAAAAAAAAAAACAAAAAAAATATACATAAAAAACTTTGGGGCAAAAATGTGTTAATCTTCACATATTTTGTACGTCTAGATAAATTTAAAAAAAAAAATAAATAACATAAACTTATTTCCCTTATTAATACTAATATACCCGCTATACCCCAGCTTAAAGGGTACAAAAGTTTTTAATTAAAACCTTATTTTTATTACAATTTTAAAGAGCCGTACCTCCCTTTTTTCACATTTTTTAACGTAGAACTGCCTCTTAAATTTTTCGAACTTATTTCTGAATAACCCTGTATACTATCATATACTTTCATATACTTCTATAGTATTTTACGTTACTTTTAAACTTTGGAGAAAGCAAACATCTTTTAAGGTAGGTAATTAAAATTAATAACATGTTTTTTCTTGTAATATTATGTGTCGATGATATAATATTATATGGCTATAATACAGCCAAGTTTTGTAAAGCAAACATCTTTTAAAGTAGGTAATTAAAATTAATAACATGTTTTGTTCTTGTAATATTATGTATCGATTATATAATATCATATGGCTGTATTATAGCCATGTTTTGTATAGCTATAAAAGTAATTTACAATAAACAGGCAAATATGAATTTAATTTTAAAATTAAATTAAAATACTAAATTACACAAAACATAAGTGTGAACTTGTGAACCATGCAAATAATTAAATTCGTTTAAAATACGTTGAAAATTATCATTTATAAAATCGTTTGATTATATGTGAAGGCTTTAGTTTTAAACTTTGAACAAAGCAAACATCTTTTAAAGTAGGTAATTAAAATTAATCATATAACATATTTTTTTCTTGTAATATTATGTATCCATGATATAATATTATATGGCTGTATTATAGCCATGTTTTATATAGCTATAAAAGTCATTTACAATAAACAGGCAAATATAAATATAATTTTTAAATTAAGTAAATCAAAATACTAAATTAAACAAAACGTAAGTGTGAACTGGTGACCATGCAAATAATTAAAAACGTTTAAAATACGATGAAAATCATCATTTATAAAATCGTTTGATTATAATCAATTATAATTATATGTGAAGGCTTTAGTTTTAAACTTTGGACAAAGCAAACATCTTTTAAAGTAGGTAATTAAAATTAATAACATGTTTTTTTCTTGTAAAATTATGTATCGATGATATATGATGATTATAATAATTGGGGGAGATTTTAATGGGCAAATAGGAAATCTAAATAGTTTGGATAGTGACATATTGGATAATGAATTTTTAAAGTGTGAAAGGTTGAATATGGACAAGGAAATTAATTTAAGAGGTAAATTACTAACCGAAATAATGGAAACCAATTCATTTCTCGCCCTAAATGGTCGTATAGAGGACGACATCCCTGGTCAATTTACTTTTATTAGCACTACAGGAAAAAGTACAGTAGACTTAGTTTGGATTAGGCAAACCAATTTAAATGTAATAAAAAACTTTCTTGTTTGTCCAATGGTCTCAAAATCTAAGCACTTTCCTTGCCTTTTAGGAACTACTCTACAAACTTCTTTTAAATTTTTTAACAAACCTAATTTTAAGTCAGAGCTTATTTTATCATGGCAACCTAATAAAATTCAGTCTTCCAAAAAATCTTAAACCAATCTTTTAGGCTTAAAAATACTTATATGAATCCATAAGAAATGTATTCAAGTTTTACAGAGGCAATTAAAGAAACAGCCACTTTTTTAAATCTTTACAGAAAAAGAAATTATTTTGTCCAACTACATAATAAACCTTGGTTTGATAAGGATTGCAGAGAGCTTAAAAATTGCGTTAACTTAAAATTAAGTGAATGCAGAAAATCTAATTTTGCAAACTCATCTTTAGAAACTTACCTAGATCTTAAAAAATTATATCAACACACAACAAAAACAAAAAAAAAATAACTATGAAATTAACTTACAAAATAACTTACTATATAGATAGACAATTTATTGACGTTAGCCACCCTTTTCTGGATAAACCATTTGAAAAATCGGAATTATTTATAGTTTTAAACAGTTTAAAAGATAACAAAGCAACAGGCAAGGACAATATATCTAATGAATTTTTTAAAAATTTTCCCTTAGACTGGAAAAGTTATCTTCTAAATATGTTTAATAAAGTGTTGAGTACAGAAAATGTTACGGAAGAGTGGTCGACAGTAAAGCTAATTTTGTTACACAAATCGGGGGATGTAAATGACCTAAATAATTTTAGGGGTATATCTCTTTTAAATCATATTACTAAAATTTTTACACAACTACTTTATAATAGAATCCGTCAATTTGTGGAAAGTAACAAACTATTACCAGAGCACAGGATGGTTTTCGAAAAAACAGGGGATGCGAGGACAATATTTTTATTTTTATTTCTGCCATAAGTAGGGGCATTAGACTAAAAGGGAGAAAAGTGTACGCGCTTTTCGTAGATTACGAGCGTGCCTTCGACAATATACCCCACGATTTATTGTCGCAAACGTTGTATGAGCTCGGAATTAGTGCGAAATTAATAAGAATTCTCAAACTGCTTTATAAACATGCATTCCTTACTGTTTTTAATAACAACTTATATTCCGATTTTATAGATATAAGCAAGGGCATTTTGCAAGGTGACTCACTTAGTCCACTTCTATTCGCGCTATTTATATACAGTATTGTCGAATTTTTTGAAAAAAATGGTGCAATGGGCATACCGTTAAATGATTTAATTAATTTTATCCTACTATTGTTCGCGGATGAAATGGTAATTTTGGCGGATTCGCCTGCAAACCTGCAAAAGAGTATAAATATTTTACAAAAATATAACAAAGTAAAACAACTTAAACTTAACATACGTAAAACGAAAATTGTAGTATTTCGAAAATCCCCGAAAGTTACCATGCATAATTTTTACTATGACGGAAATATTATAGAACAGGTTAACTCGTACACATACTTAGGAATTCCCTTTAAATTTAATTGTATATTTAATTAAGCTCTGGAATCGCGATTAAATAAAGCAAAAAGTCTAATTTTCAAAACCAAGCTAACAGACTGGGAAGGTAGGCTTAAACTTTTTAATTCTGTTGTTTTACCTACGCTTATGTACTCGGTAAGTGTTTGGGGCTTAAGATATCTTGATCAATTTGAGGTAATCCAGCAAAAATTTGTTAAAAGTCTTTGGTTTTTGCAAAAAAATACTGGAGGTTACTTAGTAAGAAATGAATTTAATTTATATATGATTAGTTTACAGGTTTTAAAATTAGCTCTGAACTTCTACCTAAGAGTAAAAAATCTACCAAATTACAGGTATTCATTTATAATTTTGGAATACCTAATGTATTTAGACACTGCACCCACTAATCAAGTTAAATATAATTGGTACTCACAATTAAAATACGCGCTCTGCCAGTTTTTACCTGATATTAGTCTTAGTGAGATACAAACCAGAAAAGATATAGAAATCAGAATAGACCGTTGCATGTTTAAGAATAAATTTGATGATACAACCCGAATCCTATTATCTGTAACTTGTACACAGTATAAACTCCTACAAGCTTTAAATTATAAAGTAAATGTACCACAGCCCTTTAAGGCGAGAACTTTTGAATGTGACTCAATCCGTAGATTTTTATGATATATTGTCAAATATTACCCATATTAAACTACTATATAAAACATTATCCAATATATTTAAATTAAGGGCTTTTACACTTAACGAATAAGCGTAATCATAATATCTTCACACCTTTGTTATATTTCTAATATTGTTAATATGATTATTATTGTTATTATTATTTCTAATATTGTTATTATTATTATTATTATTATTATTATTATTATTATCTATAATATTGATAAGGTTATTACATAATATGTAATGGTTTTATATATATATATATATATATATATATATATATATATATATATATATATATATATATATATATATATTATATCTTAATAATTGATTTCAGTTAGTTTAAATAATTAGATTTAAGGTTTATTTAATTTTTAAGATTATTTTAAATAGGTTATACTTTGTTAATTGTTATAGAATCTTTATTCTGATGAACAATAAATATTACTTACTTACTTTACTTACTTATAATATTGTATGGCTGTATTATAGCCATGTTTTTTATAGCTATAAAAGTCATTTACAATAAACATGCAAATATTCATTAAATTTTGAAATTAAATCAAAATACTAAATTAAACAAAACGTAAGTGTGAACTTGTGAACCATGCAAATAATTAAAAACGTTTAAAATACGATGAAAATTATCATTTATAAAATCGTTTGATTATATGTGAAGGCTTTTACATAAAAATAGTTATTACTATAATTACAGAGCGGCATTGGATCCCCCGGTTGGCACTTTGGTATTTTCATAAGTGACATGACTAAATATAGCAATTTCACTTTCATGTTCATCTTTCTACCTAACATACCAGGTATATTATTAACCTTTTATATGCCTAAATGTGTATATTTTTTAAAATATCCATGAAGGTTCAATGGCTGGATGCAAGAGTTAAAGATTTCAGTTTAAAGTCAGCTGGAAGAATTTGACATTGATTTCGCCATAAAAAGTAAACTGAATATTCAGTTACAAATGGATTGGTAATTGGAAGTTATTATCCTATACAATTGTACTTACATTTACATTAACATTTACATTTTTGTTTAACCTCGTGCTATTCTACTTAATTAAGCATCCCCTAAGTCCAAGACTTGTGTGGGCTAGTAGTAGAGGGAACCACCGGCTTTAATTGACTTTCGAACCGATTTATAGGGAGTGTCCGCTTCACTTACGGCTTCGCCAAATTTCAATTATTAATTAACTGAAAAAGGCAAATCGGCGCCGGTGAGAATCGAACTCACGCTATTTTGGGTAGTAAACTCGCCAAGTACGACGCGGTAGTCTACTACACCAATCCTCCCTTTAATTCTTGTTAAAAACACGCAATATTTAATGTCCGTCCTTAAGTATTAAAGTATATGACTTTAGAACTATTGTGTTTTAAACTAAAATTAAAGTACATTTGAATAGGAAGTTATGATCCAATACAAATTTACTTAAATTTTTCTTGAAAACACTATAGTTCTAAAGTGACGACTTTAATATTTAAGGTCGGAAGTAAAATGTTGCGGGTTTTTAACAAAAATTAAAGTAAATTTGTATAGCATAAGAACTTTCCTATCCATTTGTAACTGAATATTCAGTTTACTTTTTATAGTGTTCTTTATTGGCAAAATTCAACAAAACTAAAAAATAATTTTTCACTACTTGTGGTAAAAGTCAATTTTTTCTAGCAATATCTATAATAACTTATTAATTATAACTTATTAATAATAAGCTATTATTAATAACTTATCTACACTCTATATTTGAGGGCTGAGAATACAAACAGACCAATGACCACTATGATTGTTTTTCCTAAAATGACCTCAAAGTTTAAAGTTTCCATTAAATCGACAAATTGGTACTTTATCTTGTTTACTTATAAAAAAAAACACGATACTAATTTGTCAATTTATGGGAAACTGAAAATTTGTGGTCATTGGTCTGTTTGTATTCTCAGCCCTCCATATATTGTTAAAATAGGAAATAAAGTAAATAGCGGCCTCTGGGGGGCAATTATGGCCTCTGAGGGTAAAGAAGGCCATATCTCGTTATATATCTGTGGCTTAGTTCTAAAAGGGCCAATGTTAAAATTTTTGAGCGGTTACACTAAGTCAAACAAGGGCTCTTTTAGCAGTTTAACAGAAATGTTTATTGAAAACACACATCTACCCTTGTCGCTTAAAATCTAAATTTATCTTGATATTGGCCTTTTAGGTTTTATAGACCTGAAAAAATGTTCGACGGTATAATTCATAATAAGGAAAAGTGACATTGGCCCTTTTGGAACCAAGGCACAGATATATATTTTTTTGCTTTTAATTCTATTTGTGATATCTAAAATTAAAATAAACAACAAACTAAACTAAACTTAACCAAACTAAGGAAAAAGTTCAAAAATATACTGCTATCTCACAATGTGGGTTAACATAATGTGAGATCAAGCAGTTTTTTGTACAATTTTTAAACTTTCTCAACCACTAAAATTTTAATAAGTCGTATAGAGTTTTTAGAATTATTTGATGATTTCTGTAAGACATTTCTTCTTTAGTGGTGTTAAATATGATTTGATTTTTAATTGGATTTTAACCAATTTTCTTGTAAAATATTTAACAAAAATAAAATATATATAAAAATTAAACTATTTATTAACGTTTCGTCAACTCTCCGTTAACTTCGTCAGAATTAGTTAAAAATAAAAATGTAAAATGACAATTTTAAAAAAAAAATGACAAATTATAGTATTGACGAAATAGTCAATAAATAGTTTAATTTTTATATATATTTTATTTTTATTAAATATTTTACAAGAAAAGTGGTTGAAACCCAATTAAAAATCAAATCATTACAATTATTTGCTTTCTAAAATCTATCAATGAAAGAAAAATAGAATTACCATATAATACGATAAATTTTTATTTCTACGAAGTTTTTAATTAATTTTCTTAATGTAAAAATTGCGATGCACCGACAACACTGCATTGGGCCACCGCTGTGCCTCTTGTTATTGTAAGGCGTACCGTAGCTACCGTACATACTTTGCCCCGGATTACACGCTCAATTATCAATTAGAGGTACCTGCTAATTATCTTCGATGAAAACATACACACACGCATCTTCCGTATTATGAAGCCGTCTACTCTCGATAATCATTCGGCTACTGGGTTTAGCGTGCATCATGCAAACTTCATTTAATTATAAAAAAATGAACAGTAGGTAGCTAAATGACCAAGCCTTTAATTTAGTTTGTGTATCAGTAGTCTTAAGGTTGGTTTACCCTATAATTAACACTATACCAAATTGGTATTACCAACTAAGAATTTAACCAATGAAACTAAATGTGACAAGTAAAGGTCGATTCAATAACTACACACAGTTCTCTTTAAGGAATTATAGTATTTAAAATCTTGACACCAAAAGCGGCAAAAAAGTCCAAACCAATAACACTAGGCAACAAATCGCAACTTTTTTTTTGCCCCGATCGGAAAGTAAATTTTTCTTACTAATTCGAGGGCGCAGAATCCGAATCTGACCTTAGAAAATTTCCAGCACCTAAAATTTTTGAGATATAAGTTTAGGTAATAATGACGTTTTTTTCAAAATCTTAAAAAAAGAGTAGAATTTTGAAAATTTTAGTGTATATTTAAAAAATACGAGTAATTCAAAAATCTATATGTCAAGAACCTACTGTCAGAGTAAGTACGCGAAAAAAAATAAAAAGGTTAAAATGAAAGTGCAGAGTTTACTTAATGGCTCATTTGTGGCAAAACTATCAAATTCTTTTAAAAACTTTATAGAACTTAATTTGTAGATTATAAAATTCTCTATAAAAATATTTATACAAATATTTTTTTATTTTGCTTAGTTTGTTCCTAAAAAGTAAATAAATGAAAAATATATAAAATTAAAGTACACAGTGTAAACTTTTTCTCGAGCCTAAAAAATATATTTTTCTAATCAATTTAAAGGCGCAGAATCCAAATTTGACCTTAAAAAAAATTCAGCATGTCTTATTTTTTAAATTTTAGTACATGCAATTATGCCAATTTAAAAATAATTTATAAAATAAAATATTGTGTATTTTTGTTGTTGTTTTTTTAATGGTTCTACATCATAAAAATGTTACTTTATTACATAAGAACCATAATACGTAACATTTTTTTAGTTAATTTTTGACCCCCTAGAAATGATTTTTGACAATTTTTAGCATGAGTACGTGGCGATAAGCTTGTCCCCTTATGCACCCTTCTTCTTACCCTCCACCCCTACTTAGTTTTGTCACATTATCCATTTTTTTTTTTAATATTTTTTTTTCATAATATCCCTATTTATTCTACCTATGAATTTAAAGTTTCTATGTTTTAAGTTTTGTATTTTTTAACTAATATTGAGTCGCCGAATCCAAATTTGTCCTTGGAATATTTTTGTCTCCCATGATTTTAGAACAAAAGAGGGATAAAATAATGATTTTTTAACATTTTTATCTTATTTTTCTCAGAAAACTTAGGTAATAGAAATATTCTGAGGCCAGATTCGGTTTCAGCGACCCAAAATTAGTTAAAAAACATATGACTCCAATCGGGGCAAGAAACCGTGTTGCCTAGTGTAAATAATCATAAAGGTTGGTCTCAGCTTTGAGAAACTATATTTATTAAAATCCTATTCGATCAAAGAGAAAATAAGAGAAAAATTTAAATAAAAAATACTTTGTTGTGCGATTTTTTATGTCAATGTATCTTTTGACATGCTTTTGATATTTTAAAAAAGCAGTGGTTTTCGAACGTAACTGTTAATGGAGCTCTCTACAACTAGAATTATGAAACAAAAGACGTCTACCCTATCTCTATCTCATTTGTGCTACACTTTCCAGCCAACCAAATAAATACTGTATTTGTTTTTCATACAACAAATACAGTATTTATTTGGTTGGCAGGAAAGTGTAGCAGTGAGCGGCACGAACGAACATAGCTAATGTGAATCTGTAGAATAAGATAATTCTACTAAAATTAAGATGGCGCCAGTAATTTCTTTAATAAACAGAATATAGTTATACTTTTCGCCCGGCCAAGTAAATATTGTATTTGTTCAACAAAGAACAAATTCAGAATTTGTTTGGTTGGGTGGAAGTGGGAGTGTATGTATGTCTTCTATCCTTTTTGGGTAGAACTTTTGTCCCTGTCTAATCTAACGGGAGAAATCTCCATTGACTTAAAACTACGGAGTATCACAAGGTTGCTTAAAACTTTTGAGGTCATTGGATTTGAAAACACCAACAAAAAAGCAAAAATACGAATAATGCTTTTAACTTTAAAAATTTCATCATAGAAATAGAAGAATTTCTGAAATACACAAACTTTCTTTTCCAAATAAGTTGGGTTAGATTACGCTATAAGCGGTGTTGACAATTCTCCAAGACTATAGCTATAGACAAAGATATTTTTACTTATATCTACAAACAATTACAAACGAGAACCTTTCTTGTAAATGGTTAAATAATATCCAATATTCAAATATACATATTTAGTGCAAAATTTCATAAACAATCGATTAATCGATTAATTAAAGATTAATCGTTATCTAAGTATTAAAATAAAAAAAAATAAAAATAAAGAGTGTATTTTAAAAAGTTCGAACATTTTCAGGGCTAAGGAAAAATACAGTAGTTAAAAAAGAAAATGAACTTTTCGAGATAAGTTGGTTTAAAAGCACGATTTTTTACACCTGTTCAATTTTTATTTTTTAATATTTAATAGTTTTATTTTAATACATACATAATTTGTTGGTATAGGATTGGTGTAGTGTGGGAGGATTGGTGTAGTGGACTACCGCGTCGTACTTGGCGAGTTTACTACACAAATAGCGTGAGTTCGATTCTCACCGGCGCCGATTTGCCTTTTTCAGTAAATTAATAATTGAAATTTGGCGAAGGCGTAAGTGAAGCGGACACTCCCTATAAATTGGTTCGAAAGTCAATTAAAGCCGGTGGTTCCCTCTACTACTAGCCCACACAAGTCCTGGACTTAGGGGATGCTTAATTAAGTAGAATAGTACGAGGTTAAACAAAAATTTAAAATGTAAAAATGTTCCATAAATCAAATCACATTCAAATTTTAAATTCCGCGCTTCATTTTGTGACATTTTACATTTTGACGCACAAACGCAGAAAAATACAGTTCCGTAGAATTCAAAGAAAACAAGAAAACGAGTGCAAATCGCTTCGCTTAATCATTATTATTTTAAATATAAACTTCGCTATTTCTTACTATTTATAAGCATTTTTATGAGACCAACAAGACTATATGCATCAGCTAGGGCGCAGTTCGAGGAAGAAAATCAACAGAAAAAGGTACGTGATATTTTTTGCTAGAACGAACAATTTTCATTCGTGATTCTTTTGGAAAATAGATTTAATAGAGCAGTCACACACGCTCTACCACCCAACAGCTGCAAATATAGTAACAATCGTCCTACGCAATAGATATTTGTTTTTTTCTTACTTATTCAGTGGTATTTACACATGCATATTATCTATTTGGCAGTTAACTTATTGTTGCATATCACGGAAAAATTATTTTAGAAGTAAAAGTTATGTTTTTTAGTTTTCTAAATTTCAGTTAATTATAATTTGGTTTAGTGTAGTTAGTGATAATTATGCCTGAATCGATCTTAAATCTGACACATCATTGGACAAACTCTTGTTTTTTTTTGTTAATTATTGGCTAAACTAACCTTTATATTTCGGTAAATTTAATTTAAAATTCAATGATTTTTTTTTAGTTTTTTACATGTGCAATTTATTATAAACGGTGTATTTGAAATAGGGTCTGTGTAACTTTTTTGTTATTTTATTTTTGGCATATGATTCCTCAGGTCAAAATACATAAAAAAAAGGTACTCCTGTTGTTGACTAACCGTTTTCAAAAAAAATATTAATTTGAAAAAATTAAAATTTAGGACCTTATTTCAAATACACCGTGTTAATTTTCTTGGTTGAATGATTTTTTTATAAAATAGTTCAGTTCAGTATATTTTTTTCAAATCTTAAGATGTTTATTTATAAGAATTTATATGAAAAACATTTAAATTGGAGAACATATTCTATTATTTTCAATAAATTGGTACACTAAGCTGAAATAAAAAAAAAAAAACAGCTTCAATAAAAAGAGGTACCATTATTAATGTTATCCACCCTCTAGGTTATAACTTCTCTATAGAGAAGACGGAAGTTTTATTAAAAAAAAATGATGAGCCTAGTTATGAATTCATAACTAGGCTCATCATGTTTAGGCTCTTAAGAGCTCTTAAGAGCTCCAAATTTATTAATAGTTAAATGAAACGTTTAGACTTTCATATTTTTTCTAAGAATATTACTAAGAATAATTTTGCACTTGATTTTGCATATTTCAAAGCTTACTAGATTTAAAATTAAAATTTAATTAAACAACTACATGTTGAGTCGAAAATTGACAAGTGGAACATAATTGTACCACTTGTAATGCAATTATGAATCAAAATATGTAAAAATATACATTTAAACATCAAAAGTTTATTTTGATAAGTTAATAAACAAAAAAGTTATAGGGGGGTACCACTATTTTGTGGCACCCGGTATATGCAACTTAGATTATTTAAAAATTATTGCAGTGCATCGCCCGGTTTTAAAAACATCTTAACTAAAAAAAAAACAATTTTCGGTCCTTGAACCAATTACCTCTGTACATAAAAAGTCAAATTAACTATTTCAATTACTTTATAAGTTACGTTATATTTGAGTAATAAATTTGAATTTGTATATTATACAATGTATAAGTTACCAGCCATCATGTAAAGAGTTGATTAGCACATGGAACAGAAAAACTATTTTTTGAGATAATACAAGAGATACATGTACAGAATACTTGTACAGGTTTGGTCAAAATCGAGAGAAAGGTGGCTTTTTTAAGATATTTTTAGCATTCTGCATAAGCGAGCCTGAGGTAACAAAAGAAAACGTTTGCAAATTTGGCAGCAGCAGTGAAGTTATTTGTGTAGAGTAACCTTAATCATTTTAATTCTTTTGAATATAGGTATATCCTGGATAATATATTATTTACAGCGCCTGTGCTAGAATAATATTATACGGTTGTTTCGAATGTTCAAGCTGCTCTAGAGGTCCTACTGGGACTGCAGTCACTCTCCATCTGGATCCAGAAGGAGGCAATGGCTAGCTTTCTCAGACTTAGGGACTCTGGTAGTTGGATGGGCGGGAAGGCGAACTACGGTCATGGCAAAATCGCTGATATCTCCGAAACGTATATCCCAATTAGTAGTATCAGAGTGATTGAAGCAGAGAACCGATTAAAGTTCGATAGAAGTTTCTCTCTCAGGATTCCGACAAAGGAGGAATGGGAAAAGAAAGAAATACAATTTGCGCCAAACGCTTTGGTGTGCTATACAGACGGCTCGCGTATGGAAGGCATCCAAAGCTCTGGGGCAGGACTCTTCATGGAGGACCTGGATTTGCAAAAGAGTTTTCCACTTGGCCGCTTTTCCACTGTCTTCCAGGCTGAGGTCTATGCCATACAGGAGGCGGCAAATTGCAGGGAAATAAGGCAGCACCGGGGGCACGATATATACATCTGCTCGGACAGTCAAGCCGCTCTAAAGGCATTGTGCAATCCCAGCACTAGGTCACTCCTAGTCAGGGAGTGTGCAGAAGCCTTGGAAGAGTTAGCAAGGACCAAAAATGTTCAACTGGTATGGGTACCGGGTCATAGTGCAATTCCCGGAAACGAGAAGGCAGATGAACTTGCAAGATTCGGATCAGGGATGGCCTGCACGGGCCGGAACCTATATTGGGGGTTACAAGGAAGCAGGTAAAGACCGCTCTCGACGAGTGGGCTTATACCAAGCTAAAGGAGCAATGGACGGCGGTCGACGGTTGCCGGCAAGCTAAGGACTTCCTGGCTGGCCCAAGCAAATCAAAGACCGACTGGTTGCTGGAAAAAGGAAGAACTGCACTCAGACAACTTGTAGGGGTCCTTACGGGCCACTGCAGGCTAAGGAAGCACCTGGCAACAATGCGGATTCTAGAGAGTCCGCTATGCCCAGAGTGCGGAGAGGATGAAACATCCTCTCATTACTTAGCCGAGTGCGTCAGATACGACAGGATCAGGTTTGCAAGTCTTTGAAACTCAAAGACTCAACCAAGAGGAACTAAAAGATCTCCCCTGGGCCAATATCCTGACCTTTATTGAATGGCTGGGATTGCCTGGAGTGACAAAAAGGGCCAGAAATCGCCTAGTTGTCCGGCTTTGGCAAACCCAAAAATTTACTACTACTACTACTACTTCGAGTGTTCAAAAAAAATTAAAAATGGTCCTAGCCAAAAAATTCTTGGATATAAAGTTTCATGAAAAAATAATAACTGAAGAACGAATAATCCGATAGACTTAAAATTTTCAGGACAAATCAAGTTCTACTAGGGGAAGATCCCAAAAAGTTATGGGGGGTTAAACTTTTTAAAAAATCAAAAAAATCTGAAAAAAAAATTAACCTAACTTTTTCAGAAAACATTACTTTTACTATAAGGATTGATTCTACCAATTTTGAAAAACAAAATAGTTATAGGGGGTTAAAAAAATCTAAAAAAGCTCAAAGAAAATTCCGATTAAGGTAACTTTTTCAGGAAAAATTACTTTTATTATAAGGATCAATTCCACCAATTTTAAAAGTAATCCCACCAAAAAGTTATGGGTGGTTAAAGTTTTAATAAGATAAAAAAAAATCTATAATTTTCAATCTTTAATTTTTGTTTTTCGCAAAAAGAAAATTAAAAAAATTTAAAATTTTAAAAAAAATTACAGTTTTTTTGGATTTTTTTTTTGAAAAGCAGCTGGTTCATATTTACGGTAAACAACCTAATATTAATTTAATGTATTATATCGGTAATGAATGAATTTAATTTTTGTCTTCGAATATAACGTAAAAATTACTTTTATTACTTAAAAACATATTTTCTGGTACAAGAAATTAATTGTTTCTTTAAGGAAGGATAACGTTTTAAATGGGAGTTTTAAGCTAAATGAGAAAAACATGTTTTTATTTAAAAAAGTGCAAAATTATGAAAAGAAATGATAAAAAACTGTGCCCCAAGTTTATATGTTAATAAAGAACAAAATAAAAAAAATAAAAACTCGTCAAGGATTATTTGTTATCGTAAACCCGGCAACAACTCATGATTCTTTATCAAACTGAAAAAAAAGTAATATTTTTTGTTTATCTAAAAACCAACATAATAAAATTTAGGTAGAATGTATAAAAAAAACATTGTAAAATATTATTTAAATATATTTATTTAAGTTAAAAGTCTATGTGTAACTTTTTCATAATCTAGTTTTAAATCATATCATGGAAATAAACTTTTTAACACGTTGAAAGCCACATTAAATTAATTGTCTGGAGCAACACTGTCCCATGGAACTGCTTGCTTTGAGTTATCGATGAAGCTGCTGGTTTGCTACAATGTTATTATAGTATAAAAAGTCCAAATCATACCATGGAAATAAACTTATTTAACACGTTGCCTAGCTACATTAAATTACTTGTCTGGGGTAACACTGTTATCGATGAAGCTGCTGGTTTGCTACAATGTTATTATAGTATAAATACCTTAAAAATAACTCCATAATCGTAGTTAAACTTAAGAAACTAGTCACAACAGTCCAGCCTAATTACACATTGAGTTACAGCATATTAAATCCGTAAAAACTAATAAAACAAAACAAAATATTTTAATTTAATAGGCAAGATCAGTGAATACAATACAGACCCTTTCCTTTGGCCCCACTGTAGTAGTCAATGTGCAAAGTTATTTTTATTTTGAGGACATGACACTTGACACTTGAAATTTCGTTAGGTGCAATGTTGCCAAATCGTGCATTGACATATGTCAAAATTCGTAACTAAAATAATTAATTCAATAATGTTCCAGCATGTACAAAGGGCTGAAATTTTGGCCAAGTATTTATTTTTTATTTATCTATAAGCGTGTAAAGTCTTATCGTTGCAGGCGATTTAGCCCAAAATACGGTACCCTCCTTTGACTCGAGTATTATGTATACACACATTAAATATAATGTAAGATATTATCGTATAAATTTTGTAGATAATTATTTTTAATATTAACATTGTAATTTTATTTTCTTGCTATTTACCAATTAATTTTTATCACGCTCTTAATCAAGGTTTAAATTTTTAATTGGGATAACTTACAACATGCAAACACAATTAACAAGTCTTAAAATATAGTTTTAATTTCTAACTAATAGCTACATCAACACATAAAAATTTGCAATCTGAAAGCAAACTATAAATATTAGATTATTCCTTAAAAGAGCATATCTTAAAAAAATAAATACTTTTAAGTAATACTTAAAAGTTAAAACCTACATAATAGTACAGTTGGACCCACAAAAAATGCAAGTTTTAAATATGCCAAAATGTCAATTTTATTAATTATTTTATAGTTTAAGTAAGATTTTACGAAAGAGGTTAGAATAATTTGACATATTGTCAGTTTTTCTTAAAGTTTATTAGTAGTCTCTAATAAGTAATTACAGATAATGCGTGAATGGGAATAATGTTAAATAACAGTAACTGCTGTTATATGAAGCTGGAAGAAATAGAAAACTAGCAAATATAGAGTTATATAGAAATATAAAATTGACAAGAAATATAAAATTAACACAAATAATTAAA
This sequence comes from Brachypterus glaber, assembly GCA_958510825.1. Taxonomy (NCBI): domain Eukaryota; kingdom Metazoa; phylum Arthropoda; class Insecta; order Coleoptera; family Kateretidae; genus Brachypterus; species Brachypterus glaber. Next base: position 25,712,960 of record OY294047.1, on the reverse strand, counting down.
TTGACACAAATAATTAAATTGACATAGGTATTTTTTTAATAATGCCTTTAAGCGAATTAAAAAAAGGAAGCAATCAAGGAAGCAATTTTTACAGCAAGACTAAATAATGAATTGGATATTTTAACGAATACGGTTTGCCGCGCGTAAAAGAATAGAAGAACAAAGTGTAATATCTAAATAATTTTTCACACTTTGCTTGAACTCAAGTTTTGGTATAAAAATAACCAAACGTGACATTACCTTCCAAACATATAGTATAGTATAGTTATAACCAAGCCACGAAACTAGGACTAGTATTTTAGAATAATAAAGAAGAATTCTTTAAATTTATTCCTGTTCAATTTTAAGTAAGAATTGTTTTAAAAATGTTTATGAAAAAAAAGTAGAGCAGTATTTTAGTTCCGTCACGATATGCCAAATATGTATTTGTTAAACATGGTCATCACCGGTGGTGCACCAAAGAATTTTAACAGTATCTTCCGAAAACCATCATCTGCTGCGATTTTGCTGTTATCGGTTATGAATATCTTAGACCACCTTCTACCAATATCCACTGTAAGTTTTCTTTAGCCATTCTTTGAAACTTAAACTGGCCTCAGGACTAGCGTGTATTTAGACCTTGACTATTTTATATTTGTATATATGCAATATATTAATAAAACTAAAATAAAGTTGTTTATTATTTCAAAATGATAGCATGCCTGATACTGTTTTTTTTTTAAATGACAAATAACTCAGATGACACGATCTACGCAACTGTAATTTTAAATATTGGGTATTCCGCAAGGATATTTGCTGTAGCTGGATTTAATGTCCCTGATGGTATATTATACGTATATTATATTATATAGGATGGGCCTTATTTTTTTTATTGTTTTAAAATTTTCATTCTAACTATCTAGAACATCCTGAAAATATGAGGGTGATCAAACTTCTCTAAGGGTCCCTAAAATCTTGAAATTACGCAAAAATTATAATAAATCGTTGAAAATAGACTGTACTTTTTGTATCAGCGGAATATTTAAAAGCCTTAAAATCTTATTTTTTTTCTTTTTAAGTGTACAAAATTATGTGCCAAATTTCAAAATGATCAACAGATTTTCAGGTGCCGAAAATCAGCCAAAGTTGCCCCTAAAACACAAAAATTTGACGAATTTCCACCATAAATCTGAGAAACACTTAAAAAGCATTAAAAAAATATGTCAATCTGTACTTAATTTTATTTTATTTAATGCACATTAATAATATAAAATAATTTGGTAAAAACAAAATGAGCTAAGCGCCAAATAAGAGGACTGAAGTTTTTAATTTATTATTTATTATATTTTATTTTTTAAGTTTCAGAAATATTCCAATATGGACCTCATAGGACAGCCATGTTGATTTTATGAAAAATGGCGACTTGTGATATATCAATGACTATTTTTTTCAACTATCATAATATCGGTTTGGACCAACCAATAAAAAACAAGACATTGCCATAACGATTGGATATTTTCGCCTCGCATATATCGTCGGCTTACAAGTAAAAGGCACTAAGTCACTTTTTTGCAAAAATGGGATTTTAATGGCACTGTAATTAATTTTTGATGATCTATGTATAGGTAAACCGAACTAACTTCTAGGTGGACTGCCTAGAGAGTTACCCACTATACAAAACGCGCCAGTTTGATTTTGAATAAAATTTTGTCTGGCAATAGACACTAAGTCACTTAGTGCACTTAGTGCGTTTTACTTGTAGATTATTTCAAATGTTTCTGCACTAAGCGACTTAGTGTTTGTTTGGCGAAACGTGCATTTTTGTAACAATTATTATAAAAATTACAAAACAACAGTGAAAGTTAAATTTGTCAATATCTCAAAACCATATTTTTGGACTTAGTGCTCTTTACTTGTAAGGCGACGATACACTTTTTCGATTCGTAAAAAAAAATTTGGTTTGTCGAAAAAAAAATCAAAATGCTAAAAACGTATGCCTAGTGAGGGGTATTTTTGAGTGTACAAAATTATGTGCCAAATTTCAAAATGATCAAGATTCTATCAGGTGCCAAAAATCCGCCAAAGTTGCCCTTAAAACACAAAAATTTGACGAATTTCCACCATAAATGTGAGAAACACTAAAAAAGCATTAAAAAAATATGTCAATCTGGACTTAATTTAATTTATTTAATGCATATTAATAATATAAAATAATTTGGTAAAAACAAAATCAGCTAAGCGCCAAATAAGAGGCCTGAAGTTTATTATATTTGAAATGTCAAGTTTCAGAAATATTCCAATATGGACCTCATAGAACAGCCATGTTGATTTTATGGAAAATGGCGCCTGTGGTGACTTGTGATATATCAATGACTATTTTTTTCAGCTAATATCGGTTTCAACCAATAAAAAACAAGGAATTACCATAACGACGGGATATTTTCGTCTCGAATATATACTTTTTATAATGACCATGACAAAATGGGACACTGTAGGTTTTTAGCGTTTTGTATTTTTTTTTTTGACAAACCAACATTTTTTTTTGAATCCTCTTAGACATGCCCCTGGGAACATAGCTCTTTTTTTTTAATTTGATTTTTTGTACGTTTTTAAAGTATAAATTCGGAATATCTGCTGGCATCGATTCGTAAAAAAAATTTGGTTTGTCGAAAAAAAAAATCAAAACGCTAAAAACGTATGCCTAGTAGTGGGTATTTACGGTTTATACAAGCTCTGTAAATTTCAAAAATAGTATATTCTATAACTAGTATGGAATAGACACTATTCAGCGCGAGCGGAAAGTTCGTCATACGAGCCGGCAGGCGAGTATGACGGTCCCGCGAGCGCGGAATGACTATTCCATACGTGTTGTAGACTATAAATAAATAATAAATAAATAAATAAATAAATAATTTAATTTCCAAGAAATATCCAGTTACAACATGAGATTGATACAATACAACAGCACATTTAAAAGAACATTTAGAGAAATGTAGTCATATTTTAAAATAATCTGAAAGCAGTAGTAGAGATCATTTCAAAAGGTAGCACTTAGAGAATGGCGTCTCACTAGCTTCAAAGACCGCAAATGAGGTCAACTATCATTTTTAACTTAGTATGTAAAAAACTCATTTAATGTGTATGGCTCGACGCTGCATACATACTTAAAAAGTTGTTTTTTAAATATTCGTTGGTTATGTTTTATTTTCTTTAAATCAGAGGGTAATTTATTAAAAAATTGTATTGATGAATAAAAGGAACCCCTTTCATAAATTGTTAATCTGTGCTTTGGTATATTATAGTCCAGTATTCTGGTAGAGTTGCTTTTAACTGATTCAAATAAATTTTTATTTTTAATTAAGAACATAACTGACTCATATACATATAGGCCTATAACAGTAAGGATATTGTTTGACTTAAATTTACCTCTGCAGGTTTCTCTAAAGTTTAATTTAAAAATATTTCTTAACGCTCTTTTCTGTGATACTAAAATAGATTCAATGTCTGAGCACTTTCCCCAGAAAATAATACCATACCTTAATAAACTTTCAAAATTTGAGAAATATACCACTTTAAGAGTGTTAATGTCTAAATAATTCCTCAGCACAAGGAGTGAGTAGGAAACTCTGTTTAATTTGATTAATAAATGACCCACATGTGTACCCCAACTTAGGTTTGCGTCAATATGGAGACCCAGAAACTTTAGGCTTTGTGATAACTCCCTCTCTTTATCATTTAATACCATTTTTGATCTGGGTTGATTTTTTAATTTAAAACACATAAAGTTAGTTTTATCTTCATTTAAAAGTAATTTATTTTGTTTCAACCAGTTTTTAACAATGGCAAAAAGAGTTTCTGTTTTTGAAATAATATTTTGTGTATCTAACTTGACAAGATAGTTGGAGTCATCAGCAAAACTCACCAGAGTCTGGTCTCCGTCCTGCAGGGTCACATATAGGTCATTTAGAAAAATGACAAAAAGTAGTGGCCCCAATATACTTTTTTTTCGACTGCAAATATGAAACACTGTATGGCTTTAAACTGCGGACAAGAATAAAAACAATGTTTTTTGCGACTCGACATTGTAAATGCAACAAAACACATATTTTTAAATAAAGCAATTAATGTTATTTAATAATTTTATCAAATCAGTACTTAAAAAAGATTTTTATTTAATTTTAGCACATATTTACAAATTATAACGCAAAAATTGAAGCGAGTTGAAGCTTATGTCAGATTGTTGTGACAGATATCAGGTTTAAATATTTAACAATAGATGGAGCAGTTTTAATTTTTTGAACTAAATTGATGAAAAACTGGTCAAATATTAAGAAAAACTAATAAACTTTATGTAATTTTAACGCAAAATTTTAAATTGCAATAAATTGTTCAATATTTCATAGTAAAATATATATATATTTTCTAATTTTGCTACAGTTTTCTTTATTGTTATAAACAAAAGATGGCACTACATGTGCTCATTCTAACACTTGATACGGAATATTCATACTGTATCTAGAGCTAGAATGGATTCATTCTGTGTTTGAAAAGTGTCTGTATTTGCTTGCATTCTAAAGCAGTCGTAGAAAAAATATATTTTATAGTTACGGAGATAGTTCGTAGTCAATACTTCTTGTATTACCCGGTGTGCTTGAATGGAAAAGATGTGAAGCTCAGAGGTCAGAAAATTCATCTCAAGGAATTTAATCCAGTTACAGATATATCCCAAAGACATTTGGCCCCAACATAGATTTCTTATCAATGAATCTAATCTCATTCCTTCATTCATCCCAAAGCAACTTTGTCCCAAAAGTTACTGCGATAATCACAAAAAATAGGGGTTTTACTCCGTTTGGGCCAACCTCACTTTGATTATTACAAAAAATAAACTGGATCTTCTTCTGTACGTAAAATACAAAATAAAAAAACGGCTTGTAGATAGCTAATCCAGAAATGGAGGTTATGTGCTTACGTACATACTGACATACGGACAGACGATTTTTTTTTGCAGATTTCGACTGAAAATTACCTAAAACGTCGAGAAAAGCGGAAAAAAACGTAATCGAAAATTTTTGTCCGTCCCCTATAAAGCATAACTTGCAGCATTTTCTTTTTCTCCAATGCTAGTTGATTTCGCGATACACTCGATTAATTCATGAAATGCAAGGAAAGCTCTTAAACGGTTATTGCACCAAAACTGGTCATAGGCTAAGGTTGCGACTCTGCCAGTTTTGTTCTACAACATACGAACAACAGCGAAATCGCAGAAATACATTTTCCTCACTAAATGTGCCGGGTCCTTTGAAGTTTTAGGTAATAAAGAAGTCTCTTTTTAAAATAATTATAAAACTTCAAATTTAAGTTATTTATTTATTAGTTACAGCTGTAATAAAATTCAAATAAGCTATTGCTTGTGGCTAGAACTCTCCAATAATTTAAGGATGAAAAAATATAATAAGTTTTTCTACCAGAATTTTTATTTTCTTTTGCATGCAAATATTTTTTATATCTTTAAAAAAAATAAAAACCCTTCACATAATTTTCTATTCAAAAAAGCGCCGGGCGTTACCTATAAATATTTTTTTAAAAATCTAAAAAAAATCAGGGTTGTTTTTTCACCTAAAGGAATTATTTTGAGGGGTGGGACCCAAACAACTCCGTAGGTGCTGGGCACCCTAATGTACATGTACATGCTTATGGTTAGGTATATGTACATGTACATGCTAATCGTAAGGTATACTTATGCACATGGAAATTTCAGCCCAAAATGCCTACTTTCAAAATTTCAGTAAAATTAGCTGATTTTCGCCATCTTTATTAATCATCCTTCAGAAAATATCGGCACTATAATGACAAAATGTAAAATTAAAAAATTAAATACAATAATAGTATATTGTTCAATGAGCGTATAATAATTTCTATTAATCAATGAGGGTGAGTTTTGGAACACGAGCCGAAAGGCGAGTGACCTAATCACCCGAATTATTAATAGCTATTATACGCGAGTAGAATTCTCTACTTTATCAACGGTCGTTTTAAATTTTAAACGGTTTATTTTTACAGACCCGTGATTAATAGGCCCATTAATAACGGCCGTGGATAATAGTATATAATTCAATGAGAGTATAATAATTGCTATTAATCTATGAGGGTGAATTTTGCGACACGAGCCGAAAGGCGAGTGACCTAATCACTAGAATAATTAATAGCTATTATACCAGAGTAGAATACTATACTTTATCCATGGTTTGGACTTTTAAACGTTCCCTTATGGTATGAATAAATTTATTTTATAGCATACGATACAACATTTATATCTACAACTTTAATATTGTATTTAATATAACCTTATAATGTTGTAGAATAATCGTAAAAATTGTATTCTATACCTAAAAGTTGACACAACAACGTTTTGTATTAATCATTTTGGATTTTTCTATCAGTGTATATAATTTTAGAGATTTTAATCTAAATTTTGTATTCGTACACCATATTGCTTGAAAACCGCCGAAGTTAAAAAGAAATATTTATTAAAATTTATTATTGGTCTTGAAACACAGAAACTATTTATTCGGAATTCAGTGGTGTTGACAAGATGTTATTTTTTGATACTCATCTTAAGTTAAACATAATTTAAGTTTCAAGAATTTTCTTTTCGTAATCCTTCGACAGTTTTAGTTTTAACTTCAAAGCTCTTTAAATGGTAAAAAATACAAAATTAATATATGAAACTGATTTGCGAAAAACAAAGAAAAACCAAAAAAAAAAAATAAAATGATTTTATTTAATTTTTATTTTAAAACAAGTTTAACCCCATAACTTTTTTGTTTTTTGGGGGATTACTTTCACAATTGGTAGAATTGATGCTTAAAATAAAAGTAATTTTTCCTAAAACAAGTTAATCGGAATTTTCTTTCAGCTTTTTTCGATTTTTTTTTCAATATAGGTGTTATAACACGAAAAAAAAAATAAAAACCTTATACGCCTTAGCCACTTTTCAGCTACATGTTGAATCTTTTGAGAACAATTTAGCTCATCAGGGGTGAAGCGGATCAATAACTTGTTTAGCCAAAAAATCGTTCTTCAAGGCTAATGAGAAACCAAATTAATCAAAAAACAATAAAACCAAATAATAGGCCTGCGTGTAGGGCTAAGGAGCGTGTTAAAATTAACAATAAAAAAAAACAAAATAAGAAAATTTTTATTTAAACAAAAAGTCTATATAAAAAAAATTAAAAATAGTTCCAGTCTAAACATATTCTCAAAATTTAGAACTAGAAAAAAAATATATATTCAATGACCATAAATAAAAAAATCATATTTTTTGTACTTTGGTAAAAAATAATGCATAGAGTAGGTAAGAATTATTTTTCTAATTATTTTTTAGCTTAGACATTTATTCTAGAGAATAGTAGAAATATTTCTGAAATTATATTTTCCGCTTCTGTATAATTTTTCTTCAAATTTTCGGGCAAAATATCCTTCTTGACCACATAAATATCCGTGACATCTGGATATACGAAAAACACTTCTTTTGATGTAGGTTTCTTCCGTAGAACGTTCACGGTACATTTATTATCGAGCTCATATGACCATCGTCTATCTTGGCAATACCTATTTTAAAATATACAGTGATTGGCTTCACCCCACGAAATGTACTTTATCATATAAAAAAATACCCAGAGAAACACAAACCACATATTAAAATAATTTAAGTGTATGCATTTTGTTAAAAGACAGTTTTAAATATATATGCTAACTACCCCAATGTAAGTTATTCAACTTTTGGTATACCATAGTTTGTTTTCGATCTTTATAAATTATCGGTAGTTTACTTTAAAATTAAATTTTCGTGTATCTAACCTAACACAAAAAAAAAAAAAAAATATATATATATATATATATATATATATATATATAATTAACCACTGCAGGTGTCTGTTAGATGTTTCAACAGTTTTTTTTGGTTCCCGGAGAGTAGAGTTATGCGAGACGCGGAAATATTTAAAAAATTGTATTTTGATCCGCTTCACCCCTTGTGATCCGCTTCACCCCAGATTTCGGTATTTAATGAAAATCTTGTTTTGTTAAATTTTCATTATGTAACTTTTGATATCTTTTTTTGCGTAATTTATAAAAAACCTAATTTCACGGCTGCTTATAGTTTAAAAGTTACAGGTGTAATTCCATAATAAAATTACCAGTTTTTAGGATTTCTTAAAATTAAAAAATTACCTAGTAAATTTATACTTTAAGTAAAAAAAACTATTATACTAAAGAGAAATTGTAATTTTTTTTTTAATTTTGTTTTTTGAAAGTGTTGTTATGCTAAAAACAAAAAAGAGTGGGTAACTTTAGTTTCGGCAAAATTAAAAATAGCTATGTCTATATTGGCTGGTAAAAATTTCATTTTGATACACAGTTTTTTTTTAAGGTTGTACCTATCAATCCGTAGCTACCATTTGGTTGGTACACCACTGCATTTAACCGGTTATGGCCTATTTATATGTAGTTCAAATTAGTAAGTAATATCAATTTTAAAGACACAACTATACATCTATGCCCCAGAAGGGATTCGAACCCTCGACTTTACAACCCATTAGAAACGAACGCTCTTCTTCTTACTCCACTTACCACTTCTAAAACTCAAACATAGCAAGTATAATAAACCAAGCTCAAAGTCTATCCAGAGCAACCGAAAAAATATAGGCTTGAATAAATAAAGTTAGGGTAAGTTGTGGGAGGGGGTGTAAAAATGGTTTTAATTTTGAGATACTTTTTATAGATATTATTGTATTATTTAAACCGGGTTTTCAGAAATTTATTATCACTTAGTTTTCGGGAAAACCGGTGCCAAATATAGTTAAAATCAGGGGATTGTTTTTAAATGTTTTTTGCCATTTTTAAAATTTAAAAATAGCAAGTATAATACACCATTGTATTTGCAAGAGCATGGTCTATAAACCAATCAAAAAAAAATAGGGGTGCTATTTAAAAAAAAAAAAAATTTAGGGATGGATTTTATTTTTGGCTACTTTTTATAGATATTGTCACCCCAATTAAGGTGGTTTTTGCAGAACTTGATTATCTCTTTTAGCTTTCGAGAAAATCGCTGGGTAAAGAGAGTTGGGACACCCGGTATGTATGCATATGCATATATGCGCCATGATTAAAAAAGACTATTTAAATATTTAGTAATTGGTAGAAATATTTTAAAATATATTTTAAATAAGAATGCTAAAAAACATATGTTTTTTTGATTTAAAAATGCATATTATTTTTTAAATTAAGTTATATTAAAAGAAATCACCGATAAAACATGTACTATAACTATATGATCAAAAGGAATTTCTTATTTACGTACTCGTCTAGTCATTAAATTCACTTCAGTTAAAGTAAGCCGTAAATCTAAAAAAGCGACAAACGCGTCAATAACACAATTTTTTTCATTCCAATATAAATTATGTTAAAAGAATTTATCATTCATTTAATCACAAATTTTTATTATTTCAAATAAAAACTGGAAAATAGAAATAGCTTTGTTGATAAATTATTGTTTTTTTTTCAGAAATTCTTTAAATAATAAATTTATGAAATAAATAATAAATGTGTAAAGCTTTTTTTATTCGCTTGTGTCCCAAAGTGACATTTTTTGGTTAGAAATGTTAAGTTAAAAGTGACACTTTTGTTACTTTGCCGGTCCCTTATGGAAAATTGTCAGATAACTGACAGAACCAAATCAAAACTAATTTTAATTATTATTTTTACTTTTTTTTGTTAAAAATATGTTTACAAGGGAATAAAAAATTGCGTATGATACACGGACAAGAAATATATCTCGGTCTTACACGGTTGTTGTGCCTCGATTCACAATCTCCGCATGCGACCGAGAATAGTATATTGTTTTACTAAGAGGAAAAGTGATGCTTTTCTTTACTAGTCTGTAGAATTTACGGAAGACGCAAAGCGGAGTCCGGAAACTACAGACGAGTAAAAAAAGCACTTTACCTCTGAGTGAAACATAATTAAAATAGGCCAATAAAACCCTTTCGAAATGAACTTAAACCTTCCTTAGCTCATTTTAAATTTTTTTACGTTAAATCGTACGCTTTTTAGGCTAAATCGTACACTTTTCGCGATTTCGATGGTAACTTGTCTAATGTAGCATTTGCAATTTTGGAGAGATTTGTAGGTGTATAAACCATATATTCTTCTTCAATCATTTTTAATCAATTTCACACAAGGCTTTTACACAGAATCTCGAGTCAACCACCTGTTTATATAATAAACAAACAAGTTTTAAGGCTGTCATCAAAGTCAAAGAGTGCTACCCCCAGTGGTGGTTATGCTAACTAACTTTTTTTACGGCGTACAACAATAAACTCATTTTTTTACTGTAAAAAAATAGATCACTTCTAACTAGTGTGTTCAGTTATAAAATATGAACATTTTAGTATGCTTGAAAAAAACATTATTTCTCGTCCTTGGATCATAATATACTACCTATTTTATGAACAATTATACTTTAGATACAATTTTATCTTTTCTTGTTTTATTTGCATTTTAAGCTAATACAGGTACAGTATATTATTTTATAAAATACTTTTTTGTAAAGTCCCAAAACGCGTCTAAACATTTAAATAAATGAAAAATGAGATATCGAAATCAAGCATTATTTGAATTTAACAACAAATTTTAACATTAGTTAAAAACGGTTTTTATGGGCAACCATATTTAATACATTTATACATTCTTGTAAGAAATTTGACCTAAATACCACACTTTTTTATGGTTTCTTGCAAATATCTCCAAAACTATTTACTTTAAGTATACGAACTCTATACTCATTTAAAAGAAAATTTAGTTTTCTATTTATTTAAAATATATAATTTCTGTGTCTAATACCTAAAACTTATTATGCTGCTCTCGTATAAGGGATTCCCCTCAGATGGAGTTATGTGAACCCCACCCGAATTGGTATGATCCTCTCCTTTTAGCACACTTTCGCAAATGAGTTAGTGCAGTCTATTTCAGACACGGATAATAGGGCGCCATTAAAAAAAACTGACTTAAGGTCATTTGAATTTCTTCAAATTTCCGTTCCATTCTAAGACATTCCGTATATTTTTTTGAGATAACTTTGTGTTTAGAGGAAAAAATAGGTCTTCTTTAAAATTAACCCAAATTTTTAAAATAATAACTCTGAAACGTTAGGAGATACGATTTTTTGGCCATTGCTTGATTATGGCAATCTTTTCGTTAAAATTGAAATAACTCAAAAAACTATTGGAGTTTACATATCAAAAGATTTAGATTTTAATGCAGAATTTAGAAATCATAAAATATACAGAGTGTTCCATCAAGAAAAAAAAACATATGTTGTGAATGAAGAGTTCCGAGCAAATAATTTGTCTACAACTCTTCTAAGCAAATTATACATTTTTTTAGTTGTGTGAAAATACTTGTTTTGTGTCACTCCATCTAGCAGCGGTTTTAGTACCATCATACGACCCACAGTAGTTGTATTTGGACAAATTAGGCAAAACATTAGTGAACATATTAAATAAGATTAAAACAACAAATTATTTATTTAAATTCATTTTTACAAAAAAAATCGTATGAACTATTTTAGGTAAGATTTATTTTCTCTGAAAATTTTAATTAAACTAATCTAAAAATCGTTATCAATATTATTTAACTTCATGCAAAACTTAAATAAAATAAAATTATTTTGTTCAAGAAAAATAATAGTTATTTTCAGTATGTTTTGGTATACGAAAATGGATTTTCCAAAATATAATATAAAGCAGCATGGGAGATTACAGCGACGTAGTAGGTATATATTTTATTTTTGTCGTATAATTTATTATTATAATGTGTAGTTCGTTAGCAGCCATTATTCATAGAATTTTTAATAAATCATCACGTTGGCTTGAGTACAATCGTATATTACCACGTGTTTTGGTACTTACTAATTTGACACTATGCTAAATAGATATATGTTAGGACATAATTAAGAATAGGGCTTTAAGTCAACATTTAGAGATTAACATTAAATTTTGGAATAATAATAAATTTTGTTATTCTCCTAAAATTATGAGTAAACTACAACGTGGCATTTTTTTACAGAGAAATAAAATACAGCTTAAAAGTCGTATCGAACATATACCCAGAGAAAAATTGGTTAGGTGATGCCTTCTGATCAGTGAAATAATAGGTTTATGTTTTTCCTGGTGGATTGCTCTTTTTGGCCTAACATCTGGTGTGGTTGTGAATTTTCTTTCAGGTAACGGCCCTTAGTTGGCTTTTCTCACGTGGTTCATTCTCTTGAGATTGGATGCTGGTTATTGCCATCCTCTTACCATAAGTTTAGAGGGTTTACGGAGTAATTGACCTCCTGGTAAACCAATTTTCTGGACCTTTGTGGAGGCAGTACCGCATTCTGAAGCACTTGTTTATATGCCCTTGTATGCTACTTTGAACTTATTTACCATCAATATATTTAATTCAATTCTAACGGATTTTCTATTCTATATTTAGCCGATACAAAGAATAATTCAATTTTTCTATAAATGTTTTAATTAAATTCCAAAAACTGACTTTTTTCTGATGACATTAACTATCAAAAATATCTTATTTCTTAAGTATACATTAACTTGCTGTCTAACAAAAACTAAAATAAACGGTTTCTTCAAAAATCTTCAACATTTTTTTCCCCCATAATTAAAGAAATATATTCAATTATAAAAAAGTGTAAAACTCCTAGTTTGACAACTACGATAAATACCCGAAGAAGTCTGTACATCAGCTACTCGAACAAGCCCATTTTTGCCTGGATGTACAGCTATAATCCTGCCTTTTGAGAATCTTCCTCTCGGGGCATTATCTTTTATTAAAACTACTACACACGTCCCCAAATGGAAATAGCAAGATTAGATGACTATTAATTATGTTAGCAAAGGATCTGTAAACTTCAAAACCTCTGAGAATGAAATCCTAATGAGAGCCAGTTCTTAAATAGTAATAAAAGTTCTTCTGCAGACTTCTATTTCTCCACAATTCTTATAGTGTTTTTGTTGCTGATTTTGATTTTGTTTAGATCAAATCTCTATCTGCGTCCATTTTTGAGAAAAACCGTTCCAAAATTATACAAAAATCTAAATTTTTCATTTTTGGAGGCTTATATTTACATTATTATAGCAGCTACAAAATTTTTTTCTAGTTTAAATTAAAGTTTCATTTATGCTCTATAAAATAATTACGAAAAATGTCTAAAAATAATATTAAAAGATCAGTTTTTAAATAGCTTTTGATGCCTCTGCAATGATGTTTAAAAGAAGGTGAATTTATCTTTGTTAAGCAATTTTTAAAAATTTAACGTCAAATTTATTATATTTGTCAAGCCTATGTGTTTGTCAATTTTGCTAAATATGACATATACTGCCCAAAGTAGTCTTAAACAGCAACACTGAATCGTCATTGCAGATGTCTTAAAAACTAGTCTTCAGTTGGACACCGGAAATGAAATTCAGATACTTTTCTTTACGGTTTTACAGGGCAAGCAATAGTTTGAATTTAATCTATGGAAATTCTTTTTAGGTGCTTTAATAATTTATTTATTGTCCACCACATTTTATAATATTTTTGAATTTTAGACAGGGTATTTCTCAAAAACGGATAGAGATAGTGATTTGATCTAAATAGAAGCGAAATCAGCAACAAAAACACTTTTAGAATTGTGCAAAATTATTTTCAGTTTGTTACTGTTGTTTAGCATGCAGTCTACGGAAAAACTTTTACCAGTATTTAAGAACTGGTGCTCATTAGAATTTCGTTCTCATCGGTTTTGAATTTTACAGACCATGTGCTCACATGATTTATCATCACCTATGTTTGCTATTTTTTAAAACCTATTTCCATCTAGGGGGACGTGTGACTATGTCAGTTTCCTACCATTTTTGTACGGTTTCATTTAAAAATCAAGTTGGTATCACTTTCGCTTAGACCAGAAGTGATATTTTTTATAATGACCATGTCAAAAGGGGGGTTTTTACGGTTCTTACAAGCTCTGTAATTTTAAAAAAGTTATCTTTTATAGTTACGGACATATTTCGTAGGTAATACTTGTTTTGACACCTGGCATAAGTTATTCCTAATTGAAAACAAATATAAATTATAGGGTACATTTCTAAAAAAATAACTATTTTTTTTTCTAACCTAAAATATATTGTGTTATTGTTAAAAAAAAGTAATTTTGCAGGCGAGTCAATTTTTTGAGACTTAGGCCCAGTTGTACACACCTGGTTTAACTTTGAGCGAGGCTCCTTTACTATGGAAACATTTGTTGCAACAATCGTTTCCATGACAGACAGGGTAGGCTCAGATTTGAGGGAGGTTTGTACAACCGGGCCTTAGACCCCAATCAAACTTAAAAGTAAAAGTTTTAATTTCATGTTATACCTCCTGCGGCACTCAGTACCTTCGATTTTTTTCGCATGGCACATATTGCAGTATCATCGAAAATGCCTAGTATATTGTCGATGAATCATGTATTAGTGGTTTTTTGAGATTCTTAAAATATTTATTTCAACGCCCTGTACACTATATTTTAACTGTTAAAATAAAATGATGTTCACAGATTAGAGCCTGTGATGGATGATGGTCGGTGTTTGTACAGTAGACTTGTCCACATATTTGGACGGCGACCTATGGTGCCCACTGGCCACCGCGCTGATTCCCTATTATAAATTAAACTTGAGCAAGTGATAATTTTATACGAGTTATGTAAATGTTAATCTGTATATTTATTGATTTTAATTTTTTTATGTTTGCTCGACAAATAGTGATAAATCAACACTGATATATCTGACCGAATAAAGCAAGCGGGAGGAGCGGATTTCAACATACTTGTAAAGCTTCAAAAACTGAATATTTTTTCATATTTTAATTTTTCAAGAGATATATTAGGCTTTTTGTAATTTATGCTTTCGTTTAGAAGACACGAATAACAAATTACACTTTAAAAGGGATATCGCAAAGAAAAAAAGTCGAGAAGGACAAAATAAGAAATGTTTCCTATTTTCTGCTAAAAGCTGACTTTTAACTGACTATAAATAACATATATACAGGGTGATTAGTAACTGCCATGTCAAAATTTAAGAGGTCCAAAACTATGAAAAAAAGTTTCTATAAAGGTTGGTCCGGAAATGAGCCCTAAGGGAGCTATGGCCCTTCGAAGATGAATGGGGAACAAAAAAAGCACAAATAAAATTTTATTGCTGCATGTTGATTCTTCTTTTAAAAGTGAGCAAAAAAATTATTCTTCACCAAAACACCTAAATTTAATATTAAAGGAGTAACTAAAAAGTAACGTTTTTGGTGGCATAAAATGTTACTTTCTCTCAATTGCATTTTTTTAAACTGTTGTTTCTACAGTGTTATGTATTTTTACTCAAGGAATTCATATTTTTTACAAAAAATCCAAAAAAAGTACACACAAAAAAGTTTGGGGCAAACATGTGTTAAGCCTAATACATTTTTTCGTCTAGGGACGCCCCTGGATAAATAAAAAAAAAATAAATTAACATAAACTTATTGCCCTTATTAATACTAGTATACATGCAAAAGCTTGTCGCTCTAGCTTAAAGGGTACCAGACTTATTAATTAAAAACCTTATTTTTATTACAATTTTATAGGGCAGTAGCTCCCTTAGGGCTCATTTTCGGACCAACCTTTATAGGAACATTTTTGATATTTTTGGATGCAGAATTACCATAAATTTTGGCATGCCAGTTATTGATCACTGTGTATAAGAAAAGTGTATAATTTTATAGACTGTTAATTCTTAATTTATTTTACTGACTCACTTTCTTTTTCACGAGTCCGAGTCCTCATGTAATATTTGGTTTTATTTTCATCAATGTATAAAACATATAAACGTCTAAAACTATTGAAAACACGACAGCCCGACAGGCCAACTCAATACATTAGGGCCTGAGATTGGCGAGAACTAGTGCTTCTACTAATTACAATAAAAAAAATCAGTAGTGTTAAAACATTTAAATCAGTTAAACCAGTGGTAGAAATAATTCACAAGAGTACCCGTGCAGGCCGTGTTCGTGGAGTTCCAAGTCTGCTATCATACAGACATCTAGTGTCGCATATTTGCTTAAACTGCTGCCAGTACAAGGCGTAATATGGAAGCCTTCACATAATTTTGTCAAAGAGATAACAGTGTATTTGCAGGCTAGGTGCTAAGTATCGACATTCTCATCTTGAAGCATTGTCCAGACGAACAACAGACCTCGCCAAAGAGGTTATAGAGGTCACGAAGGAACTGATTATCATCCACCATCACAGACAAATTTATGCTGTATAAAATACAAGCTGTGATTCCCTTCTTCGAGCGGAGATTCCTGATTTTTTATTGATTTAACTCAATAATTGTAAGATTTTACAGTTGTCTAGATAATTTTCTTAAATTAATGTAAATTAGGCTGTATAATAATCATCGTGTTACTTTTTTAACCTAACCCCTCCAATACTAAAAATCCTATCGGGCCTAACGTTTTTTATAACGAAAAGTATATAAACATCAGATAAAAATGATACTGGAACTGGAACTGGAACAAAAAAGAATTCTATTGGGAAGAAAATTTAACATTTTTTTAACCCTTAGCTATAGACACGGCTTGAATTTTACTCCTAGATAGTATGCAATTTGTGATTTCTCCCTACTTCGAATAACTAGCTTTGTGCGTCTCATTGCCTTTCGGACATTCACTTTGCTTTAAGCCCTAAATCCGAGCGAAGAAGTTGTTAAAAAATACACCATATCTGTAAGTACGAAACAATAAAAACAACAGGGTTTCCCCATTGCAAAACAATATATTTTTTTAGAATTTTATGTTTATGTTGTTTATTTATAATTTAGTTTTTAATTTTATCTTATAACAAGTTATTTATCAAACATCTGTAACATCTGTAACTTCGATTGGAATAGATAAAATGTAACGTAAAGTACTCAAAATTTTTGTCTGGTTATGAACTTGTGCAAAAAGCAAGATTTATTGTTCTAGAGGCTAAACCACCCCTTAAACAAAGCATTAACTAGGGGTACTTAAATTGAATTTTATACCAAGCTTTCTCACATTTTATTAAACATAACTGTTTCCCTTTAACTTGATTTTTCTCGAGATACTTTATGATTCGCTACTTTTTTTGGTGCTTGGGGGGTAGTTTAACCCTCTTTGTGGGGGTGGATTTTCATAAATCCAAGGGCGATACCCCTTTACGTGTTTTTTATGTTTTATATTACAGAAAAATTTCTTTTTTAAATATTTTAAATTTTTTATTTTTTAACCCGTTTAATAAAAAATTCAAAATATTTAAAAAACATATTTTGCTGTAGTATAAAACATAAAAGGGGTATCATCTTTGTTTGATGAAAATCCACACCCACAAAGAGGGTTAAACTACCCCCCAAGCACCAAAAAAAGTAGTAAATCATAAAGTATCTCAAGAAAAATCGAGTTAAAGGTAACCAGCCAGTTAAGTTTAATAAAATCTGAGAAAGTTTCGTATAAAATTCAATTCAAATACCTCTAGTTAACCCTTTGTTTAAGGGGATGTTTATCTTCTAGAACAATAAATATTGCTTTTTGTACAAGTTCATGACCACACAAAAATGTTGAGCACTTATATGTTACATTTTATCAATTCCAATTAAAGTTACAGGCTAAAAAACCCTTTTTTTTTGTGGTCACTCTTTCCCTACCAAGTTATAATTAACAAACAATAACGTTATAGTACAAATTATATTATATAAATAACTCATTTAAATATAATATTGAATTTATAATTAAAGCTCTAAAGTACACTAACGATAAATAAGTCAAAAGCTTAAAAAATTTATTGGACTTTTGAATTGTTTAAAGGGACGCGTAATTTTTATGCCATGTCTGAAGCAACGTTCTGTGAATAAGGTGTCTGTGGTAGAGGGTTAAATTAAGTATTTATCGTAAAAATAACTGACGGTTATGGAATATTTTTATATTTTTTCTTTTTATAAAAGTTATGTATAAACAATTGATTGTCGAATACGCCTACTATTGTTTTAGAATCTCTGCTGATTGTCTTCGGGTAAAGGCTTCGTTGGCGACTCGATAAATAATTATATGCTATAGATGTTTTTAATCTAATATCGATACGAAAGATCAAACTCCCTTTATGACTAGAAACCCATTGTTAATTTACATTTTTGTAATTTTTTATTTACACAAATGTTATTAATAGTCTAATAATAATAATAATAAAGATTCAGGGGCGTAGCGAACAATATTTCATAGGGGAGAGATAGTAAAAAAGTCACAACTTTTTTAACTCTTTACCCGGTAAAATAGACCATTTTGGATGAAAGGCAAGTTTTTTATATTTTTTAAAAAAGTAGTGATAGGTGAACTTAACGGTATCAAATGTAAACTTAAAAACATGGTTCCCCTATTTTTAAAATGGTGCTTAAAATTGGTTCTTCTATAATACTTTTTTTACTTACTTTTTATAATACTTGCTTCTTTTTCACGATTAGTTATTTACTATGTAAATTTTTCTTCTGGGTCCAAATTTTACGTCAAAACTACATATTATATACAATGCGGTCCAAAAATCACCCCCCCCTCTTAACTTTTGAACGAGTTGAGATATCGATTTCAAATTTAGAACTCTTAAATAAGACAACTTAAACTATCTTTAAGCATATATTTGATACTTTTAGCTCTTAAAATGTGGGCAGGGGGCATGGGGCGACATTTTTTTAAATGGAAAGGTGGGTCGTGCAATACATCATTTTAAAGCCTTTAAAATTCTCTATATAACCATATATTTTTAAAATTTTTAAACATGTTTTTTAAGGTTTTGATTTTTCAGTTTTTTGTGCTAAAAAAATAAATTTTTAATTTTTTTGTTGTTAATTTTTATTTATGTCAACTAAAATTAGTTTAAAAGTATAATTTACTTTTTCATTATGAGATTAGGCATTTTTAAAAAATTCTTTGGATTTTTTAGAGAAATTTTGACAAAAATACCTATTCAACCCTTTTTTAAACCCAAAAAAAATGTTTTAAAAAAAATAAAAAATATACAGTTAAATAGAGAATTTTATAAGCTTTAAAATGATGTATCACACGACCCACCTTTCTATTTAAAAAAATGTCGCCCCATGCCCCCCTGCCCACATTTTAAGAGCTAAAAGTAACAAATATATGCTTAAAGATAGTTTAAGTTGTCTTATTTAAGAGTTCTAAATTTGAAGTCGATATCTAAACTCGTTCAAAAGTTAAGAGGGGGGGGGTGACTTTTGGACCGCTCTGTAGTTATAGTGCAACAAGCAGCTATTCTTATTTTCTATGCTTACTCTTTCCATATTTGGTATTTTATGTATTTTAGTAAATATTACATATTTATTTATTTATTTATTTATTTACGGGATACCCCCTTTTTTTAAATATTACAAAAATGTTATCACATTAAATATGTTAAAATAAATTAATAATTAATAATAATTAAGTTAGAAATATATGAAATAATTATTAAATACATCAAAATCAGATTACATAATAGAATGTAGGAAAATAAAATAAAATACATATCTTCTAACGGGGAGTGACTGAAACTATTGAATGACTAGCTCAGTACGTTTTAACCTATATTTCAACTGACCCAATGATATTCCAGTTATATTAACCATCGGATTTAAATTTGATAGTCGCATCATTCTGTTCAATGGGCTATGGTATGTATAATTGGAGTTATGAAAACCTATATAAAATAAAAAATTTGTTCGCGTCCTGTAATTTGTGTTAAAATTGATTTTAGCCAAAATAGTGGGACATTCTAGTTTTCCAGACAGTACTGAGTTAAGAATGCAAAGATCAGATTTATAACGACGCTGAAGTAGAGTGTCAACCTTTATCCGATCGTTAATAGCTGCATAGTTATAAACAAAGTTTTCTCTTGTTATACCAAGTCTATATCCTTCAATCCTCATAAAGCGACGTTGGACAGATTCTATTAAATCGATATTGATTTGGTAGCATGGTGACCATATTACTGCTGCGTTGTACCGTAATTAATACGTTCACTGCCAACGGCTAGTTTTGACAGCGGAGCAATGGGTATGGGCAAGGGAAAAATAGAAAGAATTGATTAATGTTGTTAGGGGCGCCAGTTACTTTAGCTTTTACTCCTTTAGGTAAGTAACAACCTAGTGTAAATACTTAAGCTTTTCAGTTTGAGAAAATATAACCCCTAAATAAAATAAGATAATTCATTTGAGAAATTTATTATAAATAAACTTAATGAAAGCACATCAAGTAATGTATTAATATATATAAAAAAATATGTGTAATTATATTAAGATATAATTAAAGAAATCTTAATAAAAATTACTAAATTCAGAAATCATTCGACTTAAATGTATAAAGAAAACATGAAGTTCAGCAAGCACCAAGAAATGTATGTAAACAACAATCATTTCTTGCAGTGTATAAAAGTCATGCTTAAATTAGAAATCATTTAATCAAAAGTATGATATTTAATAATTAATAAATGAGATTAAATGTTTTAAAAAAAATAAGTACCTAAAAATGAACAAAAGCCAGAAGGGCATATAGTATTAATCAATACTATATCAGATCTGATAAAGTTTACAGTTATAAAAATATTGAAATAAAAGAATTTAAAAAATATGAAATATTGCTTTCAAAAGTTTTCAGAATGAGTACTTAGCTGGTTTCTGCAAAATCCATGAGGTATGAATTCCATCGTCTCCATCTGTGCAAGTCTCCCCTATGCTGATGAATTCATTTCTCAAATGAAAGAAAAAAAATATAGGCTGTCCCATCTACTTTGGAAAAATTATCTTCCAGGATAAAATGTACGATTGAAAATGTTGTCCGGGATTAAATATGCTTTTGAAAATTATGTCCAATATAAAATTGTCTGCTAGACGGTCATATAGAATTTATCTATGCCGAAAAATACAGAACCATGTTCCAACAGAACATCACTCCATGCGGAGAACTTGTATATCAAATATACCAAAATAAACTTCAACTTAAATTAATGTAATTCCATATTAATGGTATAGAAATGGTGAGTAATTAATGGTCTAGTGATTGTGCTTAATTAATGGTAATTAATTAATGTAGTAATAATGGTGCTTTATGGTGCTTAATTAATGTAGTAATAATGGTGCTTTATGGTGCTTAATTAATGGTGCTAAAACAATAATTATATCTCAGAAATATTCTAAGAAACAGAAAAACTTAACTTACGTCTCATTCTAAGTCTTCGATGTCCATCGAAACGTTATTAATGCATAATTGTAGAAAATATCAGTTATAATATCTTCCGCATTGTTTAAATATTCATTTTCACTAACTTTAAATAAAAATACATGAAGGATTACTTCGATGATTACAGAAAATAAACACTCGTCAAAATGAGACCACCATTGTACAGAGTTGCGTCAAGAAGGAAGCGAAAATCGACCTTATCAACCGGTATGAACCCTTCAGGTAAATAAAATCCTATTTCTGAACTATTAGCGACATCTATGTAAGTCATTATCAACTACAGTTTTACCGTATAGGATTCCTAATAAAGGTAACTGAAACGACACCAAAAATAATAACCAATTAAAAGAATGTTTCCTAATAAATCTGTATTAGTGATATCTAACCTCAAAATATTACTCTAAGAAACAAATATAAACAATACTTATTGTTTATCAGCAAAACTAATAAAAATACGAACAGAATACTAAGTGTCCTGTGAACTAAGTATAAACAAAATACTGAATCTAAGTGAGCAGTTCCAGCAAACTATTTTCAACAAATTCTGGATTATCCCGAAGGGATAATCATACACAACTTTCCACAAGAGAGACAAGCTACAAATGAAAGCCAGTGAAATCCAACCCTCAATAGACTCTGAAACATATAAAAACCAGGTAAGTCCATAGACAAATGCACTATAGAGAAATAAGTCATATGATTCTTTATTATTAAAAATCATATTCTAATTATGTTTTCTTTATGTTATTTTCAGGTAGAACTATGGAATAGAGACTTATATGGTTAGAATTCAGTTCCTGCTACAAAATAGTCCCAGATACAAAATAGTTCTGTACGTACGTAACCATTTATATACAAAACAAACATAAATTATAACGTAAGTAAACGAATAGTTTAATTAACCCTTGCTATATTACAAAGTGACGATTTATGTCGTTACAGCGTATTCAAGATTAGGTCTTACAATAGTGCAGTAAAGGTGTTTATAGGTCTCAACTGTGAATTCACCACTCATTCTTGTAACATAGCCTAGAATTTGTAGGGTTTTCATGACACAACCCCGTATGTGACTGTTGAAGTTTAACTGTTTGTCGAAGACAACTCCTAAATCTTTAATTTCTTCAACTATTTGTCGTTGGGTACCATTCATTTCATAATAGCTTTCTAAAGGTCTTAAGATTCTATGAAACGTAATTGAGTAGCATTTACTTATGTTTAAGGTCATACCATGTTTTTTAAACCAAATAATTAAATTATCCATGTCACACTGAACAAGATACTGATCACAGATTGACCGCACCATCTTATATAACTTTAGGTCATCTGCAAACAGTAGTATTTCACAATATTTTATTACCAAAACAATATCGTTTATAAATAAAAGAAAAAGGAGATGTCCAATATGTGAGCCCTGAGATACTCCAGAGGTTACAAGTATACAAAAGGAAACAAAGTTTTTTATTTTCACTTGTTGTGTTCGGTCGGATAAAAAACTGACAATCCACTTCAGTAGCATACCATAAATACCCAATGCTTCCAGCTAAACAGAAATTTGTGAGGAACAGTGTCAAAAGCCTTTTGTACATATGCATAAATGGAATCTACTTGGTATCCTAGTTCAAAAGCATTAAGTATATAATCCTGATAGAGTAGCAAATTAGTCACTGTGGATTTTCCCTCGCAAAATCCGTGTTGATATATTTTAATAAAAATTTCTTTCCAGCGTCTTTCTAGCTTTATAGCTTTATAGATATAAAAAGTATTTGGCGCAAAAACGGGTTCATTGGATTTTCTTTGCTGTTTCATTTTGTATTGGATATTTTTGGTTCTCATGGATAAAATTTAACCTTTTGTCGAAATGTTTTTTCTCATGTACCCAAATAATGATTTTAAAATTATTCAATCTTAAGAGAATTTTATGCAAAAATAGGTTAAAGGTTTTTTTATTTTTTTTTATTTGAAAATTTATATAACTTATGTTTATGGTAAATTCTGTACAAAACTAGTATCAGTATTTAAATTCAGGAGAAAAAATATGCGAAAAAAATCGAATTATATCAAAATAAACGAAAAATATTTAATTTTAAATGAAACAGCAAGGAAAATTTAGTTAAGATCTATTTACGCCCAATTCCTACTACCTATAGGTATAAAATCATAGTGAATTTTTCTATCAAAATATATATTAATTTTACTGAAAAATATAAAATATAAAATCTGGAAAGCATAAACGCATAAAAATTGATTAGCTGATTTTTGCACAAAAACTACATAATTAATAATTCTGGCAGCAGATTTGGATTCAGAAGAAAAAAGTAAATAGGAAATATATTTTGACCGTAAAATACTAGCAAGTGTAACATATAAAAAGTAAGGAAAAACATTATTATAAAAGAATACCCATTTTCAGCACTATGTTAAAGCTGTTTCCTTTTTGATTTTGGGGTTAAATTAGGTACCGTTGAGTTCGACTATCGCTACTCTTTAAAAAATGTATAAATCTTACGTTTCACCCAGAATGCTGAAAACGGGCTACTTTACCTCATTCAAAATTCCGTTTACATGTTAAAATTATTGAAGTTAAAGTACAAACCTAATTTTTTTAATTTTTAGAGTTAATGCCCCTTTTTTGGGGATGTGCGACTTATAAAAGTTGTAAATTTTTCACCTTCTGATATTTTTTTTTTTCGAAGAGCTGCAATTTGCAACTTTTTTAATTAAAAGAAAGTTCTAAATTTCAAGTATTAACCCCTTCCGCCCCTTGTATCCACGTATGGATATTTTTAGGTATAGCAAAATTTACCACAATATCCACAGTTGGATATTTATTTACGGGATTTTCCATATACATTTTAATCTGGTATAGGGACCCATACCTAGAAAAACCGGCTGGAGCGGAAGGGGTTAAAAATTTAAATTTTGTTAAGTATAGTATAAAATGTAAGTAAAACTATTTAAATACAAAATATGTAAAATGTAAATTTTACAAGTTGTTAAATTATTGTTATCTTACCTAAGATTAAAGTTTTTAAACGAATCTGAAATGTAAAAGTTGTAAATTTACAATAGAAGTTGTATATTTCACAAAAAAAATGGTATTTTTATTAATTAATAATATAAAAATTATCAATTTTACACCTTTTGGTTAGTAGTAGTAGCAGTAGTAAATTTTGTTGGTTTTCCAAAGCCATTTCTGGCCCTTTTTGTCACCCCAGGCAATCCCAGCCATTTACTAATTTGAGTCCTCCTTGAACCTGCCCGTCCTTTCAATAAAGGTCAGGATATTGGCCCAGGGGAGATCTCTTAGTTCCTCTAGGTTGAGTCTTTGAGATTCAAAGACTTGCAACCTGATCCTGTCGCATCTGACACACTTGGCTAAGTAATGAGAGGATGTTTCATCCTCTCCGCACTCTGGGCATAGCGGACTCTCTAGAATCCGCATTGTTGCCAGGTGCTTCCTTAGCTTGCAGTGGCCCGTGAGGACCCCTACAAGTTGTCTGAGTGCAGTTCTTCCTTTTTCCAGCAACCAGTCGGTTTTTGATTTGCTTGGGCCAGCCAGGAAGTCCTTAGCTTGCCGGCAACCGTCGACCGCCCTCCATTGCTCCTTTAGCTTCGTATAAGCCCACTCATCGAGGGCAGTCTTTACCTGCTTCCTTGTAACAGCCAATAAAGGTTCCGGCCCCGTGCAGGTCATCCCTGATCCGAGTCTTGCAAGTTCATCTGCCTTCTCGTTTCAGGGAATTCCACTATGACCCCGTACCCATACCAGTTGAACGTTTTTGGTCCTTACTAACTCTTCCAAGGCTTCTGCAGACTCCCTGACTAGGTGTGTGCTGGGATTGCACAATGCCTTTCCACCTTTTGCTTAAGTTATTTATGGTTTTTAAAGTTTGAAAATCAAAACTTTTATATTTTATTTTTATGGTGAGGAAGGTTTTCCTTCCATTTCCCCCATTGGTACGGCCCTGTAACAATTATTAATCCAAGTTTGCTATGGAGTAAAAGAAAAATCGGTTTCTACGGCAAAATATGACAAATTTATTACAACAAAATGCAAAGAACTTAATACTGTTTTTCAGTGTAATTATAAAAATCAAAATTAATTAATTCTTAGGAATAGATATTAAAAATGTTTATTATTTTGTAAATTTAGTAATAAGTAAAGGTTATCTTATGACCTTATTATACTCCTCGCAGCTTCAGAGCAGAAAAAAGGGAAAAATGTTGTCCAAAATTAAAATATTTTATACGAAAATGAATTCATTATATAATTTTAAATAACTTTAAAAATGACCGTCCGTCAGTCCGTTCTGTGCGTCTGTTATGTAAGCACGAAAGAATAATCCGATATTCAAATTTTCAGAGAAGGGACACAAATCCTATTAAAATTAAAAGGAATCCCCCAAAAATAAGAAAGATACCCTTTTTAAAAATCGGAAATAGTGGAAGAAACTCTCCGAACAACCTTTTTGCAGAAAAAAATACCTTTATTAGGGGAACATTAAAGTATTACGTAACGCCCTAGGGGGGGTCTCGAAAACGCCACGCCGTGTCACAGAGGGGGGTGAATGTCAGTAAAAATGTTACGTAACACTTAAAAAATCATAAACTTATACAATGTTTTTTGGATCACGTTTTTAATAATGATCTAGGCCTAAGATATGAATTTTATTGCACAAGGCGTTTATTAAATCCTCTAAACAGAAAAAAAATAGATATGGAATCATCATAGGCAATAACCGGTTTTCTGGTAACCGGTTTCGGAAATTATCTCAGACCTGTTTTTGGTTTAAACACGGAAGCAATAGCCGGTTATGAAAATGGATTAAACCTTACAGCAAAATTCCTTTTCAATTTCTTACTTTTTGTAAAAAAAATGTTAAGTAACAAATGGGAGGGGGTGCGAGGTCTTAAAAATGTTATGCCGCGTTACAAGCTAAGGTGGGGGTCAAAAGTGGCCAAATTTTTGGTTACGTAAGACTTGAACGTTTCCTAATAAGATCAATTGTAATTGATCTATAATTATAGATCTTATTAATAAAACCTTTATTAAAAGTAATTTTTCCTAATTTGCAAAATTTGAAAAAAATCTCCTCAAAAAAGTGAAAAAGTAGCTCAAAGAAATCTTGAGAAAAAGAACGGAATATTCTATGCACTGCGAAGAGTATACTATGAAATGCAAAGCAT
Organism: Brachypterus glaber; assembly: GCA_958510825.1. Taxonomy (NCBI): domain Eukaryota; kingdom Metazoa; phylum Arthropoda; class Insecta; order Coleoptera; family Kateretidae; genus Brachypterus; species Brachypterus glaber. The sequence continues at coordinate 25,686,440 of OY294047.1, read as the reverse complement.
TTAATATCTTCACAGCTTGTTAATAATTTACGTAAAATAAAACATTTATTTTAGTAGAATATAATGGTTGTAAGAACACAAATGCATATGTAGAAGAAATAAACCAAAATGTTTAAAGAAATTTTATTATTGATTTTCGTAATTTTTTCAACTGTTAAAAGTGATAAAATATTTAATAATATTACAGTTATTGGCTACAATTTGGAAACAGAAAAATTTAAAAAGGTAATTTTTTCGGACAATATTAATGCCGCTTTGCCAAAAAATGGATTTAATAAAATAGAAATAAATCAACAAATTATTCCAATATTGAAGAAGAAATCTATATCAGATATTGAAAATTTATATGAGCTTGTAATAGAAAATAGTGAATTGGTTAAACTGGAACCTGGTTGTTTTGAGAATCTACCAGCTTTAAAAAAAATATCATTAAAGGGAAACAAGTTGGAGAAAATATTAAAAAATGTTTTTAATAAAATGGATATATTATCATTAGATCTTAGTTACAATGCAATCTCCATCGTCGATTCAGACGCTTTTGACGACTTACCATATTTAATAAATATAAAATTAGTTAATAATCACATAACCCAATATGACAGGAATTGGTTTTATAATTCACCGTTAGTTGGAAGAATCGATTTAAGAAATAACTCAATTTCAAAATTACAAACTAATACTTTTGAAAATCTTGCTGGTGAAAAAAAATTTCATAACTTACCTATTAACTTAGACATAATTTTAAGTTACAATAAACTAAAATCTATAGATTTTAACGCATTCAATGGTCTTAAACAAATAAATAACTTATGGCTGGACAATAACCTGTTGGAGAGTTTTAGTCCAAAATATTTAAAAGGAATTAAGGTAAATGAGTTAAGGTTGAATAGTAATAAAATCAAATGTATTGATGAAGATATTGGAAATGTATTATCTGCAGAATTTAATTCTTTAGACTGTAATCCACTAGAATGTACCTGTTTGGAAAAGATTAAATCTTGGAGTAAAACAAATAAGAAAAACCTAAATTTATTTTACTCAGAAATGAATTGTGTTGCTGACAGAATCGAAAACAAGATGGCTGACTTGAAAAAACGTCTCAAACAATTAAAAGATAGTAGATTAAAGACTTATGAAGCAGATGCAGAAATAATGGAAAATAATAGTTTTTGATTTCGTAATTATATTCTACATACGCGTATCTAAAGTTCTTAACGTTTGTATCTTAAAATAATGCCAATTCTAAACGCAACAAGTCACCGGAGCGATAAGAGTTGTAGTATTAAGGGTGGGAGCTTTAGATTCTTGTTGCATGGAACTAGTTTCGAGATGCAGCAGTTTAGAATTAAGGTACCAATATAATATACCTACAATAAATAATATACTTTCTAAGATTAATAATAATTTAAATTTAAAAATTTATTATATGCATAAATTTCTTATTTTGTCCAAAATGTATTTTAATTAACTAGGTCAGTATTTAAAATGAAATATATATATAATAATAATGATAATAATAATAATAATTATAATAATACTGAATATAAAAATAATAAAAATCGAAATTTTCTTTAAAATCCTTTCGTGACCTTTTCAGCCTCGTTTTCAGCAGGGATGCACGGTTCACCTGGGCGATTTTAAATAAAAATTTGGTGGACCCCTACATTTTTTGGACTAAAACATACCTGATGACATAAGAAATCAATTTCCATTTGAAAGAAAATCGTAAAAGATACACTTTTTTAGAAAGATAAAAAAAAACGTTTTTTTGAGTAATAGGGTGTGTCAAAAAATTTCGATTTGCGAAATCGAAAACGCTCTCTGGCTCAAAAGTTGCTCCTTAGTAAAAAACAGTGGCCACTCAAAAATGAGCCAAATCGATTAATGTTTAGAGGTAGCTCAAAGCACTCAAACTTTGAAAAATATCGGTAGCTGTTTTTCGGAAAAAAAGTGATTGTATATAAAATTAAGGAAATTTTGGAGGGTTTCTTTGGTAATATTTAGAAACAATACTAATTGTGAGAAAACTAAAAAAATTATATTTCCCCTTCCCTTAAGTTAGAACATAAAAAAATCGCCAATTATTTGAAGATTTTGCGAAAATTTATTGAAAATGGGCATATTTAAAAGGACATAACTTACTTTGGAATGATTTTTTGACCAAGGTGCATATAAACTTTTTCTATGTTTTTAATGTTAAATAACCACTCATTACTAAAATATTTGTTTTTTGCTTTATATTTTTTTATTTTTTTATTTTTGGTTCTTCATGCGTAAAAATTTACTTTTAAATACATTTATCTTTAAAACGGTTAAACCTGCGATGTTAAACCACAGAAACTTTTTTGTGTATTTTTACATAAAAAAGTATTCCAACCAAAAAATCAAAAAAAAAGTACACCGAAAAAAGTTTTAGGCAAAAAACAGAAAATCCATCCGGTTTCTAATCGAAATTAATTTTTTTTACTCAACTTGAGGAAAAAAATATGTTTTCTGTATAGTCATGTAGGTTAACATGTATATATGCTTATATACTAATATATAATTTTGCAGATTTTTTATTTAAAACTATTTTTTATGCACTTTTAAAAACTTGCAAAAATTAAATTTTAGCGAAATCTTCAAATAATTGGCGATTTTTTCATGTTCTAACTTAAGGGGAGGGATGGATATAATTGTTTTAGTTCTTACATTTAGTATTGTTTCTAAATATTACCAAAGAAACCCTCCAAAATTTCCTCAATTTTTATAGGTATCAGTTTTTATCCGAAAAACAGGTACCGATTTTTTTTTAAGTTTGAGTGCTTTGAGCTACCTCTAAACATTTATCGATTTGGCTCATTTTTGAGTGGCCACTGTTTTTTACTAAGGAGCAACTTTTAAGCCAGGGAGCTTTTTGATTTTGAAAATCGCGATTTTTTGACACACCTTATTACTCAAAAAAACGTTTTTTTATCTGTCTAAAAAAGTGTATCTTTTAATTATTTTCTTTCAAATGGGAATTGATTTCTGATGTCATCAGTTATGTTTTAGTCCAAAAAATGTAGGGGTCCACTAAATTTTTATTTAAAATCGCCCAGGTGAACCGTGGATGGGTCGTGACATCACTGTCGGTGATTTTATCACGGCTCCTTAGACGGAACCGGAACTGGTAGTTTCGTTTTGTAAAAAATCACCCAGACATAGAAACATTTTTATCTAAGAATATGAAATTACATTTTATTAAACCATGTATTATAAATAGTATCTTATTCTTTTAGGGGCTTCCAATAACAATTATTATTTAGTTATAATAAAGTCCCACCAGGTTTTAAACGGTCCATATCTCCGTTATTTAAAATGATAAAAAAGTTAAAAAAATAAATAAAATTAAATTGGAGTCAAAGTAGAATTTACTGACATATGCAAAACTACCCCTTATTAACCCACCCTCTTGAACCCACCTCCAACTAGTTTTTTAAATAGCACTCCCCTATTTTACTGAAGAATAAAAATAAAAACTTACGTTAAATTGTACCCAAAAAAAATTGATTAATATACCACCCTTCTATTAATAAATAATAATTGTTATTTAGAGCCCCTTAAAATCTAAGATACGACGTATAATAAATGGTTGAATTCAGAATAAAGTGTACTTTCATAGTCTTTAATTAGAATTAGGGGGTGCTATTTGAAAAACAAAACTTGGGGGTTGTTTTAAGGGAGTGGGTAAGCAAGGGGTGGTTTTGAATAAGTCAGTAAAATTTTCTTTGGCTTTGATTTAATGATATTTTTTTGCCAATTTTAATTCCATTTCAAATAACGGAGATAAGCTATATCAAGAACTTGGTGGGACACACAGTATAGTGAACAGATGGACCGTTTTGAAAAAAAATTGGATGAAGTGTTTAGGTACTATAGTGGTACCACTATGCCAAGTTTGGTCAAAATCCGAGACATCGAGGGCAAACCGAGTATGATAGCTTGAAATATTAGAGATATATTTTAAAAAACACATTTTTTTCAAAAACGGCTCTAACGATTTTTAAAATTTTGGTCTTATTTTTTTAATTAGAGCTCACATAACAAATTCCAAAAAGAAAAAAAATGGAAGTTGTCATGTCATTTAAAAGGTCTTCTAGAACACCGTGCATTTCTTTTAACTAACGTAATGTTTTCTGAAAATTTGGGTTGGATTTGGACTGTTCCTTCAATTTGGATGTCTAAATTTAATGTTTTTCGATAAAGGCGTTTAAAAGTTATCAAAATATTACCTTGAATTGTCAACACACCTTCCCTCAATAACTCTTTTGTTTTTCAATGGGTTTATTTCAAAATTGTTTTGGATTTTCCAAACCAAACATTTCTTTTAATTAAGGTAAAGTTTTCTGAAAATTTGGGTTGGATTAAGACTATTCCTTCAATTTTTTATAGTTTTTTGAAAATGTTAGCCCTTTGTAACTTTTTTTGTGTATGTTTTTCAAAAACAACAGGGTTCTTCCTCTTGCGGAACTTAATTTTCCCAAAAAAAAATCATATTGGTCGGATAATCCGTTCTTGAGTTATCGTGTACACAAAAAATGGGATACCAGGACGGACGGACAGACACACAGATTTAAACATTTAATTATAATGTCCCCGTATTATCTGTCTATTTGCTAATGATAGACAAAAATTCCTGAAAATATAGCAAAATTTTAGACAAAAATTCCTGAAAATATAGCAAAATTTTAGCAATGTATTATTTTAAAAATAGAAACACCATTCCATTTCATGTCATACATACAGTGTCTGTGTCTGGCAGGAATTGTTAATGATTTACGCTGGAAGATATTGGGCTCTTGTAACATGTCTAAGACATAGGTTAGCTCTCTATCTTATCAACTGCGTTCGACTTGTAACCGAGAAGACATGTGACATACCAGCTATATCGAGGTCCATTTGTAATCTTATTGGGCTCAGTATATCATTCGAAAAAGGGGTATGGCACAAGAAAGACGTCAAGGTTTGTTTATGGAAAGTGATGTGCTTTTTATGTTAAGTTATAAATGAAGCCAACAGTACAAGAGTTAACCACCGTCCTTTTTCAAAATTCTGATATATTGGCGATTAAAATAAAAACTCATTTAAAAATTTGTATACCATGTTGAATATAAATAATATTATTAGTATTTTTTAAACACTTTAAGAAACGAAGAAACGGGTAAATGGACAAAAGTTAAAACGGATAAAATGACGTACGGAAAGACAAATAGACAAAAAAGAACAAATGAACAAACGAAAAAATTAATAAACAACCTTTTAAAACTCCTTATTAAACTTTTAATTTTACTTTTCTGCACGCCACCAATGGAAGTGAAATTATTGTGATCGATTTTATTTTGATTCCTTTCTATATTAATATATATTTTCGTATTTAAAATTGTTATTAGATTCAAAATTTAAGAAGCAAACACGTAAGGCAGTTCCAATCTTTTACTGAAACTGAGGATGAAGGACAGGGGTGCTCTGAAGTATTTAGGGGGGGGCACAAATATTTCAAGGTTAAAATTCAGAAATTTTCCAACTCAAAAAAAAAAATACTTCTGAAAAAATTTCCTACTCCAATTTTCCAACTCAAAAAAAAAATTTTTAGCCATGACGTCAATACGGTAGTTGGACAAAATAGATTGATGTATTATTTAGTTAATTATTATATATTTAATATTAATAAACATTAAACATTCCTGTCTTTACATAATTTTTGCATAATATTTAAATGTTTAAAAAAAGATTATTAAATTAAAATATTAATAACTTTTAGTTAAAGAATTCTTCAAGTCTTTAATAATATTTGCATTTAGTTTTTTATTTAATTTAAATTTACTTATATTAATAATTTCTTTTATTTTTAGGCATAGCGTATTTAAGCGCTATAGCGCTAGAAGAGTATAATACTATAGTTTCGAATTTACCAAAATCGCCAAAAAACGTCCGGGGCTAAAAATTCTTGAATACAAATCTTTTCTAAAAGTACCAAACTTTAAAACATCGTCTGATGTCACGTTTTTTTTTGTACACACGATAACTGAAGAATGAAATATCCGATGGACTCGAAATTTTTAGGAAAAATCAAGTTCTATGAGGAAAAATAGGGACCTTTCCCCCCAAAAACCAAAAAGTTATGCGAGGTAATACTTTTAAAAAATTGAAAAATTGTGAAGAAAAAGTAGTTATATTTACGAAATTTTGATTAATTTTTTTAATTAATGTATATCCTATTATACTAAAATATTCATTTGTTGGACCCGTTGGAGTAGTACCAGTATGGGGCATTTCGCGCCTAGCGTGCCAAGATTCTGCACTCATCTAACGGATTTGGATCAAACTTGGAATAGTTGTAGCACTTGTAGGTATATATACCATGGCATCATATTTTTTAAATCCATCTTTCCGTTTAACATATACAGGGTGTTCAATTTGGCCGAGTATCGTCTACAGATTATCTGTATATATACATTTATAAGCCCATATTTCCTAAAGTGCTTTAATCAATGGACAAATCAAATTGTGATATAGAGGAAATCTAATTAGCTGAAAATAAAGTAGGTACTTATTAATACATACCGGTTATAGTACATTAAAGTACTAGTTTCATAACATACGTTTTTAGCGCACGAGTACAAGTTCTAAAGTACTAGTGCTCTAAAAACGTGTTATGAAACGAGTGCTTTATACAATTTTTTCAATTTTGCTCTAAAATTTAAAAAACTTACATTTAAATTGATGACTGATTTAGGAATTTTTGTATTGGGTTGGCATTACAGTTTACAGTCCTCTTCTTTTTTCACTGCAATTAACCAGTCCACAATTTTAACACGGTAAAAAATAACCCAAACACAAAATTTTGTAAAAAATTATACTTTAAAACGACATTGACATTTGCACGCAAAACGTCAAGAGATAGGCTTTTGTATGTTGCCAACCCAACAGAAAAAAAAGTAGAGACCTCTTATGGGCCTATAAGAACACGCAAAATGGGTGTGATTATGAGCTTATAAGAGTCGCAAAATAGAAAAAAATTTAATTATATTGCTCTCCTTACCTTAAGGTAAGTATTAAGTAGCAAGAGGGGTAAGGCTATTTGAATTTATCGACACTTACTTTAAACTGTTAACTGTGTTTATTAAATTATTCACAGCGCGTAGTGCTAGAATAGTACCTATAAACTATTTTACGGTAGTTTCGAATTTCCCAAAATCGCCAAAAAAACGTCCTAGACAAAAAATGGATAGAAAGGTGTTTCATGAAAAAATAAGAAACTTTGAAAATTTCCGTTCGTCCGACCAGCCGTCCTTCCGATGTCACGATTTTTGTAGACCAACGATAACTCAAGAACGAATAATCCGATCGACATAAAATTTTCAGGAAAAAACCTACATAGGTAATTATATCAGTTTTTAAAAATTATATAAATGTGGTACTATTAAGTAGAAAAACGGCTGTCAACATTTTAAGAAAAACTGAAACTTTAATGAGGCCGTTTTGCTTTCCCATTTTGAAAATTTTCAAAATTTTGGAAAGCCTTGTATTCGTGCAAAAATTTTCAAATTTTTTTTTTGTGTATTTTTGCGTTTTATGACGTTTCATGTCAATATAAATCAATTTCGAGCAAAAAAAAAAATGTCGGTCGGTCGGTCGATCGGTCTGTCCGGGAAATCTTGTGGGCACGATAACTTAAGAAGGCTTTAAGCTAGAGACTTGAAATTTGGCATAGAGGTACATTACCAAAAGTTCTCGCTCGGGATTGTTTTTGGTAAACATTGGGGTAATTCCACCCCCAAAGGGGCGAGGGGGTAAATATTTTTCAATATTATTAATATTTTCTTCAAAATTGGTATATTGGGGTTATTGGGGTCGACGTATATGAATCTGATACTTTTTTTTTCTAATTTCACCCCCTGCGGGGTGGCGGTAGTTTTGAAAACTGGTGTATTGGGGTTTTTAAGGTTGCTGAAAGTGAATCTGATAATAAATTTTTTCTAAATTCACCCGCCGAGGAGTGGGGGTAGTTTTCGTGAAAATTGTTATATTGGGGTTTTTCGGGTTGTTGAAAGTGAATCTGATTATAAAAAAATTCTAACTTTACCCCTAAAGGGGCAGAGGGTAGTTTTCGTGAAAATTGGTATATTAAGGTTTTTATTGTTGCTGAAAATGAATCTGATAATAGAAAATCCATTTTACGGGCGAAGGTGAAAAATGGGAAAGCTCTTTTACTGGACAGTGTATTTAAAATAGAATCAAATAAAATCGTTAAAATTAACATATCTTAAAGATTAGAGTTTTCTCTAAAAGTCTGTGTTAGTTTTCTTCCCTTACCCCACTTTTTAAAACTACCTGATTTTTTTTAAGGCAGATAAATTTAAATTGATATAACATATATATTTGTTATGCCTATAAAAGCGTAATAAAAGTAAAAAAGTAATAAATTATTAGGAAATGTATTATACTGGAACGCGCGGCTTTGTACGAAGATACCCCTATAGGGGAATGTATTGTTTTATTACCAGTACTTTTTTTATTAAATAAAATTTAACCGCGAAGTAAGTGAGACAAATTGTTGGCACGTTCTAATAATAAAGAGCCACGGCTCGTTGTTCGCTTGTGTCCAGGATGTGGTGAATCAATTTTGTCGTAAATCCATATTAATGCATTACTCAGTTGCGTTTTTTGTCGTTCGTTTAACCAACACGACTATTCGGGTTAATGCGATTACGTTCAATTGAAAAACACTGACCGTCACAATAAATATGATTTAAAGCATGTAATTTACTACTTTACTAAAATGCTTTATTACCAAGTTAAGACAAAATACTGCTACCAACAAATAGTATATTACATACTGAGGTGGAAAATGTTTCATTTTCTGAGGGAAAGTTAACTGACCAAGGTTAGACCCTCGGTCAGCTAATTCCCGAAGGAAAAATGAAAAATTTTGTATACTATTTTATTCTCAATGTTTACCTATTTTATTACCAATTGATTATTCTATGTTCCACGACAAAACTGACACCATCTTAATATTTATAAACACTGGTAAAGTTAGTTACACATTTTTGCTGGCAATCTACATGAAAATAAAATAAAAAATAAATTTTATTTAAAATTAACAATTTTAAAACTTTTAAATATATTGAATATAAATATACATTCGATATAAATAATAAATATTTGTCTAAAAAGTATAAAAACATGCCATGAAGATATGTAATGCTACGCATTCCATTATATATTATTCACAGAAAATGGTATATTGCATTTTCCCAAATACTTAAAAAAAAAATATATTTTCAAAAAAAAAGTAAAAATTACATTTAAAAAAAAGATCTTTTTTTGAAAAACGAATAATTTTTGAACAAAAAAGGCTAAAAAATAATTTTCAGTTTTTCAAAAAATTTTGTTTAAATTTTGTTTTTGCGGAAAAAAAATTTTTGTTGAAAAAAAAAATGTTTTTTCAAAAAAAGAATTGTAAAAAAAAAATTGAAAATGATAGATTTTTATTTTTTTTTAAGTTTAACCCTCTGTAACTTTTTTGTTTTTGGGGGGATTTCTTTCAAAGTTGGTAGAATTCATCCTTATAATAAAAGTAATTTTTCCTAAAAAAAAAATTACGGTAATAGGAATTTTCTTTCAGTTTTTTTCAATTTTTTTTTAAAGTTTAACCCCCCATAACTTTTTTGTTTTCGGGGGGAATACTTTTAAAATTAGTAGAATTGATCCTTATAATAAAAGTATATTTTTCCGAAAAAGTTACGTTAATAATCGGAATTTTCTTTCAGCTTTTTTCGGTTTTTTTAAAAGTTTAACCCCCCATAACTTTTTTCTTTTTTAGAGGATTACTTTCACAAACAATAGGGATCTTTCCCTTGTTGAACTTAATTTTTCTTGAAATTTTCAAGTCGGTCGGACTGTCGCGACTGACTAGTAGACGGTTTAGACCTGAACTGATACAGAATCTTGTTAAATTTTGTAAAAATGTATAATTTTAACACCGTTTTTTTTTTTTGTAAATTCACAGTTTTACGCATTTTAACAAGTTTCTGTGTCAATTCCGGTCTACACGGTCGACTTTAAATTTTTTATCAGTGTATAGGGGAATGTATTGTTTTATTAGCAACAGAATTTTATCGTAAGTTGGTAATAACGCACTTTAGTAAAGAAGTAAATTACATGCTTTAAATTATATAAAAAAGAAAGCTTATAAAATTTTCTACAAAATACTTCTTTTAAAAAATAAGTTTATATAAAAAAGAAAGTTTATAAAATTCTCTACAAAATACTGGTTTAAATTTTTTTTTCTAACTTATTTTTTGAAAAAATGAGAATCTTAATTTTAAGGTAGTTTTTTGGAAATATATTTTTTAACGGCCAATATTTTTTAAAAACAAGTTATTCACGGTGCTTTTTTTGGAAGTATTTTTTGTTTGTTTCGAATCCCTGAAATTCCTTTACCATTCGATAGTACCGTCCATGTATATAATTTTCAGCGAAAATTAAAAAAATCTACCCAGCGATTCGTTTGTTATTAAAAAAAATAAATGCTAAACGAGCTGCGAAGAGTAAACCAAGCCGTGAAGACATGTAATGCTACGCATTCCATTATATACTATTCACACATAAATAGTATATTGAATTTTTTTTAAATCAACATTTTTTTTTAATTTTTTCTTTTTCACAAAAAATAAAATTAAAAAAAATTGTTGAAATTTTTTTTTCAAGTTTTTTTTTTTAAGTAATCGGGAAAATGCAATATACCATTTACTTGGAATAGTATATAATGAAATGCTACGCATTTCATATCTTTACGGCTTGTTTTATTCTTCGCAGATCGTTTAGCATTTATTTTTTTAATAAAAAACGAAGCGCTCCGTAGATTTTTTTAATTGTCCCTGAAAATCATATAAATGGACTGTACTATCGAAAGGTAAAGGAATTTCAGGGTTTTGAAACAAACAAAAAATACTCTCGGTTTTTTTAAAAGTTTAACCCCCCATAACTTTTTTCTTTTTTAGAGGGTTACTTTCACAAACAATAGGGATCTTTCCCTTGTTGAACTTAATTTTTCTTGAAATTTTCAAGTCGGTCGGACTGTCGCGACTGACTAGTAGACGGTTTAGACCTGAACTGATACAGAATCTTGTTAAATTTTGTAAAAATGTATAATTTTAACACCGTTTTTTTTTTTTTGTAAATTCACAGTTTTACGCATTTTAACAAGTTTCTGTGTCAATTCCGGTCTACACGGTCGACTTTAAATTTTTTTATCAGTGTATAGGGGAATGTATTGTTTTATAAGCAACGGAATTTTATGGTAAGTTGGTAATAACGCACTTTAGTAAAGAAGTAAATTACATGCTTTAAATTATATAAAAAAGAAAGCTTATAAAATTCTCTACAAAATACTTCTTTTAAAAAATAAGTTTATATAAAAAAGAAAGTTTATAAAATTCTCTACAAAATACTGGTTTAAATTTTTTTTTCTAACTTATTTTTTGAAAAAATGAGAATCTTAATTTTAAGGTAGTTTTTTGGAAATATATTTTTTAACGGCCAATATTTTTTAAAAACAAGTTATTCACGGTGCTTTTTTTGGAAGTATTTTTTGTTTGCTTCGAATCCCTGAAATTCCTTTACCATTCGATAGTACCGTCCATGTATATAATTTTCAGCGAAAATTAAAAAAATCTACCCAGCGATTCGTTTGTTATTAAAAAAAATAAATGCTAAACGAGCTGCGAAGAGTAAACCAAGCCGTGAAGATATGTAATGCTACGCATTCCATTATATACTATTCACACATAAATAGTATATTGAATTTTTTTTAAATACTTAAAAAAAATCAACATTTTTTTTTTAATTTTTTCTTTTTCACAAAAAATAAAATTAAAAAAAATTGTTGAAATTTTTTTTTCAAGTTTTTTTTAAGTAATCGGGAAAATGCAATATACCATTTACTTGGAATAGTATATAATGAAATGCTACGCATTTCATATCTTTACGGCTTGTTTTATTCTTCGCAGCTCGTTTAGCATTTATTTTTTTAATAAAAAACGAAGCGCTCCGTAGATTTTTTTAATTGTCCCTGAAAATCATATAAATGGACTGTACTATCGAAAGGTAAAGGAATTTCAGGGTTTCGAAACAAACAAAAAATACTCTCAAAAAATAAAGTTTATAAAATTCTCTACAAAAATTATATTTTCTTTTTACTAGCTCACATGATAATGATAATATAAACTTTAATATTTTCTTAAACTAGATGTAGAATTTACGCTTTTATTATCAGGTAAGCAATAAAATCTGAAACAAAAAGTGTACTTTGAAATCAAGATATCAGCACAATTCTTGCCCATTTTCTCAAAAACTAAGTGGGTTAGAAAAAAGTTTTACTAAAGTTTTTCCTAGAGATTTTTTCTTTTTTATAATAACTTTTTTTTTTCAATAAGTTAACGATTTAAAAGATACCTATTTGCAAATGACTCATAACGTGTACCTTAAAATCAAGATATCGGATTTTTGTTCATTTTCCCATTTTCTCAAAAACTAAGCAGGTTAAGAAATAGTTTTTGTAGATAATTTTATAAGCTTTTTTTAAATTACTTATTATTATTTTTTAATTGATTGTTTAGAAGTTATTTGCAAAAATCTCCAAAACTGTATCTTAAAATCAAGATTCCGGGGCGTGATCATCTCTAAATGTTGCAGACTTTTAGTACGTTTATCAGGAAGGTCTAAACTATCTCTACCAATTTTCAAAACTTGTGGTTTTTTTTGTGGCAAACGGGGATTTTTGTAGTTGAGACGAAAAAATCGAACACCCCATAACTGACAACGGGATATTGTTTCTAATGTTTTCAGAATTACATGTTCGTAGAGAACAAAATCGTAGGTGTAGCCGTTTTTTATTCCATCAAAAATTAGTATATTAGTATATATGTGACCCAAAAAAAATTCTAATTAAAAAGTTTGAAGGTCTCATCCCTAAAATTTGTTTATTGGCGTAAGAGTTTCATTCCTAATTTTTTTCAAAATTTTTGAAAAAATCTAGAGGTCGCTCACAGCCATTTTTCAAAAAATATGTTTGCTTAGCTTTTTTAATTTTTTTTAAGGCCCAAGGATTTTTTATTTAATCTTTTTAACACGAAACGGTATAAAGAGATAGTAAATGTCTAACCTCAAAAAAAAAATCTGAATTTTTCTTTCAAAATGGCGGAGCTGTGCCCTTTAAAGTTTGAAAATTCACTACATTGCTTGATTTTAAGTCTAATTACAGGCACAAAAAATATTTTTCATTGTCTTCAAACATTGTGCGTGTAACCCAATATGTACTCACATAAAAACAACTATATTTTTTTATCGGATATACAGGGTATCCAGAAATAATAATATATACATTTTTTAACATTTTTGAGAGATAAATTCGGTTTTTAGTGACAGGGTAGGACTCAAAATAAGGGAACTTCTATAAAACGGTCCATTGCAATGCATTGTACGCTTCATACTGACCTGTCTAACTTTCTACATCCCTACTCTCGCAACATTCGAGTGACTTTTAAAAGAAAAATTCAGATTTTTTTTGAGGTTAGCAATTTACTATCCCTTTATACCGTTTCGTGTTAAAGAGATTTAAATAAAAAATCCTTGGGCCTTAAAAAAAAAATAAAAAAAGCTAAGCAAACATATTTTTTGAAAAATGGCTGTGAGCCACCTATAGATTTTTTCAAAAATTTTGAAAATAATTAGGGATGATACTTTTACCCCAATAAACAAATTTAAGGGGTGAGACCTCCAAAACTTTTTAACTTGAAATTTTTTTTGGGTCACATATATACTAATATACTAATTTTTGATGAAATAAAAAACGGCTACACCTACGATTTTGTTCTCTATGAACATGTAATTCTGAAAGCATTAGAAACAATATCCCGTTGTCAGTTATGGGGTGTTCGATTTTTTCATCTCCGTAAGCTTAAAACCCACCGTGGGGACTTTACTGGCTAGTTCGTTTTTTACAATAAAGAAAAAAAAATAAAATTTCAATAAAAAAATGCTAAAGAATTGAAAAAAAAACTGAATTTACTATCTAGCGAAAATCTGCAGATAAGTTTGAGACTTTGATAACACAGGACTACAAAAAAAGTTGTCTGTACTGGAATTGAGACCCACCTATTCTTATCCATTTTGGGATGCTGAACACGAATCTGTCATAAAAAAGACACTTCATAGGCTCATTTTTTCATTACACTGAAATTGCAGATGAGAGTTTCTCAATTTTAGACAGTTTTTTTACTGTAGCAAAAGAATGAGCCAATGAGTTGCCTTTTTTATGTCAGATTCGTGTTCAACATCCCAAAATATATAAGAATAGGTGGGTCCACCTCAGCACCAACAACTTTTTTTTGTGAGCCTTTATAAGGCTCACAAAAAAAAAGTTGTCTGTGCTGGGGTTTAGACTCACCTATTATTATGTATTTCGGGATCTGTCATAAAAAGGCATTTCATGGGCTCATTTTTTATTACACTAAAATAATATGAGATTTTTACCATTTTATACAGTTTTCCTAGAGTAGAAAAAAAATGAGCCCATGAAGTACCTTTTTTATTACCGATTCGTGTTCAGCATCCCATAAAACATAAGAATAGCTGGGTTTTAACCCTAGCACAGACAACTTTATTTTTGTGGGCCTGTGTTATTATTGAATTTTAATTTTTAGAATCAGTTTATGAAAAAATAACCTTTGAATATAATTTATAATGAGCATACGCCTGTCCCCATTTAACGCTAGCAGCCAAAAAACACCTAATTTTTTTTTGGGTGAAAAAACAAACAAATGTTAAGCAGCAGCCCCATTCCGCCCTCGTAATGCATTGTAACGCTAAGTATTTCCTCCCTTCCCCTAAGTGCGTTACGAATTTTAGGTATGACCCCTTATTGTTATATCTTATAAAGTTTGGATTAAGCTAATTTTCATAAAATGTTATGTGTAAAAAAAAACTTGTAGAAAAACACCGAATTTAAATGATTTAATTTTTGTTGTTGTGATTTTCAGATAATTTTTCAACCTGTTGGCAACACTGTTGCCATAACCTGCCTCCATTTAGTTCTCTTTGCTTTCTAATCACGTATCTGTCACCTAGGGCGCTCAAGATGCGAAACCGTCCCGACGGTAAAGGGTCGGGGGGAACCTCCGGGCTGCAGGACCCTCAGGGAGAACAGGTTGTTCAAAGCAGATGACCACGATGCATCGTGCAAGAAATTCAGCTTGTTCGAAATAAATGAATATAATTATATTATTAGGTGCAATATGAAAAATTACTTTATTTAATTTTAATACAGAAAACCTTTTCATCTTATAATATTGGAGATGTTACCCATAAGTAATATAGTAGGAGGTTTTGTTGGGTTATCGGGCAAATTTATCGGGATTGGAACGTTTTCAACAACAAATTTTGAATATGGCCCAAACCCTGGGTTGAAATGTCCATTAAAATTGTTATAAAAAACTAAATTTGATTTGATAAATTTGTCCGATAACCCAACAAAACCTCTTTTTATACTTATACTTTATAAGTTATACATTAATACACTAATGTATTAGATAGTTAAATAAATAATTAATAATTTACACATGACATGACGTTAAGTTTAGGTATAATAGCGAAGAAGTAGAAGTGGTAAATAAATATATATATCTTGGGGTACACTTTAACCAATCCGGGTTATTCTCTGAAATGGCAAAAGAGGAATGTAACAAAACTAAAAAATCTGTCTGTACTGTCATGTCTCTTATGGCAAGTTCGAAAATAAATATCTGGGATTCCAGAATTTCCTTGTATAATTCAATAATTCTTTCTACTCTACTATATAGCTCTTCTATTTGGGCCCTGCGAAATGTCGACGAGCTAGAGCTCGTCCAACTAGGATTTTTTAAAAGGCTGTTTTTACTACCTCGCAACACGCCAGACTATATGGTTAGGCTAGAGACTGGTACCCTTAAAATATCCTTTTTAATATTTAAAATGTGTCTTTCGTGGCTAGAAAAACTTCTTAGGATGCCTTCTCATAGATACCCTAGACTATGCTTTGACAGACTTGTTTATTTTAATAACGGTAATTCCAAATATAATTGGGTGGCGCAGTTTCAATCAATGCTTGCATGTATAAATGAACCCACTTTTTTAAATGAAATTTCTGTAAGAAAATTAAAAAATTACAGACCGATTTTGCTGAATAAATTTAAAGAATATTTATATAATAACGATATAAACTCTTTAATTAACTCGACTAACGCAACAATTTATCAACACTTTTTTGTCTACAGAACACCACAAAAATACCTACTTTCCTGCGAAAATATTGGCAACTTGCGAATAATAATGCAAATAAGAATGGCCACCTCATTTAGCTTTACTTTTTCCTACAATGGTTTATTTTATAAAATTAATCCAAAAGAACGGTGCACCATATGTAATTTAAACGAATTTGAGACTTTGTAACACGTATTTTTTAAATGCCCTATTTATAAACCCCTGAGGGAACCTTACATAGATAGTCTTATAGACCTTGATGGTATTGTCTTTGCCCTAAATAATTTAAATGCTCTTAAAATTAAAATGATTTGCGGTTTTGTTAGAAATTGTCTTAAAATTCGCTCATTTATCTTAAACGAATAACTTATTATATCATATTTAATTACGCGCTTTTTTTCCTTTTTTTTTCTCTTTTCTCTTTTTTGTAATACATATATATTATAATTATGCTGTACACTTATATAGGTTTAATTATTTTTTTTTAATCAAACTTCTTGTAATAAGAATTTATTCTTTAGATACAATAAAGTTATGTTATGTTAATAACTAATTTATTGGTCTAATAGATTATTACACTGATCACAGGTTTTTTAGGTTACGTGGGTAGCTTATAAGCTACCCAAACCCAAGTATACCCTAGTATATATACCCTAACAAACCTACTTATTCAGTGCTCTATAATAAAGCTCTATAATTATCACCAGTTTTAAAACAAAAAATGCGCACGTTAATTGGGTGTTAATTGTATTTTGTACATTATTACAAACCTAACTACTCTGAGAGCTTTAAGAAGGCAAATGCTTAAATAACCTAGTTAAAAAATGGTAAATATTTAAAATTAGGTACGGAAATTGCTAATTTTAGGTCCCAACTTCTCGGACGTGACATGTCACATGCACTATAGTACGCTGGAATGGAAACTACTTGATTTAAACTCCTTGATATGAAATAATGACATTTTAGGTAATTCTTGTCGGATATTTTTTTGCAAACTTTTTTTTAAAACGACAATATTTATGATATTTTTTCATAATCAAGTATTCTTTTTTTTACAAAATTAAATAAGTAAAGCATGCACAAAGGTACGTAAATCATTCGGCATATGCCCATATGACATGTATAAAACGGTACGTCACGTACGTTGGTACTTTATTGTGTACACACGTCATTCCCATTTTTTATTTCGGCGAAATCCGACCATAAAGAGAACCAACCTATTCAATTTAATTCGGCCGCGGTACAGAAACCATCATAACCGCAGCGTTATGATTTAATGCCCTTTTTAAACATTCAAAATTAGGTTGGACTAAAATTTTATTTTTATTTGTAACAATGGTCTGCGATATGGAACTTTTTAAAAGATAGCTTTTTTTATTTTTAATTAAAATTATTTTTATTTAGTGTGGTCCAAAAGTCTTTTTAGTCCAGTCAAATAATAAATGCAAATTGCAATAAATTTATACGGGCTGATATTTTAAAGGGTAGTAGTGGATAGTAACAGAACACTTATGTTAGTATCTTGAATTTTAGGGGTGACTTGCTTAATTTGCATCTTACGATAAAAATGCATATAACCAATTTTGTTAAGAAGGAAATTTCCATACATTTTTTTTTTGATCATTTTTTTAATATATTAATAAGAATGGAGTTAAGGTAGGCTAGCCATGTTGGAGGTTAAATTGTTTTTTTTTCCATTTTTCGGCCAAATTATTCATTAGACGATGGTTATAAACAATCTTGTAGCTCTTGAAATTCTCTAAACTCTAATAAGTTTCATATATTATAAATTTTCATAGATACTTTTATACGGTTACAGAGGGCCCAACTCGAATTTCACCGCCCACTGCAACAGTAACAAAATACTACTATAATTACTAAGAAAATTCATAATATATAAAACTTATAGAAAATTTCAAGAGCTATAAGTTTGCTCATAACAACTTTTATCCTCCGATGAATAATTTGGCTGAAAAATGGAAAGAACCAATTTTACCCCCAACATGGCCATATTTGAAAATTTATAACCCGATTGTTATCAATATAATAAAATAATGATCCAAACAAAACTTGTTGGAAATTTTTTCCTTGAAAAAATTGGTTATATACATTTTTATCATAAGATATATATTTAGCGAGATCACCGCACTCACCCCTAAAATTTAAGATAGCGCACATCCCTTAGGCAAATCACGGGTTGAAAAACTAACAGGAGTTTTCTGTTACTATCCACTAATACCCTTTAAAATATCAGCCCGTGTACATTTATTACAATTTAACACAGGAATTTTTCGTTATTTGACTGGACTATTTGGTATATATTAATATTTTTAACTTATAAAAAGTGGGCAGGGGTAGGAAGATTTGTTTTTAAGTCATTCTAAAGGTTAAAGTTAAATTTTTATGCGTAAAAATATTCCTTAGAGTGGATACCCAGTGACAGCCAATAGGCCTACCTTTAACAAAAAATTCAAATCTGGTCTTTTTTGCTAAAAATTGACCTATTTTTTGCTAAAAGTCTGAGAAAGTGAGTAATACTGGGTGGTCGTAGGCAAATGTAGTTGTCGTAATACTATAACGAAAAGCTTTCGGTTAAATCCAAGATTTTAACTTTTTGTAATTTGTCCGTTTTCCCTACTGTGATCCATAGGCATTAATCACTGGGTAACACCCAGTGGGTAACATGGGCTGTAGGCTCGATTTTCGTGTA
This sequence comes from Brachypterus glaber, assembly GCA_958510825.1. Classification (NCBI taxonomy): domain Eukaryota; kingdom Metazoa; phylum Arthropoda; class Insecta; order Coleoptera; family Kateretidae; genus Brachypterus; species Brachypterus glaber. Next base: position 25,667,404 of record OY294047.1, on the reverse strand, counting down.
AATGTGGCCCTTTTTTGCTAAAAATGGGCCTATTTTCTCCTAAAAGTAGCCTGTGCATGTGAAGGAAACGCATTTATTATCATAAGACGTGTACTGTTTCTTGCTGCCGTTTATATACATTTACGCTTATCTAATAATTACACGTAGGGTAAAAATTTATTTTCTCATTGCGTTATCCCAATTTACGATTGCAATTATTCGAAGCTTAATTGTTTTTTGTACCGACACGATGAAAAGGATGTCGCGAAACTTAACAGCAATTATAGGCCATTCAATTTAACGAAAAAGACGCATAACCCGGGAAACATTGATGAGATTTTTTCTTTTATCAAGAGGAGTCTTGCGTAAGTAAAAAAATGTTGAAAAATTGTTATTGCTTTTTTTACGGATCTTCTTTCCCTCCAACCTAACCAAATAAAAAATTATAAAATAATAATAAAAAAACAAAATGTTTATATCGACACCCCCAACGAACAACGTTGCAACTCAATTTACGTCAAAGTTTGAAACCGAATATTTTTCAATGAACAGACAGTGCACTGTGTACACTAGTGTACATAGCAATTCGTTGACTCAAGATAAAATGAGATTTTTTTTTCATTGTTATCGAAACCCGATATATATCGATATACATGTATAAAAGATTTTTTCATTTTTCTGCGTTTTTTAATAGCTTAATAAATGATCTATCCGCTGGTGCTTAGTTTATGCCTGGAAATTACTGGGATATGGAAATATTTTTCTGTTAACAGTTGACTTACGAGGTTTATATTGTCACAACCAAACAAGCATGTTTGTCTTCAATTTTTTACCCAGTTTCAGTCTAGCCAGAAACTTAAAATTTGGCAGCTACATAATTATACACATAAGTTCCACAAAAAATCCAAAAAGTTATCTGCAATAAAAGTCCGCCCAAAATTGTGAGACGATATTTATGTTTTTTAATTATGTTTAAAAGTAAAATAGAAAACTAGCTTATATAAAATGCTGTTTAACCAAACATGTCAAAGAAATATTTTTACGATAACTCAAAAATAAAAATTTTGGTAAGAACTTAACTTATGCCCACCGAATGTGGGCATGTGGCGGCAGACAGGGGCAGCACAGGGGTCGGAGTAGGGACAGCAAAAGGATTGAATAAAGCATTAGAACATACATTGTACAAAGATCAGAACATGAATTGTTAATACTGGTCATGATAAAACTAGAAACTCCAATAACATGCGTTGCAATGGGGTTAGCGGTTAGTTCTGATATAAACTTTATTTTATGTTGACTTTTACAACTGGTTGTTTAAATTTCAGCTAAATGTTCACTTTTTAGCTAATAGGTACTGTAGTAAAATTTACACAATTTTCTTAAACCCAATCTAGTATTAAAAGTTGAGGAACATATATGGGATTCCGGGATATAGCTCCATATCGAATATAAGGGCTCTATCTGGCGGGAGTCCACATTTGTGCATTATTAATCGGAAAGCAGTTACTGCTCTACATGAATGCTCACCAAAAATTATATTTGAGATTACAAAAAAAAATTAAAGTATAAGCTCTTAGCCGGAGCGCCTCAGTAAAGCTAATGAAAAATAAAGTTTAGTGCCTTATAGACGGCAAACTATTTAAATCTATAAAGAAATTGCTCTGCTCTGCTACAGAATTTTCACAATGAGAAAATCCCTACCAAAATGTCATAGCTGTTATTTCACGCTTTTTTGCGATCATCAGTGATCATATATTAGTATGGTGGCTTTCGCACAGATTGTTGAAAACTAAAAATACTTATTAAAAATAAGTATATCTTTATCGAGAGAGTACAAATTGGTGGCGCCATCATATGTTTGCACAAAAGTACTACATTAGATATTGGCAGTAAAAGTAATGAGCGACAAAGGCGATTCTCGAAATTTTATATGCAAATAAACTGAACGGCTCTACCGCACACTTACTTTCCCGCGAACGGTTCGAAGTTTTAAGGTTTTGATTATTTTTTCTGTTATTTTACTATTCACAGCGCCTAGAATAGTATTATACGGTAGTTTCGAATTTTTAAAATTTTCAAAAATCGTCCTAGACAAAAAATTTTTGGATATAAATTTTTTTAATGAAATAATAAGCAACCTTTCTCTTTTTTTTTTCAACTGTCGTCAGTCTTTCTGTCTGTCCGCTGTCACGATTTTTTTGACACGATAACTTAAGAACAAAGAGTCCGATCGAAATTTTCAGGAAAAATCAAGTTCTACGAGGGGCAGATCCCTATTGTTTTTGAAAGTAATCCTTTAAAAACAAAAAAGTTGTAGGGGGTGAAAAAAATAGATAAAAGCTAAGAAACTTCCGATTAACGTAACTTACTTACCTACTTAGGAAAAAACTTTTTTTGCACTATCGGGTAATTTGAAGTACTTACAAATTGCTGATCGGTAAGTAAATTACTTTAATTTATATAATTTTGCGATAAAAAAAATATAAAAGTTGGTTTGACATATTATAAATCGTTAAAAAATAAATAAAATAAAAAATTCAGTTTTTATTCAAATTTGCTGTCAAAGGAAATAATTACTCCAGGGGCATGCCCTGTCGTAATTATTCCCAGACAGCAAATTTTCATGAAAAAAGCGAATTTTTCCCGCATAATTTTCAGCCTCTTATGTAATTATATATGAAAAGTAAAAGGAGCGACAAACAAGGTTTAATGGAGCCCTAAAAAAAAGCAACTAACTGTAGTTTAAAAACTATTTTGATTGGCCTAAAGGCAATTAGACAGAAAAATACGGATGGAGTCAAGACATACGTATCCACCAATATCTTAAGTTATCTCCGGCGGTACCCCAGACGGATCTATCTGCAACTTTATGAGTTCTCTGTATCAAACTGCCGCAGTCGGCCGTAGCCGACTAGAATTAAGATAAATAATTATTCGATCGTATTATAAATGGTCTTAAATGTTTCTTACAAAAATTATTTACTTAAATGTTTCTTAATTTAATTTTAATATAATTATTATTACATAAGAATACAAATCAGCAGCTCTATTGAGCTTGTAGATCTACAAGATAATACAAGAAAGTAACATGTGGTTTATAGATAAAAACGCAAAGAAAACATATTATTTTATCTAGAAGTTATTGTAATAATGCTTTAAGGTTATTTAAGCTAGGCATTCCGTTTATAAATACGGATTTTGGAATAGAATTCCATTATGTGATACCGGTTCCAAGTAGGGACTTATAGCCAAAATTAGATTTATAGTTTGGCAATTTCAATTTAAATTCATGATCCTGACGAGACAAATAATTATAATTATATGGTGAAAATCTTTTTTTTATTTCAGAAAAAAATCAATTCTAAATTCAAAAACAATCATATACTTAAAATTTTACACTTGTATTCTTTCCATGAGTATAACAAATAGTTGAAGCCAATATACTCTTATACTTGTTTTACAAACATAGGTATAGTCATTTTAAGTAATTTTGTGTTTAAAAAAAGAATAAATTGTCTTATATTGAAGAAGATTAAATTTGAATTTACAGAAACAATTAAAAACAATAAAACAAATGAACATAAAACTATAAAAGTAATAAATTTTTATGAAATAAAAAAAAATCTAGAGAAAGTTGGGAAAAGGTTTTATTCGCAACTGTATATGTAATACATACCTTCAAAAGGGGTTCTGAAAATTCAATTTTTATTTAATAACTCAGGAACGCTTTGTGTTAAAGCAACAAGGCTTTGCATGTGATCTTTCCTTATTAAGGCCTATTAATAAATGATATTTGCATGTAGTTACTTCAACCAGGGACTTCCGACTATTTTGCCTCAAACTTTTGCTGCTTATTTTTTTGTGGGTTTATTATTAATGTAGTATTTATCAGGTAAAAATACATAAAAAAGTAATGATGTTCTACCGTAGGATTAACCGTTTTAGAGAAAAATACAAAATTACACGTTTCGAGAAACAAAAAATAAACACTAAAATGTTAAAAATCAAAATTTTAACAAGGCATGTTGATTCTACATAAAAAGCTAAAAAAATAAGTTCCTATACATGTAGTTCCAAAAATCGTTTTTAAGGGTACCATGGCTCTTTAAAAATGGTGCATTTTGGGAGACCATAATTCCCTTAGAATCGATTTTTGTAACTACATGTACAAAAACTTTTTTTCTTGGGTGTTGATGTACAGTAACCATATATAACTAAAACCTTCGTTTTAAATGTTTAATTTTTGGTTCTCAAATCTTATAATTTTTCCTTTAATTGTATTTTTTTCGAAAACGGTTAATCCTATGGCATTAGTACAAAAGTACCTTTTTATGTATTTTTACCTAAAAAATACTATACTAAACAGTAAAAAAGTGAAGCAGCAAAAATTTTTGGGGCAAAAAAGTGGTAAGACCCCCCATTTCGGATGTCCCTGGTTGAAGTAATTACATGAAAATACTATTTGCATAGGCCTTAATAAGGAAAAATCACATAGAAAACATTATGGCCTTAACACAAACGGTTCCGGTTCCTAAGTTATTAAATAAAAATCGAATTTTTAGAACCCCTTTTGAAGGGGCTTTTGGACATTTGTTTTGTTTATAGGAACTTTTTTTCATATTTGTTTATTAGAATTACTCCGTAAAAGGAAGTGAGTCAGTTCTGAGACATCCTGTTTTTCGCCCTCCCTGCTCATTCGACTCTCTCGGCAGAAACAACTATATAATATAATATTATTATAAGCATTATAAATTCAAAGCCATTGCAACTAATTTTTACATTAATATGCTTTAAACGGTGGGATAGAGGGCTGAAACCGTTACGAAAAAAACCGTTAAGAAAAAACAGTTACGAAAAAGTATCCCAAAATATTTAACGCTCTCATTGAGTTCTCGGATGGGATCATTGTTAATATCGTAAGCTTCACGTAAATTTAAAGCTCTCAGCTGGGATCATTGAATTCTCGGCTGGGATCATTGTTAAATACGTTCTACTGTACAAGTAAAGCAAAACCGTGATAAAATTAATATGTGACGCTTACGATATCAATAAAGTTCTCTGCTGGATTCATTGTTGTTATGTGAGGCAAAAGTTTCCCAAAATTATGTGGCGATCCCAGCTGAGAACTTTAAACTTACTAAATTAGAAAATATGCAAGTAAAGTAAACCGTGTCTCGTAACTTAAAACATATTAATGTTATCACGGTTTTGCTTTACTTGTACAGTAGAACGTTTTTAACAATCATCCCAACCGAGAACTTTCATATATCATTTGTTTTTTTACAAAATGGTGAATTAAACCACAAGTTAAGGTGGCAACTCAAGGTTACTTTATTGATAATTGTGATTGTAATATTTCCATCTGTTTCTTGAGTCTTAGTTCAAATAAAGATGTAATAATATAGTACGTAATCATAATATTTTTGTAAAATCTTTAAACTACATAAATAAAGAATTTGATTGATTTATTGATTTAATCAAGTATAAATACTTTTTTATAATTATAAGTAATCTTGATTTTAGTTCAATTATTAAGACATTGAATAAGTGTACCATTTTCGACCCGAGAATAACACCACATTTCCAAGAATTACTATTCTCAAGGTTATATTATGTGACTTTTTATTTTATTTTTAATACATATTATTTAGTACAGGCGTGTGTAATTTTTAAATTTCAGTGCACTTGGCAGCGTTATTCTATAGGTGGAGCCACATGTTATTTCCTACCACTTAAAAATCTTTTAAAATGAATAAAGTCGTTCTTGGAATTTTGTCGTTTAACTACTAGTAACTTACTAGTCAGCTAATTCGATACACATTATCGGATTGGTATGGATTTATTTATTTATTCATTTATATGATAAAATACACTTTAAGTCATGGAGAGCCTCAAATAAGCCTAAGCTTGTGCTAGGGGCTCTCCATTAATTTTGAGAAAGAAAATAATAAGAAATATAACCATACAGCAAAGTTAGGAAAACTTCAGTGTTCTTCAGTTTTTCGTCACCTTTAACATTGGCCTCCACTAACGTTCCATAAATAATCTTCATTGGCAATCTTAAGGTATTTTTATACATTTAATAATACTTTATCCATTTTTTAAATAAAATTTACCAAATTTTGACAAACGTCAATTTTAATTGACATGTGTCAAAGTTATTATATCTGGAGGCTTTAAGCCTAGAGGAACTAGTTCCTCCAGTCATCTTGGGTAACATTCCCACTGTTAACATCCCCACTTCCGGTTTCCTCACTTCTGGTGTCAAGTTGTTGAAAATGGATTTATGTGGGGGTGTATGTCTAGGGGGATCGATTTTTTCTTTATTTTTTTGGTGCACGTGAAGAATTTTTATACTTGATCCAATAATTTGCTAATCTACAAATAAGTATAAGTAATACTCGGAACAAGATTATATCTAGAATTGTTTAAAGTATAGTTATATTCTTGATTTCAATAGTAGTTAAGTCTTGGACAAAATATAACTTTTCTCAGCGTTCTTGAATAATATTTTCTTGAAAAGAGGTATAACCAAAGCTGGAGATGGGTAAACTAGCATTGCGTTAATTCAAGATTATTAATCTTCAATTCAGTTTAACTTTTTTCCGTATACAGATTTTAATCTGTAACATATGTCCCATATATTTGCTCTACTTTTTTCGAGACTTTTTTTATTCCTGCGTCAAAAAAAAAGTGCAAAACAAAGCATAAATGGTTGCTTTTATTACAATAAAACAGCCTTTTTGATATGGAAACAGAAAAAACCGTATTTATTTAGCAGAAATGCTTTTTTAGCCAGGGACAGCTTTCTTCCTCTAGAAATATATTTAGCCATATAGTATAGCATCACACTTAACAAAATTGGCTTGTATAAATATTATTCCGATAATCATAAAAATATGAGAAAATAATAAAACCAAAAAGCTATTATCTGTTTATCAGTTAAATTTTTAATCAAAATATTAATTATATTTGTAATAGGTTAGCCTTTTCTTGCATAAGTTTTCAAAGTGTCGGGATGTTCATATAGGTAATACATGAACATATATCTAAAAAACTATTTTTGCCTCAGGCCCGTTGAATAAATTAAAATGCCCATAATAAATCGTTCATATAAATACTAAATCTCCATATCTTATGGTTATCGCCAATGCGGTATAAAACCTTTTATCGCTTTATTGTCGGACAAACCCTTTGCAGACTGAAATACTAAAAAAATAACTAAAATTATTTAAAACAGATTAGGGAAGAGACTTTTCTACTTACATTTCAAAGTAGCAAAAATATATAGATTACAAGCCGTGAACAAATGTTATTTATGATCCGACTTTAAAAATTTAATTTACTGAGATCTGAGTGAGCTGAATACGCCTGAATACTTGTAAAGTATAAAATTTAGTTATTTAAATTAAAGTTCATAAAACTTCAAGGTTTTTTGTATAAAACTATAAAATAAGTTTCTTTTTTAAATACCATAAATGTTCACCTCTTTTTGATTTCACTGTGGAATGCTTGTATGAATTTGTATAAAAAATCTATCTTATTGTGTATTTTAAGCAAATTCCATAATTTGGTATGACCATAATAACATATTTTTAGGCAAAATTAACACTAGAATACTAAACCTTATTTTACTGTGCATTACTACTAATCGTCGTAAATTTTACAACTCTATTGTATTTTTTATAGTATTCACAGGGTCTGCGCTAGAATAGTACCTATTATACGGTAGGTTCGAATTTTTAAAAATTTTCAAAAATCGTCCCAGGCAAAAGGTTTTTGAATATAAATTTGTTTCATGAAAAAATAAGCTACTTTTTTATGAAATGTTCGTCTGTCGGTCCGTCCGAGTCACGATTTTTGTGAACACGATAACTCAATAACGTATAATCAGTTTCAGATTAATCCCTGAAGATGTCTCTAGTAGTAAGAGACGAAACGTCGGAAAGTGAAAATCCATTAACACGGTCTAAACCCGAAAGTGAAAGTTCTTTATATCTTAATGGCCGTGAAAGCTTAAAATCTAAAACGTTTAATCCGATCTACTTGAAATTTTTAGGAAAAATCAAGTACGAGGGGAAGATCCCTATTGCTTTTAAAAAGTAATCCCCCAAAAACAAAAAAATTGTGGGGGTTTAAACTTTTAGAAAATCGAAAAAAGCTGAAAAAAGTTCCGATTAAAGTAAAATTTTTAGGAAAAATTACTTTTATTATAAGGATCAATTTTCCTTATTTTTTGCACGACCAAGACTAAAACTTAATTTTATGCTTTCATTTTAGGGACTAAACTTGCTGTTTTTCTCCCAAGCCAAGAAAAATCACGGCAACCTTGATAATATTAAAATATTATACATTATACATATTATATGTATAATATTTTAATATTATCAAGGTTGCCGTGATTTTTCTTCCCTTGGGAGAAAAACGGCAAGTTTAGTCCTGAAAATGAAAGCGTAAAATTGTGCTTTACTGGTACCTACAAAAATTAGGTTTGGTCATGTTTTGTAATAAATTAGCGATTCAAAGAAATTTATTTTAATTTATCAAAGAAAGCCTTTAAAAATAACATTGTTTAAATTACTTAAAATTTACGTCTTCCTCCATTTTTTCGAAATTTGTGTCAACTATTAAAAAACAGTTGAAATCGCGATAGCCGTGAAACTGACTTTTCGCAATTCCCATCATCTTGATTAAACGAAAATAAAATACCCGATTTTAGACGCATGGTTTTTAATTTTAATTTTATCTACCTACCTAAATTATGTTTGGCCATGCCAAAAAAAGTGTATATATCTCAAAACTAAACGTGGCTGTTTTAGTCCCATGCATTTCTGTTTCCCTCGCTCGCTACGCTCGCTCAGTAAACACTCATGTAGCGGGACTAAAACAGCCAGCTTAGTCCCTTGGTATATAAATAACTATTAAATATAATCCCCCGAAAACAAAAAAGTCATGGGGGGTTAAATTTTTTAAAAAATCGACAAAAAAACTGAAACAAAATTCCCATTAGTATATAATGGAATAAGATAGATAAAATAAGATAAATTTATTTGGTGCATTACACATATATTTGAGTTGGTAAAAAGTTGGTTGGAAAGTAACAAGTTAATTTTAAATAAAAAAAAAACAAATTTTATGATGTTTAGGTTAAAAGAAACACATTAACATAAAGAATACTGAGAGAGATCTGGTACAAAGTGTAAAATTTTTAGGAATCCAAGTGGATGAGACACTGTGCTGGGGGTCGCATGTAGGTCATTTATTGACTAGACTGAATAGAGTGTCCTATTCTCTCCTTGTTCTAAGGAGTTATGTGGACTTTGCAACATTAAAGGTAGTGTACCATTCAAATTTTCAAAGCATTATGAGGTATGGTCTTGGGGTCTTGGGGTAAATGCTCCGAGTTTGAGTGTGTTTTAAAGGCTCAAAAAGGAGCTTTACGTACAATGCTCAAACTGAACTACAGGGACTCATTAGTAGAAATTTACGAACGCAGGTGGGTAGCTTATTAAAAAATTTAAAACAGTAAAAGTTTAGACCATTTTGCGATTTTTTTAATCTATAAAAATTTATACATATGTCATTTCTGGATTGAGTGAACATCCGCACCCATTGTAGATCTACCATAGACACTATGAGCATATATGAGACAGTGATAAATGTAGAGACAAGGCAAGGTAAGTATTTTTCTTCTTCTCTTTGTTTTTTGGACTTTGCTTTATATCAATTAGCCAGCTCGCTACTCTTTTGTTAATTTCTGCAAATGGTTTGTCTGGTTGCTACCATACCATCGCTTTCTTTCGGCCTGGTCTTCTGTAAGACTTCTTGTGGGACCTCCCAATTCTGTTTAAATGTGGGTAGGAATAAATAAATTTCTTCTATCATAACCTCAAAACCATTTGGATAACCCTAATCCAGATTCAACCACTAAATTACATCACATATACATCACTTTCTTTTGGCCTGGTCTTTTGTAAGACTTCTTAACTGTTTACTTCTTTTTCTCTGTTATTCTTGTTTCAAATAAATAAAATTTCTTCTATTATAACCTCAAAAACATGTGGGTAACCCTAATCCAGATCCAACCACTAAATTACATCACATATACTAACATTCCATTGTAAAATCAATATCAATAGTTATACCGATTGTAGATTTGATAATATTTTCTTTACAAACACATTTTTACATAAATTACTTGATAATTCTGGCGCGAAAAACCTACGTCATTCACCTTAAATGTTTAACACCCTACCACCTTCGCGTCATCGACGCGAATCCAAGTATTTTTAAAGTAATAACTTTTCCCTACATTCATCCCTGTATCCCAAGCCAGCAATGACCCTGATAGCTCTCATTTGAATGCGGAAAATTCTGGTACTATTAGCACAGTCCACCCAAATGATAATGCTTAGCATTACATATCTTCGCAGCTGGTGTTTTATTAAAGTAAGAATTAACAACTAGACTAAAGTAATTTAAATTTAAACATTACATTTGGTAACCATTTTTCCAAGTGGCGTATATATTGGTCTTTATTGTTTTCAGGGACCACTCTTCCAGTTTTAAACACAGGTGCCAATATTGGATGTATTTTTTGTCAGGGAGGAGTTAAAGTTTGAATCCTTTGATCCAATCAACATTAACAACGTTAATATACAAAGTGTGCCAAAAGTCCGCCCCCACCTTTAACTTTTGAGCGGCTTAAGAATCTTAAGTTAAGATATCAACTGGTGCCAGGCGAGTAGATATGGGGGGTAGAGGGGGTATTTACCCCCCCCCCTCAAGAATCTTTGTTATATTTTTTGTTATTTTAAATAAAAAATAAAATTAACAGAGGAAGTTTTTTTTGGTAGGGGAGCGAAGGTGGGCGCCAATTTTTGTAGAAACGCTCAGGGACAAAACTTTTTTTTCGGAGGGTATTTTTTTGTTTTGGTAGGGGTGCCAAATTTAATTAAAATTCGTGATCCAAGCCCTCAGCCCTGCCTAAATCGGCGCGTATATCATCAAGGTAAAACCTTTGACAAGTGTTCCCCGCAAAGTAGATGAAGAAATCACATTCTTGCCCATAAATTTGATATGGGAACTGTCCGCCATCTTGGATTAGGTCACATTTTATTCTACCCTTAAAAAACATAAGGGTAGAAAAAATGATGAGCTGATGGAGCAGTTCTTAGGTCAGATTCGGCCCCGAAAATAAAAAAATGCGTTGGTCTAGTTTCTGGCACATGATTTTTTTTTTTGGTGGCTGTTTTATTAGCAATAATTTTTTGAAGTGAAATTTTCTTTAGGCGCCTTGAGCGATTTTTGGTAGGAGAAAATCTTATGGGTTCGCGCCACCTGTATACCGCGCGTTGAGCGATAATAACTTTTCACTGAATTCACATAGAGACTTGAAATATAAGCTTATAGTGACTATTCACACAAGACACATAAATATGTAAAAATACCAAAAAGTACTAGCCGTGAAGTCCAAAATAGGTAGATCATGATTTTCTTTTGCTCAGGTTGACATAGAGACTTAAAATTTAAAATATAAGCTTATTATGACTATTGAAACAGATTCTACTTAAAAAATACTACCCGTGAAGTCCCCGCGAGCGCAGCGAGCCGTAAGTTTTTCGAAAAAACTTTTATTCTCATACATGTTGATTGGATTATCGTAAGGATTTGAAAATTGGTATGTAGGGACATAAAAAAGATGGCCGACCTGTCAAAATGCCATTTTTTGAACGGAAAGTCGTAGGGTCGAAGTTTACTTTTTAAATCTTTACCCAACATGTAATAATGACATTTTTTGAATGGTAGGATATACAAACTTAAAATTCGGTATGAGAGGATACATTGACAAATGAAAATTAACAAAACCAAAAAAACAAAATGGCGATAGTGGGGGTAGTAGAAATTTAAAATTTGGTATGTAGGGGTACAATGAAAAACAAAAATCGACAAAATCAAAAAACAAGATTCGGACCTGTCAGTGACATTTTTTGAACGAGGGGTGGTAGAAACATAAAATTTGGTATGTATGGGTACAGTGAAAAACAAAAATCGACAAAACCAAAAAAACTAGATGGCGGACCTGTCAAAGTGACAAATTTTGAATGGGGGGTAGTATAAACTTGAAATTGGTATGTACAATGAAAACAAAAATCAAGAAAACCAAAAACCAAGATGACCTGCCAAAATGTTATCTTTCGAAGGGGAAGTCGTACAAACTTAAAATTTGGTATGTTGGGACAAAATGACAAAAAAAACCAACAAAACAAAAAACAAGATGGCCGACCTGTAAAAATGTTATCTTTCGAACAGGAAGTCGTAGAAACTTGAAATTTGATATGTAGGGACAAAATGACAAACAAAAATCATTAAAACAAAAAACAAGATGGTATGAAAAACAAATTATGAAATTTTAATTTTTTATACTACAATTAATTTGAAAATTAAAAAGTTTTCACTTCTGTCGGCAGTCCCCATGACCGACCATGGGTTGATACTAAGAAGTTCTAGGCTGAAATTGTTTCTGGTAAAAATAGGGGTGGGGTAAGGGGGTAAAATAGGGTATTATTTTTTTTCATTTTTCGACAAAAGAAAATTTTAAATAATTTTTGGAAGTTATCCATCCAGCACTCGCTTGGGGGAGGTCCATAGTACACTAAGGATAGAAAAAACATTAAGAAAGAGTGACAACGGGATGTAAAATCTAAGATCTTAGTCAATTTTTTTATGTAATAAATAGTAAATTAAATAAATAGTACAGTGTTAAAATAATAAAAACTAAAAAAAATAAATTAAAAAATTGTTTATTGTTGTTAGAACTTTTTAAAAAAGTTGTTTTAGCCTTTGTCTAATTTTAGGCAAAAAAAGTAAGTTGATACAAGAAAAATAGTATTCTTATCATTTATATTGCAAAATTAATTTACAATACCTACATAAAATATTATTTTCGGCAAATTTGTCTTTAAGCCATTGACATACCTAACTGGTTAGTTAAGTTAGTTTATGTCGTTAAGGCCTGTAAAAAAAGTTTTAGGAATAAAAGAACTAAAATTCACGACGGGCGTATCATAGCAAATAAACGATATCGATCCAGATAATGATTCAATATGCGAACTACGTCAGGGCATGTACTAAAAGATTACCTGAAAGCGCAACTCAGTTATTTGCATAATCGAATAGTTATGAGAAATAAATCACTGTCGCATATTTTACGAGGATTAGTTTTCTAGGGTTAAGTAAAATATTTTCCAAAATCATACGTTACATTTTTTATAAAAAAGGCACTTTAGAAGCTTTCATATAAAACAAATAAACATTTTTTAGTATTTCTATTTAACGTATTTATAGACGGTAGGAAACGAAAAAACTCCATATTATCAGCTATATTCTTTTAGTAAAATTAAATGCGCTGTGTCTCAAAAACTGTGTCTGAAAAAAATATGAAAACCACTTCGGAATCAGGTCAAAGTAAAAACAGCTATTATCTCAGTTGCAACTGTATAATCCTTGCAAATAAACATATATTTTCATCTGATTTATAAGGTAGAGTCTACTATTTTACCTGTTTAACGCTAGTAACTTTTCAACAATCAATTTATTTGTATTTATCAATGAAATAGTTGAGTTTACAGCACGTGCTTGTAATGCCCTTCACAACCAATCAAACACAAAGAGCATAGCATGTCGTGGATGTCTAACTTGTTATCTTCAATTCAGATGCTGAAAAGTTATCACAACAATCGCCTTTCTAATGAAAATTGACTAACGAATAGGTTTTTTTTTCAATTGTAATAGGTATTTCATTCATAAATTTAGGTAAATAAATAATGAGCGCCCCGCTCTTTTTATCATACATATTTATCAATGACATGATCGATGAGCTTGAATCTAGAGAAGGTCTCATTTTTGATTGTATGTTTTTTTAATCATCACATGACACTGTAAAAAGTAAACTGAATATTCAGTTACTAATGGATAGAAAACAGGTTATTATCCTATTCAATTGTACTTTAATTTTTGTTAAAAACACAATACTTCTAAAGTCACATACTTTAATATTTAAGGACGCACATGAAATGTTGCGTGTTTTTAACTAAAATTAAAGTACAATTAGTATAGGATAATAACTTCCGATTTCCTAACTATTTGTAACAAATTATAATTAAATTATAAACAAGCCGTGAAGATATTTAATGCTACGCATTCCATTATATATTATTCACAGTAAATGGTATATTGCATTTTCACAAATATTAAAAAAATATATAAAAAAAATCGTGACATTGTACAGATGGACGGAGGGACAGACGGACGGACGGACGGACGGACGGACGGACCGACGGACAGACAGACATTTCTTATTTTTTCATGAAACATATTTGTATCCAAGTTTTTTTGTCTAGGGCCTTTTTTGATGATTTTGGGAAAGTCGAAACTACCGTATATTATTCTAGCGCAGGCGCTGTGAATAATATAATAAGGTATAATTAAATATTAAATAAAATCAGTCTATTTTTTACCACAAACTGATAGAAGAATCTAAAAATATTAATACAAAACGTTGTAACAACTTTTAGGTATACAGGGTGTATTTGAAATAGAGTCCAAAATTTTAAGGGGTAATTCTATATCAAAAAATATGACAAAAATTTCCTATAAACATATGTCTAAGAGTGCGTCCTAAGGGTTAAGCCCCTTTGAAAGTGGCTAAAAAAATCGGTTTTTATTTAATAACTCAGGAATAAGGTCCAACTTCTTATGTTATTTTTATGTACTTATTTTAACCAGGGGTGTAAGAAACGGGGGGCCTTAGCAGTTTTTTACCCCAAACTTTTTTCTGTGTACTTTTTTTTTGTAATTTAATTTTTGGAATGTAATTCCTTAGGTCAAAATACATAAAAAAGGTACTCTTGTTGTGATACTGTAGGATTAACTGTTTCCGAGAAAAATTAATTTGAAGGTGAAATTTCACGATTTGGGGACGAAAAATTAAATACTAAAATATTGAAAACCGAAATTTTAATAATGCAGCGTAAATGTACATCAAAAACAAAGAAAAAACCTCATATAGAGGTACTTCCAAAAATAAATCCTAAGGGAGCTATGGTCCAAAAATGTACCATTTTTAAAGGACCATAGTAGCTTTAAAAGCGATTTTTCTACATACATGTATAGAAACTTTTTTTCTTAGTTTTTGAAATAGAATATATTATATTATTATATATTAGTTTATTTGTTGAAAATTCTACATAAGCATGGAGAGCCCCAAATAAGCTTTTGGCTTGTGCTAGGAGCTCTCCATTAATTTTGAAAAAAAAATACAGTTCCAAATTTGACATCTTCACATAAAATTTTTAAATTCCTTCCTTCACAGTCCACTTCCATTTCCAAACATTCTCCTCTTCTGCTCACAGCCATCATACCAAATATAATATTGCTTCTTACTTTAAATTTTTATTACAAAAAAAAATATTTAGAAAATTGACATGACATTTTAACCCTGTATCATTGAAATTTTGGCTTTCATAATTTTAGTATTTAATTTTTCGTCCTCGAACCGTGAAATTTCACCTTCAAATTAATTCATATCGAAAACGGTTAATCCTATAATATCTCAAAGGGTTCCTGAGTTATTAAATAAACACCGAATTTCTTAGCCACTTTCAAAGGGGCTTAACTCCCTTACGACGCATTTTTAGACATATGTTTATAGCAACTTTTAGTCATATTTTATGATGTAGATGTAACCCCTTAACATTTCGGACCCTATTTCAAATACACCGTGTATAATACCTAATACATTATAACGTTATATTAAATACACTAGTAAAATTGTAGTTTTATATTATTATTATTATTATTACATTGTAATTTACAACAACGTTGTTGTCACTATAATATGTAGCTTTTTGGGGAAGGATGGTTAATAAAGATGGCGACAATCAGCTGATTCTAATAAATGTTTTACCAAAATATTGAAAGTAGGCATTTTGGGATTTGGGCTAACATTTTTTTGTGCATAAGTATACCCAACGATACGCATGTACATTAGGGTGCCCGGGACCTCTAAAAATTTCTTAGGTCCCACCCCTCAAAATTGTTCCTTTAGGTAAAAAAATATTTTTTTTAGATTTTTTAAAAAATATTTAGAGGTCCCACCCGGCGCTTTTTTAAAAAGAAAATCATGTGAAGGGTTTTTGTTTTTTTTAAGGATCTTAAAACATTGATATTGAAGGTTTATGGAACAAAAAAGTGTTTCTGGATAAAAAAAAATAAAAAAAAATAAATTCAAAATTTTTAATTTTTTTTTTATTTTTTTTTTTGTAGAATTGATTCTTATAATAAAAGTAATTTTTACCAAAAAAAAAAAATACCTTAATCGGATTTTTTTTTCAGCTTTTTTTTAATTTTTTTAAAAGTTTAACCCCCCATAACTTTTTTGTTTTTGGGGGGATTACTTTCAAAAACCTTAGGTATCCTCCCCTCGTAAAACTTGAGGTTTTCTGATCGGATTATTCGTTCTTGAGTTATCGTCTTCACATAAATCGTGACATCGGATGGACGGACAGACAGACAGACATACAGACAGACGGACGAACATTAAAAAAAAGAAAAGTTGGTTAATTTTTCGTGAAACAAATTTATATCCAAGAATTTTTTGTCTAGGACGATTTTTGATTTTTTTGAAAATTCGAAACTAGATACCGTATATTATTCTAGCGCAGGCGCTGTGAATAATATAATAATAAAATATTATTATTTCTTTCCAGAATTTTAACGGACATATCGTGATTAAGCCCAGTTATAAGCAAAATTTACGGCCTTTTTAGTTTCTTTAACAAAATAGAGTAATATAAACTTTTGAATGGCGCTAAAAAGGTAACCAGATTGTCAGCTGTTTTGCGTATTCATGGGTCTCAAATCGTATCATGTTATAATTATCACCTCATTTAGTAATTAACCCGTCCAAATTTTAAATAAATGGACCGTAAATATCTGAAAAGCCACATATTAAAATGCAAATTTAACAAAAAAGCACACAAATTAAAAATATGCTAATTTAGTTAGTATCTATGAAAGTTAACATATCATAAATTTATTTATTTATTTTTTTATTTTGAATATTTTTAATATTTTAGTTTTTAAGATTAAGAGGGCCGCACAGTGGGAATTTTCAAGGTTTTTTATTTCAAAATTCTAGAAGATTTCCAATTTTGAATGGATCTTGCTATTTTTTTTAAGAACTTGTTAATACTTGTACTTTCATAACCTACTGCTACAAATTTGATTTGAGGCATAACAATTAAAGTGCTGAGAGGTTAAGTTGTCAGATTACAATTTTTCATTTGTTTCAGAGAACAATAATTAGGGTTTTTGAGGTGGCTAAAAAATAAAATTTAAAATGGCGCATCCAATATGGCGTCGAAATTTTAAAATTTTAAATATTTTTTGCCGAAAATTATTGATTAAGTTTTTTCAATGTCTTTGAAACCAAATTCGATGTTAAAAATTTAAAATTAAAATGAGTGATTTAATATGGCGCACGCTAATTTTCAAATTTCTACGCTATATTGGATGCGCCATTTTAAATTTTAGTTTTTTAGCAACCTCAAAAGCCCTTAATATTCTTCTCTTAAATAAATGAAAAAATTGTAATCTGACAACTTAACCTCTCAGCACTTAATTCTTGTGCCTCAAATCAAATTTGTAGCAGTAGGTTATGATATTCCGTGTCCGGATCCTAGCTATGGCCTAAAACTGAATTAACCAAAAAATCGACTGAGGGCTCATTTTAAAGGTTAGAGTGTCTACTTTCAAAATCTGTGTGTGCCTTTGCAGAATTCAACATGGCGGCTCCAATATGGCAGCTGAAAACCACAGAAACTACATACATAATTTTTTTATTTTTTATTTTTTGTTCTTGATGTGTAAAAATTTACTTTTTTTATGCATTTATCTTTAAAACGGTTAAACCTGCAATTTTACACTACATACACTTTTTTGTATATTTTTACATAAAAAAGTTTATTTTAATAAGAAATAATAAAAAAGTATTTTTTGATATAAAAAGAGGACATACAAAAATAAAAATAACAAAATAAATAAAAAATAAATTAAAAAATATTTTTTTTGCACGACCAAGACTAAAACCTAATTTTACGCTTTCATTTTCGGGACTAAACTTGCCGTTTTTTCCCTAGGGAATAAAAATCACGGCAACCTTGATAATATTAAAATATTATACTTACTATGTGCTTTGCTGGTTCAAAAATTAGGTTTGGTGGTGTTTTGTAATAAATTAGCGATTCAAACCAATTTATTTGATTTTTAAAAAGAAAACCTTTAAAAATAACATTGTTATAACAATTTATACATAACTTAAAATTTATTATCGTCCATTTTTTTGACGTTTGTGTCAACCATATTAAAAAACAATTGAAATATCGATAGCCATGAAACTGACTTTTCGCAATTTATCTATCTATCTAGATTAAATTACGAAAATAAAACAACCGATTTTAGACCCGTGGTTTTTAATTTTAATTTTATCTACCTACCTAAAAAATAGTGTATATACCTCAGGACTAAACTTGGCTGTTTTAGTCCCTTGTCCAAAAATGGCGAGCAAATCAATTTTTGGGTCAACTTTCGTTTGCAGGAAATCATCTAGAAAAATCCGAAAATGGTAATCGTTCTTTGCGGAAATGCACAATTTCTTTTTTCTATGGCGATTTTTTATATATTTTTTGTATTGGCAAAAAAACTGTTATGATTAAAAATGAAGTATATTACAGTTATTTTGGCCCCCCCTGAATCCGAAAATGGTAATCGTTCTTTGCGGAACTGCACCATGTTTTTCTATGGCGATTTTTTATATATTTTTTGTTTTGACAAAAAAACGTTATGGAAATCTGTTATGGTTAAAAATGAAGTACCTATATTCTAGTTATTTTGGCCCTTCTGGATCCGAAAATGGTAATCGTTCTTTGCGAAATGCACCATTTTTTTTTCTATGGCGATTTTTTATATATTTTTTGTTTTGGCCCATAATAACGAGAATATACTTCCTTTTTAACGATAACAGATTTCCATAACGTTTTTTTTTTCCAAAACAAAAAATATATAAAAAATCGCCATAGAAAAAAAACGGTGCTTTTCCGCAAAAAACGATTAACATTTTAGGATTCAGGGGAGCCAAGATAACTAGAATATATATTGTTTCTAATTATATTAGATTTCTATAACAATAAAACTATAAAAAATCACTATAAAAAAATGGTGAATTTCCACAGAAAATGATGTAATTTTTGGACTCAGGAAGGTCAATTTAGTTAGATGGTAAGTAATTTGTAACGATATCAGATTTCCTGCAAACGAAAATAGGGCTCATTTTTTTTATTAAAATAAACACAGATTTAAACAATATTTTTAAATCAAATTTGGTTCACTTATTTATAGCTATTGGAAGTATACTTATACAAATTTTCGTTTAAATATATACATTTTGGAAAAAATTACAAAAAAAAAAAAACAAAAAAGTACCAGAAGCGAGGGTTTTCATTTTTTTTTTCTTTTTGAGGTTGTGAAATTGTGTTGGAAATTTTTTTCTAATACTTTTAAAGGGAAGTGTATAACGAAAATATCAATTTTTTAATCTTTCCAATTCGACTCATAGGAGCAGAGAAAATAAAAAAAAAACTAAAACGGAAACACGAAAAAAATATTATTTTAAAAAAAAGATGGCTTCCGCCCTGCACAGAATGGAAAAAAGTCAAGTAGCAGACTCTTTTGGATGTTTAGAACAAATTAGAAAACAATAACGCGCTATTACCAGATTTTTCCTTTTCCTTTTTCATAAAAATTTCCTGTTATATGACTCCACTACATATGTTGTTATAAGTTTAAACAATCTTGTTTTACTCTTGAGGAAAAGTTAATCGCTGAAGATTGAATTAAACAACACAACAAATGACAATTTTCAGGAAAAACCTGATAATATCATATTCTCTCCTAAACAAAAAGAGATAAAATAAAAAATAAATAAACAAAATGTAGCAAAATTTTATTAACACAGGCCAGCCAATTTTCAACATTTGGATCTGACAGCTGATTTTGGTTTAGTTATGCTAATTTCGAATATAACTTCCGTTTTTTCTATCACGTAAATCAAATTTGGTTCACTTATTTATAGCTATTGGAAGTATACTTATACAAATTTTCGTTTAAATATATACATTTTGGACAAAATTACAACAAAAAAAAAACACAAAAAAGTAGCAGAGGCGAGGGTTTTCATTTGGACTTTTTTTGAGGTTGTGAAATTATGTTGGAAATTAATAATTTTAAAGGGAAAAGTATAGCGAACATATCAATTTTTAAATTGTCGCAATCCGACTCATAGGAGCCGAGAAAAAAAAAACTAAAACGGAAACACGCAAAAAATATTATTTGTTTTAAGTAAAAAAAAAAAGATGGCTTCCGCCCTGCACAGAATGGAAAAACTTGAGTTACAGACTCTTTTGGATGTTTGAACAAATAAGAAAACAAAACGCGCTATTACCAGATTTTTCCTTTTTCATAAAAATTCCCTGTTATATGTTGTTATGTTTAAACAAGAGGAAAAGTTAAACGCTGAAGATTGAATTAAACAACACAACAAATGAGAATTTTCAGGAAAAACCTGATATTCTCTCCTAAACAAAAAGAGATAAAATAAAAAATAAATAAACAATGTGGCAAAATTTTAATAACACAGGCCAGCCAATTTTCAACATTTGGATCTGACACCTAATTTAGTTATACTGATTTCGAATATAACTTCCGTTTTTGTCTATCACGTAAGGGTTTTGAACAACTGCACAGTGAGCCAAGAAAAAAAAACAGGGAGAAAATACTGAATTTTTGCATACTATTTTTTATACCGCTGAATATTCCGTTTTTGTCTATCACGTAAGGGTTTTGAACAACCACACAGTGGGCCAAGAAAAAAAAAAACAGGGACAAAATTCTGAATTTTTGCATAATACCGCTGATTTCGAATCAAATAACAAACAATTTCAAAAACATTTTTTCGTGCCATCAGGGTGGTCCAAAATTTTATTTTTGTTTTGATTTAAAAAAAAGTGTCAAATGGCTTCTTTTTATTATGTTCATGTAGACCAATCGTCAGGTCAGAATTACAAAGTTCTATGTGCAATGCACTTTGCATTGCACATAGGACTCTATCCTGACGCAATGTCAATAACCTCAAAATCCTACACTTCTTAAAGAATGAAATTTTTGGCATGGGTTATAGCTGAAAAAAAATATACGTGATGGAAACAAAAAAAATGCTTTGCAGTCAGTGAGTCTTAACTAAGCCAGAAAAAAAACATCCGATCACAAAATCCTTGTTGGCCTGTGTAATTTAATATCATATTAATGGCGGACCATGCAAACCATAGAAGATAGGGCAAAATATAGTTGTAGGTACATTTTTTAATGCTGTACAAATATAACTTTTTATAACTTTCCAAATACAGACAAAAACACGAAAGGTTTAGGCGAGGGGTAATCCTCTGAAAAAAATTGTACACCTGAATTCCTTCTAGGAGGTAATTTCTTAAGATTTTCTCTAGATTTCCTTTAATGTTACCTCGATTTCCTTTAGGATTACCTCGATTACCTCGAAATTTTTTGAAAATTACCTAAAAATGATCCCACCGGATTTTATTAGCGGTTTGGCCCTAGGGTTTGGATTAAAAAAAAGAAAAAGTCAATGTGTAGTTTTGAAATCCAAAATGTTTGAATTTTGCGGGTGGAAACACCCGTTATTAAAATCGACCCAAAAATCATTGCATTGCATTTTTGGGTTTGGACTTTCTATCATGAAACGTCGAGAAAATGTGAAAAAAGTGGGTGTTAAAAAAATGTCTGTCTTTCTGTCTGTATGTAAACCTTATAACTTTTGAACGGAACGTCCGATTTGAAAAATTCTTTCGCCAAAGGATTTAGAACCTTTTCTATTTGTGTCACATCAAATACGGTTAACACTAGCGTAGGGCAAGGGTGTCAAAATGGACAAAAACTATAATTTTTAGCGATATCTCACTTATTATTTAAAGTAGGGCAATTTGCATAGATGAAAATAATGTTCAATTCCCTACAAAAACATATATAATCATTTTAATAAATACTCATATATTTTTACATTTTTAATTAGATGTCAAATTTTGACACTAGTAAAATTTCAATCCCAGGTAAAATAAAATTTTGATATTTTTAAATAAAATTATATCTGATAATTACCTCAAAAAACAATCCTATAAAGCTAGAAAGGAAAAACAAATCGAAATGGTCAAAAAATACAGAAAAAGTAACAAATCCTTGCAAAACGAAAACAAGAAATTTGCTGATAGACTTAAACTGTTACTATTAATTTAAAATACATAAGATTTCCACGCGTCTAGAAAAGGTACCCGTTTCATATTTTTAAAAATGTCAACTTTTTAGGTTGCCCGATTTCTTACACCCAGGTTTAGAAACAACACTATTTCCAAAATAAAGCACATAATTATTATTTAAAATTATTTAGGTATGTTTAATTAACGATTAGTAGCATAAGACGTTTGGGAGTAATTAAATAACTGGGCAATGTAATCCAACGCGTTACGCGTTTACGATCCTATCATAGCAGACGTGTCTTAGATCGATCGATCGATAAATAGTGTCGATAAGTGATCGCCCTGTACCAAGGCTCGAGGTTCGACCTTTTTCATTTCTAATTAAGGCAATTAAATGTCTCATATACAACAACCCTCGATAAGATGACGCGATAAGGCTCAAGTGTGTAAAGTGGTTGAATTATGTCACCAAATCGAAGGAAGATAATTGGGTGATAACGAGATTTTATCCAGACGAATAGTCGCGTGATTTGTCATTTAATCGCAAAGATAAACGCGAAGAATGCATTCAGAGTTATTGCTTACCATTCTATAGTTGGGCAAATCCACGTGAACTAAATGCTTCTACAGTATAGGTACTACCTATTAGGGAGTCCGTAAATACGTGATAGTGACTTATATTTAAAGCATAGATCGGGCGGGAAACGAAATGTAGAGAGGAAAGCATAGGGGATGCGGTGAACGAAGCGTAATGGGAAGGTGATTTAAGCATGAGTCATTATCGTGTATTTACGGACTATACTATATCTACTATTTACTTTATCTAAGTGCAGGATAAAAATAAACATGTTTGGTACCTAGTACAAAAATTATATTATTTTTAAGTTAAAACCTTGTACAATAATTATTTAAAAAAAGTTTAAATGTAGATAGAAAAATAAATATATAGATGCATGTTTTGTAAGTTTCCTTTCTGGCTTTACATATTTTAGTGGTTGCCTTTGGTTGTCTTTGTTGATGCAAAACTTTTTATTTTATGTAGGTACTATGATTCTCTTTAGTTTTCTTGTCTTGTCTCTTACAGAAGTTCGCTACTAGAATACTTGTTTAAGTTAATAGCAAAAGTGGTTGTATATCAGTATATTGAAATAAATTATAAGTAGCCAAGCGCTTTCATCTCAAACTAGAGACATCATCAGGGCCAGCCCTGAAAGTAAGTAAAATTGTTAGTTATTGGTATTGGGGCCAAAATTTTTGAGGTTAGGTTTTTAACAATTTTAAAGATTTTTACTTACTTGTCAGGGTGAGCTTACAAAACGACAGCAATACATTTACTTCACATTTAAAAAATTACGCATTAAAATTGCATTGCTCTGACGCCAGAGGGTATCGGTAAAAAGAGGAAAGACAACAAATAATTCTGAAATTTAATTAATTAATTTCAGAATTATTTGTTGTCTTTCCTCTTTTTACCGATACCCTCTGGCGTCTGTTATCCCCTTTATTTTCTCTTTCTCCGCCGCTGCCCTACCCCCTTGGGTGATTTTTTCAAATTTTTTCAATTTTTCAATTTTTTCAAATCAATTTTTTCAAATTTGTTCAATTTTTTAAATTTTTTTAAATTTACCGCCAAATTTTAAGTTGGCATTAACAGTCAATTTTTTAAATTTACCGCCAAATTTTAAGTTGGCATTAACAGTTAATTTGTTTTTCTAATGTTGGTAATATGTCTGTCAACGTCAACTCAAGCGCCAAAACGCAATGAGAGTTTTGCGCCGGTCGTGAAACGCACATAACCTAAAAATCTCGAGAAATCCGATTTTGCATAAACTTGTGTTTAAACTTCTCTAAATTGGGGTAAGTCAATTAAAATCTTGTACACTCCTTATCTGCACATATCTTCTGCTTTTTCCGCTTGCTTTGCATCAATTTTCTGCTTTTTCTTCTCACCTAGAGCATAGAACTCTCCCGCCAAGAGTGATCCCAACCTTTTTACCATGTCCTCAAATTCGGGGGGCGGCCCCCGAAGGCCCCCCCCTTGGCTACTATCTGCCGAACACAAGCTATGCTTGGAAAACATCCAAAACAATAAAACAACAGACCCAAAAGAAGTATTTGATCTGTACGAACACATTCGGAAACTTTATAAAACTGAGAAAGAGAGGGTACTCCCAAACAAAACCAAAATTCAATCAATGGATATAATACTAGGCCAGCTGTCTTCATATATGAAAGGCCAGGGCTTAATAGTTAACAAAAACTCACAGAAAAAATCTATAACTAGCCAAAGTAAAGAAAATTTATCTCAGAATAATACCAATCCTAACACTCAAGTAGAAGAATCGACTCATACATCTGTCCTTACGGTATCACTTACATCAAGCAACACTAGTATGGAAGGCATTGAACATGATGGTCTCACAGAAATTTTAACGCAACCACAAAACCAGTCACAACAAATACAAGAAAAACCAGTACTGCAACAGCCTCCACAGCAGCCATCCCAACAGCCTCCTCAACATCTACAACAACAACAACCCCAACAACAAATACCACAAGAACAACCCGAACAACAACAAATACCTAAAATGTACTACAGAGAATCTGATGCTCCACCTTTCACTGTTATAGTAGAAGGTGACCGAGACAAAAACATAGCAACAGCTCACTGTATGACCTTGGCAAGGGAATTAAAATTGAAAAAAGTCACAGGCATCAATAAAATACTAAAAAAAGGATATAACCGAGTAGGTGTGGATTTCAATACCCACAAGGAAGCAAACAGCTTTGTAAACCTACATGATTTGACTGCATACAAGAAATATATTCCACTAAGTCTCACTACTTGTAAAGGTGTCATAAAAGATGTTCCTAAAAATCTTGATTTAAATGAACTAAAAGATCCTGAATTCTGCGAATCCAAAAAGAAAATCTTATCTACAAGAAGAATCAATGTCCGTGCTAAGGGAAAAGACGGTAAATACCTTTTTGATGAAGAAAGAAAGCCTATATTTTCACCAACTGGAACAGTGGTTATCACCTTTGAAGGCAAAGTGATGCCCACTGAAATTGTATTTAATAGCTACCATATTCCGGTTTCTATCTATATTCCTCCTGTCAATCAATGTATGAAATGTCTTCGATACGGCCACTCAGCAAAGCTATGCAAATCCAAACCAAGGTGCAAGAACTGCGGTAATGAAGAACACATATCAAATAACTGCTCCTCTAGAAAGTCCTGTGTTCACTGCGGCCAGGAACACGAAGCTACAAGAAAAAATTGTCCTGAATATGAACGGCAAAATAACATAAACCAGTACATGACGCTTAATAATGTATCCTTTTACGAAGCAGCACAGAAATTTCCCAAAACAGCAGCAGCACCAACTATACACTCAGTATTTCAATTCCCAGCACCTCCAAGTCATAAACCACCCACTCTAATTCAACCAGAACAAAGAACCACCGCATTCATACCAACAACTCAGAGCAACCAACGAACATATGGACAGATAGTTCAGCATTCTAAAAGAAGAAGATCATCTCCATCCAGTCCTAGGCACGATTTTTCACGTCAAGAGCAAGAAATTATCTCCCACTCACCAAGATTAGGCAATGATGGCAACACAGTATTCCAGAGTAAGTTCTATCAACCTACAGGAAGGAATTCCCCCTCTCCCCCGTCTTCACCTATTTTTCTCAAGGGTGATCCAGAACTCAAACTATCCCATATACTTACAAACGATATTAACATCTCAGAATCCAATCTCCCACAAATTTTAAATGATATCAAATCCATTATAAAAAAAATAATAAATAAAAATCAGAAAGAAGAGGCTGCAGCCTCGACCTCAACCTCCCTAACATAAAAAAAAAAACCTTTCCACTTCTTTTAATTGTCTATTAACATCACATATATAGTATATATTAAATTGTACTATATTTGATTACAGTTTTTTTTTTTTTTTCTTTAATTTTTATTTTTTTTTTTTTTTTTTACTATTACTATTACTAGTATTAGTATTAATGTTATTATTTAAAACTACTTTTTTTTGTTCTTTTTTGGTAACAATCTGGGTTTTACAGTTTTATAATTTTTTTAAAGGGTTTAAGTAGGATAGACTATGAAAATATTACATTGGAATATTCGCTCGTGCACAGCTAACAAATCTACATTGATCAACCTCATACGCGATTATAACCCAGATATTGTAGCACTCAATGAAACTCATTTATTGGAGGAAGATCATTTCAAGATAAAAGGGTATTCATCCCTACGCCAAGACCGCGGAGATGGATATGGAGGTATAGCTTTTTTTTCAAAGCCCCACATAAGATATGATCCATTTGATATCCCCACCCCTCATTGCGATATTCGTTTTCAAATCATGGGTATTAAATTAAAATCCGTATCTATAATATCCATATATAATCCCCCTGACCTCCCTCTCCCAACTGATATTCTTAAAAACTATCTTCAAAACACTGATCACCCTCATTTAATAATAGGAGATCTCAACGCGCAGAGTCCGGTCTGGGGCTCCACCCGCCTTAACCCAAATGGTACAAGTATCCTAGAACTAGTCGAGGACGAAAACCTAGTAATATTAAACGATGGCTCTGTGACAAGAATATCTCCCCCTCCCACCTTAAGCGCACCAGATCTTGCAATAGCATCACCATCTATATCCAGGAACGCCTCTTTCTATGTCATTCCAGATACCGGTACAAGTGACCATTTCCCACTTCTGGTCGATGTAACTAGCTCCCTCCCATCCCCTAATCCGGAACCTCCCTCAACTAATAAAGTCTATAACATCCAAAAAGCTGACTGGCTTACTTTTTACTCTAGCTCAGATGCATCTCACTTAACCGAATTTCAATCATACTTAGACTTCGAATCAATCATAAAAAATGCTGCAAACCTATCAATCCCTCTGAAAAAAAATAGCAGTCGCAAGGCTCCTCATTGCCCTTGGTGGACCAGTGAATGTTCCGAGGCAGTAGCTAAAAGAAAAGCCGCATATAGTTCATTTAAACAAAATTTTACACTACCAAACTTCTTGGAAGCCAAAAGAACGGCAGCCCAAACCAAGAGAACCCTCAATAGAATTAAAAGGGAAGGTTTTAGATCGTTTTGCTCTAATCTCAATAGAACTACCCCCCTCTCCAAAATATGGAAAAGAATAAAACGCTTTTCCAGAGCAGCTGAACCTCCTAACAAAGCACCTCCCTTAAACTCTATCTCCGAAGAACTTATCTGCCACCTCTCCCCTCCCTCAGTCAACCCTTCGCTCCCGCAAGTTCACTTTAACAAACATAGATCTCCAACATTTTCCATGCAAGAACTGGAATTCGCCCTTTCCGACAAATCTGATTCATCACCAGGTTTAGATCAAATCACATACTCAATGATCAAACACCTCCACCCATCTTGTAAGGAAAAAATGCTCCACTTATTTGATAAAATATTGGCGGGAGAAATCCCTCTCCCAACCCAATGGCTCGACGACCTCATAATCCCCATTCCTAAACCTAACAAAAACCCTAGAATTCGTTCTGGATACAGACCCATCTCTTTAAGCTCGTGTGTGCTCAAAATATTTGAAACCCTTATTAAACTGCGTATCGAACACCAAATGGAAAAGGCCCATTCTTTCTATCCAATGCAGTTTGGCTTTCGGAAAGGCAAGAGTACACTCGACGCTATCTCTTTTATAACATCTACAGCGCAGATGGAACTTTGTAAAGGCAACCACACGGTCCTAGTTACCTTGGATATTAATTCGGCATTCGATAATGTCAACCTCGCCCTCCTATACCCTCTCATGGCCGAAAATAACATCCCAAAGGATATTGCCGATATCCTTACCTTACTGTACCAAAATAGAAATATCTACGTTTCCGACTCCGAGTCCATCGGTGGCAAAATTGGCCCTAGAAAGTCGTCCCAAGGCCTCCCCCAAGGTTCAATTCTTAGCCCCATTCTCTTCAATATCTATACCAACCTACTACAACATGAAGCTATTCTTAGATGTAAAATTATTCAATATGCCGACGACTTGGCTATTATATGTTCGGGCAGAGATCTTCCTACTCTGATTCACGCAATAAACAGCACTCTTAGTAACATTAATTCCTGGCTTCTCCACCACGGGCTCTCTATATCCTCATCAAAAAGCGCAGCCCTTCTGTTTAGAAAAACCAAAAGACACCAGCGCCTCCCAAATATCTTAATAAACAACTCCATCATAAACTGGTCATCGACCATTAAATACTTGGGCGCGACCTTGGATTTTTCCCTCTCCTGGAAGGCTCACATAGACGCTATGTGTGTAAAAGCTAACAGAAGGGTAAATATACTGAGATCGCTGTGCGGAACCAAATGGGGCGCAGACCCCAAAACTCTTTTGCTTTTGTATAAAGCCATTGTCAGACCCTTTCTTGATTATTGTAGCCCCCTATTTCTCAGAGTGCCTAACTCCCATCTCCTAAAACTTGAGAAGATACAAAATCAGTGCCTAAGATTAATTGGTGGGTTTATGAAATCCACTCCCATAAACGTCCTTCTTGCAGAAACGGGAGAGCAGCCACTTCATATACGTAGAGAATGGCTAGCATGTCGCTACATGGGCAAATTCTTCACCACCTTGAATAATCCAACTCTAACAAATTTTTTGACAATTAAAACTCAGATCCAGGAGGGTGCTAGCTACTGGAACAACAGGACTGCTCCTTCCATAATGTTTGCCCTGAACTACTTTGCTAACATTTCCCGATACATTGAGGTAGGCACCCATATTCCTTATTTTGACACTTCCCTTCCATCCATAATCACTTCAAAAAAAATCCATCACCCCCCATTAGAAAAAAACTGCAATAATTCCCAAGCATTTTTAAACTATTACAATAATACATGGTCCAACTTCGTTACAATTTATACAGACGCCTCTATCAGCAACCAAAATGTAGGAGTGGGGGTATACATACCCGCTCTCAACTACAACTTTGCCGCTAAAATCCCAAACTATTTCTCCATATCCTCTGCCGAAGCATATGCGCTTTATAAGGCCCTCTCTGTGCTGTCTGCCGAGAATTTTAACAGTTTAAGAAATTTTATAGTTTTTTCCGACTCTCGTTCCGCCCTTTCAAAAATTTGCGGTGTAAAGAACTCATCAAAGAAAGACAAAATTTCCTATTCTTGTAAATCCCTTATCCACACCCTAGAGTCACGAGGTATGAAGATTGAGTTTTGTTGGGTACCAAGTCATACGCAAATTCCGGGGAATGACAGAGCAGACAAACTAGCAGCACTGGGAACAAAACTGAACACCCAACTAAATCTCAGGATTCATTGGACTGAATTTTTGAAAAATATTCGAACTACACTGCATCAGAAATGGAGTAACGAATGGAGGCATTCCCTGGAGACTAAAGGAAGATCGTTTGCTTGCCATACCCAAGAACTGATTAAGCCGTGGATAGAGTCCACAAACTTAGATAGAAGGCACATTACCACATTTTTAAGGCTCAGGAGTGGCCACTGCCTCTCAAAGGCCCATCTACACCGAATAGGCGTGGAACGAACCTCATCTTGTTCCTGTGGAGCTCCAGTACAAAACATCAATCACATTATGCTAGAATGCCCTCAATACAGAAACGAAACAAACCAGCTCTATAGAACATTGGCTCACCATCTTGGAAACCCCCTTGATATTTCCACTATTCTCGGCAACCCAACATCCGCTGTAATTAAAGCAGTTAATTCATTTTTCGCCTCAATCCATTTAAACATCTGACAACCTTCCATTTTATCTATTCTCTTTCTAGACTTACCCCACCCCCAAAATAAAACACAAGTAGAAACAGTAGTAGTACTAGTAGTATCGCTTAATTAGAAAAAACATTTAGTAGTGTAATAGAACAAAAGTAGTGCAATAGAAACAAATAGTGTAAAAACATAATAAAATTAGTGACATATTCCATTTCAAGGCCTGGACCACGAAAAACCAATTTAGCATATAAATTTCACGACCGGACCACTGGCCGATATGGTTATTGTATGACCAAGGCCAATAAGAAAGGAGGAAGAAGAAGAAGAAAACGCAATGCAATTTTAATGCGTAATTTTTTAAATGTGAAGTAAATGTATTGTCCTGTTTTGTCCTGCTTCAATGTATACTGCTGTCTTTTTGTAAGCTCACCCTGACAAGTAAGTAAAAATCTTTAAAATTGTTAAAAACCTAACCTCAAAAATTTTTGCCCCAATACCAATAACTAACAATTTTACTTACTTTCAGGGCTGGCCCTGATGATGTCTCTAGTTTGAGATGAAAGCGCTTGGCTACTTATAATTTATTTCAATATACTGATATACAACCACTTTTGCTATTAATTTATTCTACACGGTATACAAGTCAAAAAACCCAAAATTTACTTGTTTAAGTGTTTCATTTTTGTAATAGCTCTTAACGTCGACGTTTTTGCAACTTCTATATTTGCATAGACAAAGAACATAGATGAGCTGTCATCTCAAGGTTATATACAAATTTACGAGTCCTCCATTTTGATCGGAAGTTACGTCAGAAATCAGCCGGGAAATTTAAATTAGTGGGTAAAATGTAAATAAATAAACGACATAACCTTACTTTTTAATGTTTTCTTATGTTATATTAAAAAAAATCAAACTTACCTAAAAAATATGATACTGCTGTCTGCAGGTAGCAGTCGTTTTATGTTTCTACAACTTTTTATAAAACAAGTCACTATAAAATATACAAAAAACACAGAAAGACTTTAAAAGTTCAAAAACGCTATTATATAGTCTATAATAAAATAAACTGTTCACCCTTCTAGCGCAAAACACCAAACGAGTAAAAAAAATAACAGAAAAACCTCGAAAACAAACTCAAAACATACATAAATTAGGTTATATTAACCTGTTCCACGAATATGTTAGAGGTGTGTGCGAAGAATTATATTTTTATATTTAAATTACTGGTAAAAATAAATAAATATCTGTGTAGTATAACTTATTGATTTAGTTTTTACATATATAACAAACTGTTGCAACAAAACAACGACAAAAAGAAACTTTTACTGACTACTGAAGTGAAATGAAATGACACATCTCCAACAAAGAAAATATTCCTATCTAACGCAACACAGTGTTACCAACATAAAATATATATTTTTTTACTTTATGTTGGACAATTGGAATCAAAATGGAGGACGCATTTAGTCGGGACGCAGAAGTATACGCAGACGGTCAAAAATCAATCTATTTGTTTATTTTCTCTATGTATATTTGTGTAAGCTTTTTATATAAAGGTGCCTGGATTAATTTCCAGATTTTGATAAACATTAAGTGGAACGAATCCAAATTGTGGCATAAGTAGTGAGAATTTCCTTGTAGATTTGAAGAAGAATGCTAAATAATAAATTTTGTAATTTCATAATATATGGTATCGAACTAAGAAGACACAGTCTTATTAATTTTAGGCACCTCGCTTAGTCTTTCAGAACCATGTTCAAAAAATATATTTTTCTTCAAGCGTACTAAAATGTTCATATTTTATAACTGAACACACTAGTTAGAAGTGATCTATTTTTTTACAGTAAAAAAATGAGTTCATTGTTGTACGCCGTAAAAAAAAGTTAGTTAGCTAGTAACCACTGGCGGCAGCACTCCTTGACTTTGATGAGAGCCATACTTCAAACTTGTTTGTGTATTATGTAAACATTGTTGACTCGAGATTCTGTGCAAAAAACCTTGTGTGAAATTAATTAAAAATGATTGAAGAAGAATATATGGTTTATACACCTACAAGTCTCTCCAAAATTGCAAATGCTACATTAGACAAGTTACCATCAAAATCGCGAAAAGTGTACGATTTAGCCTACGAAAAAAATTTAAAATGTGCTAAGGAAGGTTTAAGTTTATTTCGAAAGGATTTTATTGGCCTATTTTAATGAAAAAAACATACTTTATTACTGAATAAATTAAATTCAAAATTTAATATTAAAAAAATATATATATAGGATGCTTGAAGAAAAAATAGTATGTTTCACTCAGAGGAAAAGTGCTTTTTTTTACTCGTCTGTAGTTTCCGGACTCCGCTTCGCGTCGTCCGTAAATTCTACAGACTGGTAAAAAAAGCTTCACTTTTCCTCTTAGTAAAACAATATACTATTTTTAGGATTTTGGATTTTGAA
The DNA here is from genome assembly GCA_958510825.1 of Brachypterus glaber. Taxonomy (NCBI): domain Eukaryota; kingdom Metazoa; phylum Arthropoda; class Insecta; order Coleoptera; family Kateretidae; genus Brachypterus; species Brachypterus glaber. Next base: position 25,634,828 of record OY294047.1, on the reverse strand, counting down.
TAATAAGTGTATATTCTGACAGTTCTGTCACCAGAACCGTCATAATATAAAGGGTTTCTGTACACGGAATGTCTAAAAAATCAAACAGCTACTACTAACCCATACCCTCCAAAAAAAAATGCAGCTAAGTCTTATAGACTGCGCCTCTACTGTATGTAAGGTTAAGAGGTGATGAAACCTTTATTACAAAAAAAGGGGTACATCTGCATTTAAATTTTAGTTCTCGGATGGGATCATAGAGTTCTCGGCTGGGATTATTGAGTTCTCGGATGGGATCATTGAGTTATCGGATTGGATCATTGAGTTCTCGGATGGGATCATTAATTTCTCGGCTGGGATCATTGATTTCTCAGATAAGATCGTTGAGTTCTTGGTTAGGATCATTGAGTTCTCGGATGGGATCATTAAGTTCTCGGCTGGGATCATTTTCTCGGATAGGATAATTGTTAAATACGTTCTACTGTACAAGTAAAGCAAAACCGTGATACCATTAATATGTTTTAAGCCTCCAGTCCAAAGTCCAAACTAGACACGGTTTTTTTACTTGTATATTTATTAATATCGTAAGCTTCACATAAATTTAAAGTTCTCGGCTGGGATCGTCACATAATTTTGGGATACTTTTGCGTCACATAACAACAATGACCCCAGCCGAGAACTCAATAATCCCAGCCTAGAACTCAATTATCCCATCCGAGAACTCAATTATCCCAGCCGAGAACGCAACGATCCCATCAGAGAACTTTGTTGATATCGTAAGCGTCACCTATTAATGTTATCACAGTTTTGCTTTACTTGTACAGTAGAACGTATTTAACAATGATCCCAGCCGATAACTTTAAATTTATGGACGCTTACGATATCAACAATATTTTGGGACACTTTTTCATAACGGTTTTTTTGTAACGGTTTATTTCGTAACGGTTTTTTTCGTAACGGTTTTTTTTTTCGTAACGGTTTCAGCCCTCTACCCCCCGTCTTAAATATATTAATGTTAAAAATGAATAGTTAAGTTTGGTCCAAAAGTTTTGACGAATTTTCTTTACACATCAATCTTAAAGTCAAGTTGTACATGATTTAAACTTAAGAAATTAACACTTAAACTTAATATTAACCAATAAAATACGTAATTAATTGTTTACCTTTCACCGCACTTCACTACACTATATACTACACTACACTACACTATACTACACTACACTAGACTAAAATTTAATATACTACAATACACTACACTACACTACAATACAGGGTGTATTTGAAATAGCATAGGAAATTTTAACAGGTGATTCTACATGATAAAATATGACAAAAAGTTCCTATAAACATATGTGTAAAAATGCGTCATAAGGGAGCTACGCCCCTTTGAAATAGGCTAAAAAAATCGGTTTTTATTTAATAACTCAGGAACCCTTTGAGATATATTAACGAGGTTTTGCACGGAAATTAATCCTAATAAGGCCTATCTTTTCACGTACTTATTTAAACCAGGGGTGTGCGAAACGGGGTGGCCTTATCAGTTTTTTGTCTCAAACTTTTTTCTGTGTAACTTTTTTGCAATTTTATTTTTGAAATATGATTCCTCAGGTCAAAATACATAAAAAAGGTACTCTTGTTGTAATACTGTAGGATTAACCGTTTTCGAGAAAAGTTCATTTGAAGGTGAAATTTCGAAAACCAAAATTTTAATGATGCAATGTTTTTCTACATCAAAAACTAAGAAAAAAAGTTTCCATACATGTAGGTCGAAAAAACGTTTTTAAAGCTACCATAGCCCTTTAAAAATGGTGCATATTTAAGAGACCATAGCTATTAGGATTGATTTTTGGAAGTACCTGTATATGATGTTTTTTTCTTAGTTTTTAATGTACATTCGCCCTGCATCATTAAAATTTTGGTTTTCAACATTTTAGTATTTAATTTTTCGTCCTTGAACCGTGGAATTTCACCTTCAAATGAATTTTTCTCGAAAACGGTTAATCCTACAGTATTACAACAAGAGTACCTTATTTATGTATTTTGACCTGAGGAATCATATTTCAAAAATTAAAATTGCAAAAAAGTTACACAGAAAAAAGTTTGGGACAAAAAACTGATAAGCCCCCCCCCCCCGTTTCGCACACCCCTGGTTGAAATAATAACATGAAAATAACACATAAAAACGGGCCTTGGTAGGATTAGTTGACGTGCAAAACCTCGTTGATATATCTCAAAGGGTTCCTGATTTATTAAATAAAAACCGATTTTTTTAGCCACTTTCAAAGGGGCTTAGCACCCTTATGACGCATTTTTAGACATATGTTTATACGAACTTTTTGTCATATTTTATGATGTAGAATCATCTGTTAAAATTTCCTATGCTATTTCAAATACACCGTGTATACTACACTACACTACCCTATCCTATCCAAGTAAATAACTCAGTATCTTAATCCAATAGTAAGTATTTAATGAAAATACATACATTTTGAATTATTAACATTCTCTTTTGATAAGTTTAAACGGATAAAAGGCTAAAGACTTGCCAAAAACTAACTTTTTTGCCAAATATGAATTCTGATGGCGTGTGAATGTTAAGGTTATTATGTTAATAATCCATAATAATATGATATGGTCCTCATTACTTAATAATGAAGATATCAACATGCCAGATTCATATCTACGCTCTTGTCCTGTTTTATAATTTGGTGTTTTACTTTAAAAGTTTTTGGTAAAAACACTGGTTCGAATATCTACTTGCATCTTTAATAGGCTTGTAGTATACTTAATTGTAGAGTAGGTACTTCTTAAGGTAAGTAAAATGCAATAAAATAAGTTTTCGTATAACATTTGTTAATTATTTTAAATAGTATTACAAATTTTGATCATTTTGATCATTTAACTAAAAAAAACGAGCTAAGCGCCAAATATTTAGGAGCTCTTATTAGGCACATAATTTTGTATGCTCAAAAAAAATAAGGTTTCAAGCCCATTAAATTTTTCACTTATCCAAAAATTGCGGACAATTTTCAACGATTTTTTACGATTTATGGGTAATTTACGAATGTTAGGAGCCCAATTAGGACATTTAAAGAAGTTTTATCGCTCTTATATTTTCAGAATTTTCTAGTTACGCCTAAATGAAAATTTTAAGATAATAAAAAAATATAAGGTCCACCCTAGTGTACACTGTACATAATCATTTTGTTCATGTGGAGGGATCCAGAAGTTCCGTGTTGCGCATGCCGTGTTGAAAGAAATTAATTTTAATTTTTGCCGCAGTCAAAGGATTTTATCGAAGAATCTTATTTTTTCTGATAGTCAAAACATTCACACTTAAGTACGGATTTTAATTACCAATAAGTTATTACCAGTGAACATCCAAAGTATCAGCTTGCATCGGTCGGACGTAAATTAAATCGCTCTTCTAAATTTGTAGTTTTTTCAATGGTTCTTATATTTTTTAAAGCTTTTGGCAGAAGGTTTAACAGTAATCTTTCTGATTTAATAAAAAGGAAGTAGAAAAAATAAAATAGAAGCAGTTTTAAGTGAAATGGCTCATTTATCAGAATAAATAGAAGAATGTGTTAGGAGTCTCTTAATGATGCAACCCACCATAGTGGTGTGTATATTATTTTGTTCACTTAATGCTAGTAACTCCGAATATCAGTTAAAAATACAGTTTTAAAATTATTTTGACTTAGCTGTGATGATGGCAAATATACTGAAAAAGTTAGTAGTTGCCTGTTCTCATGGTCTACCCTGATTTTTCGTATAAGTATGAAATCTTACCTCAAAATTTTAACAGAAACATACCCGTTGTTTTTTTAACTTTTTTCTTTAATTTGTTTAATGTATCCTAACTGAACATCTAGTCTAAAGTGTGATGGATAAATGCTTTTTTTGCTAGAACTGCTAATAACCTCAAAAAGTTTTTTAAAAGTATGTCATAAAATAAATTACATTTAATTTAAACTAATAAAACAATATTTTATCTCAACATAGCGATGTTCTTTTGTCATCATCATAATTTAAGAGGTTATTTCCTATGTGTCGTGTGCGAACGAGACAAAAATCATTAACCAATCAAAACGGCGCAATTAACAAATTAGATCTAAGCGCCATCGTTAATTGAGTTTATTGCGCCTCTCGACGAGTTAACATTGTATTTCCTATATACCCTAGCGCACATAGGTTGCAAATCAGTTACTACATTAAAATTAAAATTAAGTGAAAATGTTGCTGTTACATAGAGAGAAAAATACACTGCCCAGTAAAAGAGCTTTTCCAGCGTTGCGCGATATCGGTCGCCGTTCACCGTAACTGTATTGCCATTTTCCTAGAAGAAGTTAGGCCCTATTACAATTTGGGATGTTAGACAGCACCAAACCGTGATCTTGAGGAGGTGCAATTCACTTTGATGTACGACCCTAGCTGGGGCCATACATATTTAGAGGCTTCATGGAAAATGTCGTGAAAAGAGACAGTGCTGGCAAAGCGGAAAATTGACGTCATTTAAAAAACATGATTTTTCATACATAGTTAAAAAGAAAATCAATTTCCTCTACTCTACACGGTGTATTTGAAATAGGGTCGGAAATTTTAACTGATGATTCTACATCATAAAATATGACAAAAAGTTCCTATAAACATATGTCTAAAAATGCGTCATAAGGGAGCTACGCCCCTCTGAAAGTGGCTAAAAAAAACGGTTTTTATTTAATAACTCAAGAACCCTTTGAGATATATCAACGAGGTTTTGCACGTCAACTAATCCTACCATGGCCCGTTTTTATGTGTTATTTTCATGTACTTATTTCAACCAGGGGTGTGAGAAACGGGGGGGGGGGGCTTATCAGTTTTTTGTCCCAAACTTTTTTCTGTGTAACTTTTTTGAAATTTTATTTTTGAAATATGATTCCTCAGGTCAAAATACATAAAAAAGGTACTCTTGTTGTAATACTGTAGGATTAACCGTTTTCGAGAAAAATTCATTTGAAGGTGAAATTCCACGGTTCGAGAACGAAAAATTAAATACTAAAATGTTGAAAACCAAAATTTTAATGATGCAATGTTATTCTACATCAAAAACTAAGAAAAAAAGTTTCCATACATGTAGGTCGAAAAAACGATTTTAAAGCTACCATAGCCCTTTAAAAATGGTGCATATTTAGGAGACCACAGCTCCATTAGGATTGATTTTTGGAAGTACCTGTATATGAGGTTTTTTTCTTAGTTTTTAATGTACATTCGCCCTGCATCATTAAAATTTTGGTTTTCAACATTTTAGTATTTAATTTTTATATGGTAAACTGACTTTTGGGCCACCCTGTATGAGGGTTTTCAAATTTTCAAAATGTCAAAAATTATGTTAGATTATCGAATTCTAACCAATTTTCAAAAATCCATCTGTCTGTTCGTGTCACGCTTTTTGCGCCCAATAACTCAAGAAAGGAATGTCCGATCAATTTGAAACTTTTTATGTATAAAAGCAAAATCTATGTATTTGCTGCTGTGGATTTGGTGTGGTTTTTAAGATATTAACAAATGTCTATTTTGCACATTTTTACATACCAGTAAAAAAGTTTTTTATCAACAATCAAAGTAACCATATTGTATGAATTTAAAAAACCTTCAAAATGGCTTTTTTTTAATGTCGATAGCATTATTGGTTGCTTAGAAAACTGCAAAAAGCCATCAACATTTGCATATTATTCAATATACAATAAATTTTGCAAAAATCAACCTACGATTTTGTTATTGTGTAAAAAGTTGCATCTTATAGTACTCGATATGTGGTTAAAATTTCAGAACGATACATTTAATAGTTTTTGCAAAATCGTAATTGTTTATCCCAGAGATGTTTGTTTTCAAATAATATTATGCGTACAATAATGAAGATATAATGATTCTACGGATATCTTATGAAAGGAAAAGAGTTGTATTATCAAAAGAAATATTAATTAAAAAAAAAATCTATTTTACCATTGCAAAATCTCGTTACAAAACACTGTAATTTTTACCTTATAAACAGTTTAAATAACTTTTTTGCAACTCCTTTTAGGAGAATGATTGTTTCATATTCGAAAAGCACGAATCTAGAAAAAAAAAAGATTGTTCTAGGTTAATATGGGGCAAAGTTAGCCATTTTTTTTTAATTCACAGCTACTTTGTGTACATAAAATTGAATAAAATCAATTATTTGTAACAATATTTTGTATATTAAAGTATAAATTAACCATTCCTTTATTTGCCAATAACAACAACACAAAAAATATTGATATTTTGCAAAAAAAAATGTTTAAACATTTTTACAATTTTTTTTGCAAAATATAAATATTTTTTGTGTTATTGTTATAGGAATGGGTAATTTATACTTTAATATACAAAATATTGTTATAAATAATTGATTTTTGTTCAATTTTATGTGAACAAAGTAGCTGTGAATTAAAAAAAAGTCAATAACTTTGCCCTATATTAACCTAGAACAATCTTTTTTTTTGAATATGAAAATCATTCTCCTAAAATTAATTGCAATAAAGTTATTCAAATTGTTTATGCTAAAAATTCCAGCGTTTTAGTAACGAGGTTTTTCAATGCTAAAAATCGATTTTTTTTTTAATTAACAATTTATTATTATTTTGATAAAACAACTCTTCCCCCTTTATAAGATACCCGTAGAATCGTTATATCTTCATTATTATACGCATAATATTATTGCAAAAAAAAAAGATTCCTGGATAATCAATTGCAATTTTGCAAAAACTATTGAATTAATCGTTCTGAAATTTTAACCACATATTGAGTACTTTAAGACGCAACTTTTTACTTAATAACAAAGTCGTAGGTTGATTTTTGCAAAATATATTGTTTATTGAATAATATGCAAATTTTGATCGTTTTATGCAGTTTTCTAATCAACAAATCATTCTATCGACATATAAAACGCCATTTTGAAAGTTTTTTAATTTCCTGCAAGATGGTTACTTTGATTGTTGATAAAAAACAACTTTTTTACTGGTTTGCAAAAATGTGCAAAAATAGGCATTTTCTACTTTTAATTGTTAATATCTTAAAAACCACACCAAATCCACAGCAGCAAATATATAGGTTTTGCTTCTATACACTTGTATTACATGAAAAACTTGAAAGTTTCATATCCCTGGACTATAAAGTTAGAATAAACAAAAAGAACTTTTTATGTATATTAGGATGTAGTTTACTATAACACTATAGGTTTTTAGCTTTTTAATTTTTTATTCTACAATCCAAAGTTTTCTTTTTAAATCGATTAGGCATTAGGAACATTTTGGGTGAAAATTAAAAAAAATCTATCTGGCGTTTTTTTTTTTTTAATTTTATATTTTGTACTTTTTTAACGTATAAATTCGGAATATCTATACTGAAGTTGTTAAGGATCCAAGAAAATACTACATATTTTAGGTCATTTTAAAGGTTTTTTCATGCTCCAGAAAACATGTCTTATTTTCTTAGATCCTTAACAACGCCAGCATGGATATACATAATTTATACGTTAAAAACGTACAACAAATCAAATTAAAAGAAAAGCGTCAAATAGATTTTTTTTAATTTTCACCCAAAATGTTCCTAAGGACATGACTAATTAAGAAAAATTGTAAGAAAAAAATTAAAACACTAACAACAAGTTAGAAAAACTAAAATGCTTAGGGAGTCATTTTTTATTTTTCACTTAAAAAAAACGTTACACAACAATCAGAAAATAAATTGATGATCCGCAAGGCCAAAATAAAAAAATCCTTACGTTTTGAGGATGTTTTACTTGTTTTGGCCTTGCGGAGCATAAATTTATTTTCTTATTGTAGTGTAACTTCACACAATAATTTTTTTGGTAAAAAAGAAAAATATGGCACCCCAAGCATTTTAATTTTTCGAAATGTTTATACATGCTATTTAAAGTACGCAGCGTACTGTAGCGTATTGTACACTACACCCTAATATATATGCATCGTAAAATTAAATAAGTCTACAAAATAGGACAAAAAAATCACTGCAATCGAAAAACCGGTTCAAGCTCGAACAAAATTTTAGGTGCGCCATTTATTTTACAGTTCATTCGGACTATCACTGAAGTTTAGTGTATTATATACATTTTTGAGATGTCCATTAACTTGTACCAAAAATAAACTTTTGCAAAAGAAAAATACTTGACAAAAAAAATTTCTAAAATTTTTTTTATAGAAAAATGGACAAAGTCAGGGCCGTAGCTATGGGGGCGGTGGGGGAAGTGCCCCCTCCCCCCAGCTTCCTTGAAAAGTTGTATATTTTATTGATCCAAACAAAAGAATTTGTATATTTTATGGATTTAAAATACAAAAGTCGTATATTTCACAAAAAAAAGTTGTATATTGCAGGGATTCAGACAAAAGTCGTATATTGCAGGGATTCAAAATACAAAAAATACAAAAGTTGTATATTTCACCAAAAAAAACAAAAAGGTAAGGACATGTATAGAGCCGGCCTGTAATTTGTTTTTTTTTTTGCTAGGAGCACCAAGTTTTGGTAAAAACCGTCAGAGTCCAAGCTTTTTTTTAGTTTTAAAGGTGGGGCGCCAAGTCTTGCTAGAAACCGTCAGGGACAAAGCTTTTTCCTTTTTTATGGTGGGGCGCCAAGCCTCGGTATAAACCGTGAGGAACAAAGCTTATTTTTAGGGTGGGGCGCCAAGTCTAGGTAGAAACCGTCAGGGACAAAGTTTTTTCCTCGAGGAAAAAATTTGTATGTTTAGAGCAAAAAAAGTTGTATTTTTAGGCTAAAAAAAGTTGTAATTTTTGACCGTCTCCCCCTTTCCCACCAAATCTTCTTCGCTACGACCCTGGACAAAGTATCCTGCAAAGATTCCATTTCTCGTTTTTGATGGTGGAATCCTAAAAACTGTTATTTCTTCATAAAGCTCTAAATATAATACTTTCCACCTTTTTGAAACTGAACCAATGTGCATCGTTGAATTCCAATTAAGATTAACTTGGAGGTCTTCCTTGACGGTAGTTTACGCTATCTCGATCGACTACGTTTAAACGAGGTCATAGGTCGAGGTTACAGTGCATGTTTTGCTGCTCACTTTGTAAATAGTGACTTAATTAGGTAAACTTGTTAAAGAATGTTTAATATTTATCTAGTACCAATATAAGGGCTTGTGATCATCAGCCGACTGTATAACATGCACATTTAAGAATTTAGGGAGCATTTTATGTCATTATTATATTATTCACAGCGCCTGCGCTAGAATAATATTATAGGGTATTTTCGAATTTTCAAAAATTTTCAAAAATCGTCCTAGGCAAAAAATTGTTGGATATAAATTTGTTTCATGAAAAAATAAGTAACTTTTTTTTAATATCCGACCGCCCGTCTGTCCATCTGTACGATGTCACGATTTTTGGAATCACGATAACCGGAGAACGAATAATCCGCTCCCTATCCCGAAGTTCTACTAGATCCCTATTATTAGTTGAAAGTAATCCCCTCCTAAAACAAAAAAGTTATGGGGGTTAAACTTTTAAAAAGTCGAAAAAAGCGGAAAGAAAAAAAAAGATTAATCTAACTTTTTCAGGAAAACATTAATATTATAATTTACAATTTTAAAAGTAATCCCCCTAACAACAAACAAGTTATGGGGGGTTAAACTTTTTCTAAAAATAAAAAAAGCA
>OY294047.1:25577959-25624963 GCA_958510825.1 Brachypterus glaber | reverse complement strand
AATTGTAGACCAGGCAGGTTTCAATATGAATAAAAACAATATTATACCCATTCAAAGTGTGAATTATTACTGATCTAATAGATTGATGCATAATGCACAGCTACTCGAAGGGGCGCAAGCGTAAACACTCCGTGTAAAAAGATACCCAGCTAAAAAAAAGCATGGTCAACGATCGTAGACCGCGCGCCTAACGAAGGGTTAATTAGTCTTAACCCAGGCACAGAGACCTTGCTTAGATTTTTTGATGATGGTAACTTAGAGGTAATTTCTGCTGTAAAATTATACACGTTTAATTGAATATCAAAACGGTGTTTTAAAAATAAAGATAAACCAAATAATTATATATCTATGTCTTTGAAATAAACAATATTTTAGCATATTAGTAAGATTGGAAGGTAATACCATTGAGTACAATAGGTTGTTCAAGTTACTTAGTAGAGGAAAGTCGGCTAATTTCGGATACCATTTACAATTTATCCAATATTTAATAGGCGGTACTACTTTTTGATATTTTTTTATATAACAACATACAACTTATTATAATGAACTATGATTTATTATGAAAACAATTTTATTACATTTTATTTTTTCCGAAAAACATGGTTAAAACAACTTTGCGCTTTTTTTTGTGCATTTGAGAAAGGGTTCCTAATTTCGGAAACATCCGATTTTTTTTTTTTTCAAAGTAAATCTGGATCTCATTGCTTATGTTTCTTGTTATTCCTTGACATTTTGTTTTGCAAATAAGATGTACCTAATTTAATCTCGAATTTAATCATTAAGCATTTTTTTAGGAATACTATACTGCCCACTACGCTAGAAAGCAGTAACTCCATTTGTCGCATAGCAGTTTTCAAGATATTACATCAGAGTTGACGTGAAAACGTTGCTGCTTTCTAGCCTAGTAGGGCAGTATAGGAGCCATAATTTTGCTAGTTTTAAACGATTTGGGCTGCCATTTAATGGGAGAAGTTTTAGCGTTACCCTATTACAGGATTTAGTTTGAATTTAAGCTCCACATAAAAGTAGGTTTCTGTTTGCCTCTGCAAATAGTATCTTAGATACACTACTATCCGAAATTAGGATACCATCCAAAATTAGGCGTCTTTATGTATCTTCTTGGATAAAACCTTACCTGGGGATACATTTTAAAGATATGTTTGGTGATCTTGCTTAGTGTCTTTTTGGATACAAAATGTTTCTAGTACGCATAACTTACAATTTAATTATCCGCTATCGGTACAAGATTTTGAAAAGAAATTGTAAAATTAAAATTTTAAAGTAACATACAATATTTTATCCAATAAATAGCTTAGAAACTCATATTTTCATTAAAAATTTTAATGACATTTATAAGAAAATAATTTGTCAAGTGACAGTTGAGTGGGTAAAATAATTAATAAATAAAAAGTAAAAGCCACGTGTTGGTTATTATTGAGTTTCTTTATCTAAAATAAAGCTTGTTGTTCCTCTTCTTCTTACATCAACCTTGACCGTTTCTTCCGATAACACTGGTCGACAAATCTGAAGATTTCTCTGAGATTCCAGACATAGGTTTAAATGGATATTTGGGGGAGTGAGTCTCTGCTCACTGATACTGGAGTTGCATGGAAAGGGGAGGAGGGGGATGAGGAGGGATGAAATAGGGAGGGGAGGGAGGTGAGGGGGGAGAGAAACTAGCTCACTGATGCTGATAATGCATCTGTCCTGAATTGGTGGGTACCATTACTGGCTGAGGACGTTTTTGATCTTTTTGTGAGTGTAGTGGATTTCGTGATCGTAATCGAGAAAGTTTGAGATAATGGGGTTTGGGTGATCTAAATTGTCTTGTATAAAAGACTTGCTGTGACGGATGATTTCCGTTTTTATGAGGGGCATGTCGAGATCTCTGTGTATTTGGTTGTTCCTCATGAACCAGAGGGCATCGAGGCATATTCTGAGTATCTTGTTTTGGAAGGCCTCAAGTTTGACTGAGAGCTTTTTGTTAAGGGTGCTGGGGCTGGGGCTCCGTAGAAGAGTACCGGCTTTAGGGTTTGGTTGTAAAGAAAAAGTTTGTTTTTAACGGATAGGGGGCTCTTTCTACCTATTAGGGGGTAGAGAGGTGTATGGTGCCATGTTCACTGTAACCAAACTTTTTAATTATTGTTATAGTCTAAGAGCTGGTGACCATACTTATTTCATTATTTGCTCCCAGCTGTATTTTATATATGTTTTAAAGTACAATCAAGTTATTTATCAATCGCCAGGTCCTGGATCGGGTACTTTTGGATGTTAGAAGCCCCAAAAAGGTAGTGAAATTTCGTATACGAAAAATATATTTTTAACTTACCTAGTCAAATACTTACATTTATTATATTTAGATTAGTCACAGTTTTACACAATTATTCAGCAGGCCAAGTGGTAAAAAGACACTTTAAAAAGTTAATTTGACATGTCATCACTATAAAGTTGAAATAATTTCTATTTAATCAAAATGTCTTAATAAATTCTCCTTTGAGTTGAGTATCACATTAGGGTGCTTTTTTTTTCGACTATTTTTCTTTTTTTAGTCCCATCACAAAATTTTGTTGGAACTAGCATACCCTAAAAAAAATTCCCTCAAAATTTTAGCCCTTAATATTAATATTAAGTAGTGGACCAAGGCATTTAAAGATTTCCCATTGAAAATACACGTAAACTTTGATTTTTTTTCTTTAAATTTCTATAGCTTAGCGGCATTTTATGGTATCGCTTCGACATTGACAGGTATTTCTCAAAATTGAATGCTCTACAAAAAAAAAGTGCCCATTGCGGCATAATCATAACTCGGACTGGTGAGGTAGTTTGAGCCACCAAACCCAACTTTTTCATAAAATTTTTTCTGTCCTTATCTCGTAATTGACAAGAGCTACAAAAAATATTCAAATGACAAACTTGTAGGAAATTTAATTTCCTACAAAAATGATTCTTGGCACTAAATCGCTAACATCAATATTTCTTGAGATATTAAATTCCTATTTTTTTTTTATTTCAAATTATTATCGAGTATCACGTCAAATTATAAAAAATCGTTATTTCATTATACATCACTACGTTTTTAACTAATTACTTTTTTTTTTAATGGAAGGGTAAAAAAATATAAAAAATCTAAAATATGTCAGTAATAATTGAAAAAAAAAATGTTACATTCATAGGTTAGAAATTTTTGTAATTTATAAAATATTTGCTCAAGTTAAAATATGTCCAAACCTATCAATCTATCACGGTTCACCTGGGCGATTTTAAATAAAAATTTCGTGGACCCCTACATTTTTTGGACTAAAACATACCTGATGACATAAGAAATCAATTTCCATTTAAAAGAAAATTCTAAAAGATACACTTTTTTAGAAAGATAAAAAAAGGTTTTTTTGAGTAATAGGGTGTGTCAAAAAATTCCGATTTGCAAAATCGAAAACGCTCTCTTGCTCAAAAGTTGCTACTTAGTAAAAAACTGTGGCCACTCAAAAGTGAGCCAAATCGATTAATGTTTAGAGGTAGTTCAAAGCACTCAAACTTTGAAAAATATCGGTACCTGTTTTTCGGATTGTATATAACATTAAGGAAATTTTGGAGGGTTTCTTTGGTAATATTTAGAAACAATACTAATTGTGAGAAAACTAAAAAAATTATGTTTCCCCTTCCCTTAAGTTAGAACATAAAAAAATCGCCAATTATTTGAAGATCTTGCGAAAATTTATTGAAAATGGGCATATTTAAAAGGACATAACTTCCTTAGGAATGATTTTTTGACCAAGGTGCATATAAACTTTTTCTATGTTTTTAATGTTAAATAACCACTCATTACTAAAATATTTGTTTTTTGCTTTAAATTTTTTAATTTTTTTATTTTTAGTTCTTCATGCGTAAAAATTTACTTTTAAATGCATTTATCTTCATAACGGTTAAACCTGCGATGTTAAACCACAGAAACTTTTTTGTGTATTTTTACATAAAAAAGTATTCTAACCAAAAAATCAAAAAAAAAGTACACCGAAAAAAGTTTTAGGCAAAAAACAGAATATCCACCCGGTTTCTAATCGAAATTAATTTTTTTTACTCAAATTGAGGAAAAAAATTATGTTTTCTGTTTAGTCACGTAGGTTAACATGTATTTATGCTTATACACGGTGTATTTGAAATAGGGTCGGAAATTTTAACAGATAATTCTACATGATAAAATATGACAAAAAGTTCCTATAAACTTATGTCTAAAAATGCGTCATAAGGGAGCTACGCCCCTTTGAAATTGGCTAAAAAAATCGGTTTTTACTTAATAACTCAGGAACCCTTTGAGATATATTAACGAGGTTTTGCACGTGAATTAATCCTAATAAGGCCCATCTTTGTATGTCATTTTCACGTACTTATTTAAACCAGGGGTGTGCGAAACGGGGGGGCCTTATCAGTTTTTTGTCCCAAACTTTTTTCTGTGTAACTTTTTTGCAATTTTATTTTTGAAATATGATTCCCCAGGTCAAAATACATAAAAAAGGTACTTTTGTTGTAATACTGTAGGATTAACCGTTTTCGAGAAAAATTAATTTGAAGGTGAAATTCCACGGTTCGAGGACGAAAAATTAAATACTAAAATGTCGAAAACCAAAATTTTAATGATGCAATGTTATTCTACATCAAAAACTAAGAAAAAAAGTTTCCATACATGTAGGTCGAAAAAACGCTTTTAAAGCTACCATAGCCCTTTAAAAATGGTGCATATTTAGGAGACCATAGCTCCATTAGGATTAATTTTTGGAACTACCTGTATATGAGGTTTTTTTCTTAGTTTTTAATGTACATTCGCCCTGCATCATTAAAGTTTTGGTTTTCAACATTTTAGTATTTAATTTTTAGTCCTCGAACCGTGGAATTTCACCTTCAAATGATTTTTTCTCGAAAACGGTTAATCCTACAGTATTACAACAAGAGCACCTTTTTTATGTATTTTGACCTAGGGAATCATATTTCAAAAATAAAATTGCAAAAAAGTTACACAGAAAAAAGTTTGGGACAAAAAACTGATAAGCCCCCCCCCCCGTTTCGCACATCCCTGGTTGAAATAAGTACATGAAAATAACACATAAAAACGGGCCTTGGTAGGATTAGTTGACGTGCAAATTCTCGTTGATATATCTTAAAGGGTTCCTGAGTTATTAAATAAAAACCGATTTTTTTAGCCACTTTCAAAGGGGCGTAGCTCCCTTACGACGCATTTTTAGACATATATTTATAGGAACTTTTTGTCATATTTTATGATGTAGAATCTGTTAAAATTTCCGACCCTATTTCAAATACACCGTGTATACTAATATATAATTTTGCAGATTTTTTATTTAAAACTATTTTTTATGCACTTTTAAAAACTTGCAAAAATTAAATTTTCGCGAAATCTTTAAATAATTGGCGATTTTTTCATGTTCTAACTTAAGGGGAGGGGAGGATATAGTTGTTTTAGTTCTTACATTTAGTATTGTTTCTAAATATTACCAAAGAAACCCTCCAAAATTTCCTCAATTTTTATCGGTATCAGTTTTTATCCGAAAAACAGGTACCGATTTTTTTTTAAGTTTGAGTCCTTTGAGCTACCTCTAAACATTTATCGATTTGGCTCATTTTTGAGTAGCCACTGTTTTTTACTAAGGAGCAACTTTTAAGCCAGAGAGCGTTTTTGATTTTGAAAATCGCGATTTTTTGACACACCTTATTACTCAAAAAAACGTTTTTTTATCTGTCTAAAAAAGTGTATCTTTTACGATTTTCTTTCAAATGGGAATTGATTTATGATGTCATCAGTTATGTTTTAGTCCAAAAAATGTAGGGTTCCACGAAATTTTTGTTTAAAATCGCCCAGGTGAACCGTGCTATGTATGTAACATTTTTTTTTTTTTTTTCAATTATTACTGACATATTTTAAATTTTTTATATTTTTTTGCCCTCCCATTAAAAAAAAAGTAATTAGTTAAAAACGTAGTATAATGAAATAACGATTTTTTATAATTTGGAGTGATACTCGATAATAATTTGAAATAACAAAAACTTTAGAATTTAATATCTCAAGAAATATTGATGTTAGCGATTTAGTGCCAAGGACCATTTTTGTAGGAAAATTTCCTACAAGTTTGTTATTTGAATATTTTTTGTAGCTCTTGTCAATTACGAGATAAGGACAGAAAAACGTAAATTTTATGAAAAAATTGGGTTTGGTGGCCCAAACTACCTCACCAGTACGAGTTATGATTATGCCGCATTGGGCACTTTTGTAGAACATTCAATTTTGAGAAATACCTTCCTATGGTCGAAGCGATGCCATAAAATTCCGCTAAGCTATAGAAATTTAAAGAAAAAAAATCAAAATTTACGTTAATATTAATATTAAGGGCTAAAATTTTGAGGGATTTTTTGGTAGGGTACTTCCAACAAAATTTCGTGATGGGACCGAAAAAAAAAAATAGTCGAAAAAAAAAAGCACCCTAGTATCACATATGTCAGACACTTTTTAAATACTGTTCTTACCCTTGGTCCCAGAAGTATTGTGTATAACTATGAAAATAGCTTAATCTGAATGTAATATAATATATATAAATATTATGTAATGTATGTATATGTAATGTAAGACTAGGCAAGTTAAAAATACATTTTTTTGTAGCTCATTGCCACAGCTTTCGGAGCTTCTAGCACCCAAAGGAACAGGATCCGGAGCCTAGAAATTTGGAAATAGCTTTATTTAAATGTACTTTAAGACATATAAAATACAGCCGGGAGAAAATAAAAATAAAAATGGTCTATTTTGGTTGAATTATAGTTTAATTAATAATTTTCAAATATTTACAAAATGTTCATAAAAATTCGCTAAAACTGATAATATAATCACCCAGGGGCCCCGCGGGTGTGATACAAACTAATTTTTAAATTTTTATAATATTTTCTTGAAAATTAATATAAAGGGGCTCGCTCAGTACTATAATTCAACGACTAAAAGTATAATGAAAACTGGTATATATAGGGTCACTCAACTTAGCATTATCAAGATGAATGATAATGATAATAATATCCTTACAAGACAAGCATAAAATAAAAATTATAAAAAAAATACTTTTAAAAAATAAAGATAAACATTTCTTTAAATATGCTTTTTAATACGTTTTAATATAGTAAATACAGGTTAGTTATATACATGATTTCTTCTGAATAACATGGTATTAGGTATTTAAATTTAACAGTTTAGCTCCACATTGTGTCATGCTTTGGACTTCCTCATAAATTTTCCTAGTCATAATCTAGTAAAATAAGATGTAATAATCTTAAATCTAATCTTGATATAATGGATTCTTTTTTCATGAATCTTGACTCGTCACGGCTTCTCTGTACTAGCAGGCATTCATAATTTTCTTTCCTTATCAAATAATTTCATCTATATTGTTCACCTTAAAAAGCTTACTTTTTTATTCAGGAAATAAAGAATAAATCGTTTATTATTTATCCAATAATACTTTTTTGATTTATCTAGTTATAACTGATAACATACATTGATTGATCTCCTTTATCAATTTAATTAGTTTTAAATTAATTAATTAAATTAATTTAAAGGTATAAATATATTGCTGCACCGTTGTCAGCACGGAAAAATATTCTACCCAAGGCGACGCCGAAACAAAAAAAAAACAAAATGGGAAAGCAATAGGTTAGCTGGACTTACAAGCAGATTTAAGGCTATGTACATTTTTCTAAATAAAATTTAACTAAATTGTAGAAGCAAGTGAAAATGTCATGAAAATACAGGGTGGCCCATAAGTCGCTTGGTTGTTTAAATAAATTTTTTGTTTGTCAATTTTTTGTATTTGCTTATTTTTTTACAATATAGGTTACAGAAAATAGATTTTTTTAACTATGTATGATAAATCATGTCCTTTAAATGACGTCTATTTTTCGCTTCGCAAGCAAAAGCCTTTTTCAAGACATTTTCCATGTCCGTTCTTATTATAAGGGAACGTTCATGTATTACGTAACGCAAATTGTACCAAAATTCATACACTTCATACCCCGGTTCTCGCGTTATTATAGATTATAGAGATTTCATATTTTGGCTACCGCCCCCCCCCCCAACACACCCTCTATTTTGGACTTTTTAGGGGGTGTGTTAGGGCGGGTAGCCAAAATATGAAATCTCTATAGTCTTGAATAACGCGAGAACCGAGGTATGAAGTGTATGAATTTAAGTACATTTTCGATACCTAATTCTTGAACGATCCCTAACTGGCCTAAGCTGTTGGATAGTCTTGGGTTTATTGACGTACACTCGACCCCTCAGGTAGCCCCAAAGAAAAAAGTCTGGTGCTGTCAAATCGGGCGATCGTGGAGGACAATTAAAATTCGAATTTAGCGAAATTATTCGCTCTTCTAAAATCTGCCTTAAAAGCTGCATTGTTGTCTGACTGCATCTTTCTGCCACCATGTATCTAGCATTTCCTCCACTGTAGGGTGCATAAAATTTTCCAGCATTGCGCGATATCGGTCGCCGTTCGCCGTAACTGTATTGACATTTTCCTCGCGAAAGTAAGTCCTGATAACCATTTGGGATGTTACTCCGCACCAAACCGTGACCTTAAGGGGGTACAGTTCACTTTGACCCCAGCTGGATCCATATATGTTAAGAGCCGTCGTGGAAAATGTGGTGAAAAGAGCCCTTGCTTTCAATGCGGAAAATAAAAGAAATGATTTTTCATACGTAGTTAAAAAAATATCCATTTCCTGTACTATTGTAAAAAAATAAATAAAAAAAAAAGACAAACAAAAAAAGTTATTCAATCTTTAAATGGTAAAGCGAGCTAAAGGCCACCCTGTATATTGGCAACAGAATTTTTCTATATAGTACTGCGTCCTATTCTGTCTTTTTTTCTATAATACTATATTTTTAGTTTTAAATATCGGTATGACCTCAATTTTGTCCATCACTGACACTATATCCTGTGCCCTCTTGCAAGATCTTGGTCGTATTTTTCTTTCTTTGCTTCCCAGTGACATACTTAAAAACTTAAACTTAATTTAAAACTGACATGAACATGATGTCTTTGATATTTAATTAAGGAAAATAAAGAGTATGACCTAAGTGCGGTAAAATCTTGCGCGGTATTTTTTTTGCGTTAACGCCTGCATAGCGCGGTAATGATTTGCGCGGAAAACTAATAGCACCATATAAAGTCCCCCATTTCAACTGGATCATAAAACTTACTGTCATCTTACAATGTGAGTAAACATATTCTTGCATAATACAATCAACATGCTATCCATTGTTTCAGTTGGGAAGGGCTTTACTATTTTCAGTTATTGTCGAGGTCCCTACAAAGCTTTAAAAACGAGACAGTCAGACTGACTGAGTCAGTGTACGCTCAGTACCTATGTATCTCACACTATGATTAATAGATTTCTGACTAGTAAAAAACAAAAACTTACTTCAGCACTTATGGTAATTTGTAAAAAGAAACGGACTGTTCCGTGTTAAAACGCTAGTTGAAATATTCATTTGTCCTTAACACAGCACCCCTACCGAGTATTGTCACACTTACAAATATTTCTGTAATGGTATTAATTTCAAGCCATGGCACACTGCGGTTTTAAGTAATGTTATGGTAATATTAAAGGTGGGTGTATGTGTTTGATTATTATTATTTAGATTTGCTGAGTTGATTTAATTATTATATGAATGGACTTTTATGGACTTATTGTTCTAGGATATTTAATACTAGTATAAGATGTGCTCACAAGTTTTTTATGATTTTCCTAATAAGCTATGGAAATACTAAAATATACTAGTCCAGAATCTAAATACAATTCTGTGTTTTATTTAGAAATTCTTAGAAAGTGTCAACGTGTCTTTAACTCGGGTGATAATTCGGCATCATTACCTGAGTAAAAAAACATTTACTTTGACTTACTAAGAATTTGTGACCAAAATGTGGAACAACAGTGGAAACAGAAGTGTATCTAGATCCTGAAAAATAATATACAGGGTGTACCAGCTAAGACAGATCAACCATTTTTTGGCGTTACTATTAAAGCTATAAAAATAACCCTTATGACAGTTAATATACAGGGTGGCCCAAAAAGACTGTGACTGGCTAAAATCGTTTTTTTTTCGAAATCTGTGTCAAATTTAGGGGGGCTTGGTCAACATTCTAGGGAGCATGTAGGTGCACCTACATACCGATTTTGGCTTATAGAAATAAATAAATAAAATAAATATTTGTTTTTCGTGTCATTTTTTATGTATTTGGGACTAGTAAGGTGGGTAAGTGTAACCACCACCATTTATTTTTTTTTCGTGTTCAAGAAAAAATGTGTTTTTAGCAATATTCCGGTAGATTTAAGATTTTTCTTTACTAATTCATGTTTTTTAGCAGGTATGAGCAGACAGAAAGAAATAACTTTTTTTTTTCGTCGCGCATGCGTTTTAACTAAAATATCAAGTGAGGCCTACTTTTATTGACTTTTTATAAGCTTTATTGTTAGGGTTTATTTAAAATATTTTGTGTTATATTGGGAGAGTTTTGACCAGAATTCTATATTTGGAATCAAAAATTGTCCAGGACCAAGCCTTAAAATTTTAAATTACTGGTTACACTTTCCCCTCCTAAATCCATAGCAGGGGCAAGTGTAACTGGTGGTCCTGGAGAAAGTGACACTGCGTTTTTAAATAACTTGACCATAGGTTTTTTTATAGGTTTTTTAGTTTAGTTTTTTAGTTTAGTATAGGTTTTCTTGTTTTTAGATTTGAAATTAAAGTGAAATGGTATTATCCGTAATAAAGTTTAAATCTTTTTTGTTGAGAGATAAAAATACATTTTTTTTTTATGAAAGCTTAATTCTTGGACTATGTTACACTTACCTCAGTAACATACACCAAGTTTTTTTTATGTCTGCGGCTGCCGTGGTCACACTTGCCTCAAACGGCGGGCAAAGTGTAACCACACGACATGGTAAAATATTTTTTTAGATTAAAAAATTGTGGTATAAAATTACTCAAAAACTTGTTACTACTGTTTTTCTAAACCCCAGCTTACCTACAAAAAATACGTACTGCCCTGCTAATTCTTATTTAGTCACCGCTAATTTTTAAAAACGAACTAAGCAATTTTGCCATTACATTTACCCCACTCCACCTTATCAACGTTGGGGTTTGAGACTTCAAGGTAAGTAAATTTTTTTTTCTTCCTGCCCAAATACCATCCTGGGAATCTCCTAAAAGTAACCCGAGCCTATCCGGTAGCCAGTCCACCCCCCAGATTTAAACTTTCAGGGCTCTGGACCACGGTTATAGTAAGGGGCAGAAGAGAAAGGTGGTTGGGTAGGTAGAAGGCCTTGGGACCTTAGATCATGACCGGGACCTAGAGTTTGGTGACGGCATAGGAGTCGGACAAGTATAGCGCCTGTTAATTGATTCCATTTTTTCATTCATTCCCTTCTTCCTCTTTCCTCTTTCTTGGTGCTAATTTTGAACTACTTCTCCCAATATTTCAGATTTCATCCCGTCAATTTAAACCAGGATAGCAATCAAAAAGTGCAATGGATTCACCAACTAAGCGAATTCCAAAAACTGTAAAACATCCGAAAAATAAACTTCGATTTTAAGAATCTCTGCAACTTCCGGTTCCGATTCTCGATGCTCCAACTACCTGAGAATAATTAATGAAATTTTCATCAAGAAAAGAGTTGCAAGAGAGAAGTTATGGATGAAACACTGAGTCACATTCTTTCTGGGCCACCCTGTACATTCAAAAAGCTTTTAGTTCTAACATATAACTGTCACTTTAAGTATTATTTAAAAAAAACTGATTATAATATTAAACTTATCTTTGATTTATTTACATTGGCAAAACAAAACATAATAAATTATTTTTTAATTAATTTATTTTAAAAAATATGATTTTTTAATAATTTTTTTTATCAAGAACTCTATGATTTTTACTTACATATTTTGATTGCAGTTAAGGATTGCGCAAATTATATATTATTAAATATGAAAATTATAAATATCTGGATAAATGTCATTTAAACTGTCAAAATTAAATAAACTTAAACTTGGGTAATTAGGATTTAAATATTAAAGAGTTAGAACATACGGCTAACGTAAAAGTACCATAATTAGGCTTAAATGAACTATATTCAAATTAAAGTGTTAAAAAATGCAGTAGTTCCATCTAGGAAATAGTTTGGGTACTTAAAACCCTTAACCAGACAGAGATGCTAACAAACAATAGTTATTTATGGTACTAGTGGGTAAAGTAAGATATTGCCCATGAGAAAATTAACCTAGCGAGGCGTCAGCCAAGCAGGTTAATTTGAGAGAGGGCAATATCGGTTTACCCATGAGTGCCATACAAGGTTTCATCCAATAAATAGCTCAGGAATTCATATTTTTATTAAAAATTTTGATGACATTTACAAGAAAATAATTTGACAAGTGACAGTTGAGCGGGTAAAATAAATAATTATCCACTCAATAAAGTAAAAGCCACGCGGGGGTTATTATTGAGTTTATCTATTTAAAATAAAGCTGGTAATTGTCTTATTATCTGTAAGTATTAGATAAATTATTTTTATATTAATAAAATAATAATTTAGTATAATTCCAATTTGGAATTTGGACCAAATTAAATTATTTATAATTTAAATACATTATTTAAGCAATGTATGAATCGGTTTTTGCTAAAAGGGCGTAAGTCAATTTTTTTTCAAAATTGAGTTAGATATAATTTTATTATGGCGAGGATAGACACGTTGATTTTTGTTGAAAGGACCTTCTTTTTTTCTCTTTTTTTTCCTGATCAGTATACAAGGAGTACTTTGAAGTCATAACAAACTGGCCTACAACAGATTCTAAATATCCTGACAGTGACTTTAAACCTTAAAATTAGCTGTTGTTGAGTCAACAATGTTGACGTTTTATAATGTTCTCATTTCCTTCAATTTTTGTTAAAAGGGCGTTTTTTACAAATTTAAGGATTAAATTACATAATAACGGCTCTTTCAACTTATGTGAAAATTTTACTAAATAGGGTTATTCAGAAATAAGTTAGAGAAATTTAAGAGATGATTTTAGCTTAAAGAATATGAAAAAAAGTTGCTGGTCCGGAAATGAGTCTTAAGGGAGCTACGGCTCTTTAAAATTGTAATAAAAATAAGGTTTTTAATTAATAACTCTTGTATCCTTTAAGCTAGAGTGACGAGCTTTTGCATGTATACTAGTATTAATAAGGCCAATAACTTTATGTTAATTTATTTTTTTGAATTTAACCAGAGGCGTGCCTAAAATATGTGAGGCTTAACACATTTTTGCCCCAAACGTTTTTATGAATATATTTTTTTTTACTTTTTGTAAAAAATATAGATTCTTTCAGTAAAAATACATAAAAAATGTTATTGGTGTAACACTGTAGGAGCAACCGTTTTCAAAAAAATTGCAATTAAGAGGAAGTAAAATTTTGTGCCACTAAAAATGTTACTTTTTAAAAGGCTATTACTCCTTTAATATTAAATTTAGGTGTTTTGGTGAAGAATATTTTTTTGCTTAGTTTTAAATGAAGAATCAACCTGCAGCATTAAAATTATTGGTGATATTTTTGTTCCCCATTCAATATGACCATCTTCGAAGAGCCGCAGCTCCCTTAGGGCTCATTTCCGGACCAACCTTTATAGGAACTTTTTAAAAAATTTTAAAGTAGAATCACCTCTTAAATTTCTGGAACTTTTTTCTGAATAACCCTGCATATAAAACACTAGGTTTACTTTCAACAAAAAAGGTTTTTGGATTTTTTTTTTAATAACAAAAAAATAGGAAGTTTTTTCTAGTTTCCCAAAAGTTTCAGTTTAATGACTTACGCCCTTTTATTTTATTTTAGCAAAAACCGATTCATATAAATACAAATATTTTTTAAATTTTAGAATTTAAATTAAAATTGCATATAAATATGGTGTCAAATAAGTATATCTCAAAAACAAGTTAGTTCAAAAACAAAATCTAGTAGAAAACTTTTGTTTACACGCACTTATAGCTTTTTGGGTGTATATTGAATGATATACAGTGTGTTTTTTTTAGCTGGAACTTTTAAATATCTCGAATACTGTGCATTTTAGAAAAAAAAATGCAGGACAAAAGTTGTTTATTTTAATCAAAATGGGGTATTTATTTTTTAAGGATATTTACGTTTTCAAGGTAATTTCAAGGCACAGATGTTAGTCAAATTTTTGAAAACTTAAATATTATTTTAGGCAAAAATCTACCTTAAACCATCCTTTGATAGACGAGTTACAACTTTGTATTAACAATAAACCATTAGATAGAGTTATAGAAATAAAATATTTAGGAGTAATAATAGATGAAAATCTAAGTTTCCAAAATCATTATACTCATACTATGAAAAAAATGTCACAAAAAGTTTTCTTTCTGAGACGAATATCTAATGATATGTGTATGTCAATAAAAATCTTACTTTATAAATCCATAATTAGTCCACATTTTGAATTTTGTTCAACATTATTTTTAAACATGAATAAAACAAACTCCGAAGAATTTCGAAAGGTTCAAAACAAGGCAATGCGAATTATTTTAAAATGCAATAAGTATATGCCAATTTCGACAATGCTAAATGTTTTAAACTTTATGAGTGTTTCTCAAAGAGTAAGATATAAAGCTTTAGATATGGCCATATGGTTTATAAGATAAAAAATAAGTTAGCTCCTCAATATTTATTTAATAAATTAATATTTGTAAATACAATACACACACATAATACCAGACAAATTAATGATTTTTATGTACAAACGCCATCTTCAACTCAATCATAAATAATTTTTTTGTAAAGGTATATTATTATTTAATGAATTACCTGTGAATATAAAAAACTGTGATAGTTATAAAAAGTTTAATAATTTATTAGCTGGTGTAATCCATTGAATATCGTCCAGCATAGGGCGCTCGACTATTTTCAAATTTAATATTATTTTGCCTGTTGTTTACCCTATATATGTAAACTTCAAAACCAATGTTAGAATATTTTTATTTTGCTTTAGTTGGGGGTGACCACCCATGTTGGGGAAATTTAAATTTCTCAGTTATTAAATAAGCTAGCGATATGAAACAAAAATTCTTTTTTTTAACATACAATGGGCTATATTGCTAACATATAGAGCTCTTATGTGTAAAAATTTCAGATTTTTAAATTTAGTTACCCCTGAGATATTGAGGCTCAAATACTGAATAATTTGATAAAAGTAGTATTTTTGAAGCTTTATAAAAAAATATTACGTATATATTTTGGTTTGAAATTTTAACAGTGTATAGTAATTATATGTCCCTATTTATAAAAAAAATTCACCCCCTCAATTCAACCCTCTACGAAAATATTAAAGTTTAAAAATCATCATTTCATTAAATTTTATACCAATTTTCAGATACAGTTTTCACTTATTTTGACTTTGATTAGAAAAAAGTTATTCAAACAAAAAATATAGCCTACTATATGCTAAAAAAAAGCGTTTTTTTTCATATCGCTAGCTTATTTCATAACTGAGAAATTTAAATTTCCGCAACATGCAAAAATCAATAAAATGCAAACTTCAGAAGGGGACCACGCCTAACCAAAGCAATGTAAAAATAAAATAAAATTGGTTTTGAAGTACACATATATAGGTTAAACAACAAAAATAATTAATTTGGAACTGGTCAAGCGCCCAAATAATTCAAAATTGGACGGTTCTCAATGGATTACGCCAGCTTCTAATGTGAAAGCAATTTTTTTTTGTGGTTTAAAATTTTATTCATGTAGTATTTATTTTATCATGTAAATGTAAAATAGCTTTTACTAATAAAGATCTACTTACTTACTTACTCAACTTTGCTTTTTTAAATAGAAACATATATTTTTATTGCTATTCAATTCTCCTCAAAAAAATAAAAATATTTTGTAAAAAACTTTTTTGATCAGCCTTTTAGTTGCAGAGGTAACACAGCCACACAAAATTAAAAAAAAAATGGATCTCCGACGACTCGACTAGTCAAATCATATGTATTTTGAGCTGCTGAATCCGAATTTAAAGTTGTAATTTAAAAGTTAGCACCCAATTTCAATATAATTTAAAAATATATAGAGTAAAGACGCCTAATTTTGGATGGTTTCCCAATTTCGGATAGTATTGTATCTAAGATACTATCTGCAAAGGTAAACAGAAACCTACTTCTATGTGAAGCCAAAAGTCAAACTAAGTCCGTCAAAAATCTTTTAAACTGCAAATAGCAGTTTTGTGCTCAGTTGCATTAGCGTACTTGCTTATTTTATAAATAATCCTTATAAAAGTTAGTGTTTATGCCTTGGGTAAGTTAAAATACTGGTTAAGTTAATCCACTAATCATAATTGAGCAATTAGAAAACATAAACATTTTACAAATTTCTAATCTAAAAATCAGAAAGTTGCCTAATTTCGGATATTTTATTTCTGTGCATTTTATTCCCAATTTATGATATCCGAAAGCTAATTGTTATTCAAGATAACCACTATGAATTATTATTATAGTGATACAACAAACTAAGATACACAATTCTGAAAAAGAGAAAATTACCTAAGATACTAAGATATCCGAATTTGGGAATCTAAAACTATGGCTCCTATAGTATTTCGTAACAAACTGTCTAATGATTAAATTACTTCTTAAATGTCAAGGAATAACATTCAATGGGATCCGGATCTACTATTGAAAAAAAATCGCATATGTCCGAAATTAGGAACCCTTTTCAAATGCACAAAAATACGAAAAATTTTGTCAGTAAAAATATTACGTAACCCTAAAAAAATTATAAACTTATAAAATGTTTATTGGATCACGTTTTTAATTATTTAGGCTAAGATAAGGATTCGTTGCAAATTTTATTGCACACGGCGTTCACTAAATCCTCTAAACAAAAAAAAATAGAGATGGAAAACCATAGATAGTCAATAACGGGTTTTCGGTTAACCGGTTGCGAAAATTAACTCAGACCGGTTTTTGGTTAAAACACTTAACCAAGAACCAGTAAAAAACCGGTTTAAACCTCAAAGCAAAAATTTCTTTCGATTCTTTTACTTTTTGTAAAAAAACTGTCACGTAACAAATGTTACACCGCGTTACATGGGGGTTAGGTGTCAAAAATGACCAAAGTTTGCATTACGTAATACGTGAACGTTCCCTTATCTCTGCAACTAAAAGTCCAATCAAAAAAAAAAGGTTTTTACAAAAGATTTTTATTTTTTTGAGGAGAATTAAATAGCAGTAAAAATATATATTTCTTTTAAAAAAAAAACTAAGTTGAAATTACATTGAAAATGTAAATATTCTTAAAAAATAAATACGCCATTTTGTTTCCCCCATTAAAATAAACAAATTTTGTCGTACATTTTTTTTCTAAAATGCATAGTATTTGTGATGTTTAAAAGTTTCAGGTTAAAAAAACAACCTATATATTTTATTCCAATAGCTTAAATAGTAAGGCCAAAAAAACATTGATCTGTCTTAGCTGGAACACACTATATGTAGGAAATTAAAAAAAAAACGATATTTTAAAAGTCCCCCCTCATGTGGTGAAAAATACTATAATAAGATTAAGCGCCAAATTTCAGCTAAAAATAATAAGTAAGGATCCGCCTCACTTAATTTGAAAATTCTGTTTGATAAAATTACAAATATTGGATTTTTATCAGGTACAAACCACAAATCCCATCTCTAAAATATTCCAGTTTGATTGATTCCAATAAAAGTCCCCATACCGAGACAAAGATGAAAAATGTAAAAAATTAAGTTGTATCTTGGAAAAAAAAAATATTTCGAATTTTTTAATAATTTTGTCAGTAGGTAGGTTAAAATAAATTTGTAGTCACTTAGCGCCTGTTGAGTTTTGTCATATGAACACTTTCAATATTAAAATTCTACATGAGGGTTATTATTCTATATGTATGATAAATTGTCCATTCTAAGATTTTAAATATTCAACTTTAAATTATGATAAAAAACTGTCATCGATTGTTTTGGAAAAAATTATACTACTTCACTGACAAAAAAGATTTATTTGGATATGGCCAATTAAATTATTTGGTTGTGAGTAAAAAAATTTATCTGCGTCAAATAAATATTTAGTTCATGTTAACAAATATTTTAATTTTAAAATGATTTATTAATGGGAACCAAATAGTTTATTTGATAGAAATAAAATTTATTTGTCACAACCAAATAATTAAATTGGCCATATCCAACAAATAAACTGTTTTGTCAGTGTATACAAATGTTTATGGACAAACAAAAATATCAGTGTGTACAAAAAATTGAGCCTAAAGATATGTTTATTTCATATTATCCATAATTATCCAATATTGTCCAGAATTATCCATAATTATCCATAATTATCCATAATTATTTATTATTTATTTACTTCCTAAGTATTTTTGGATATGGGAAATCGAATAAGATAGGTCTCCTATTTCGAAAAATTCGGAAAACTTAAAAATCGGGTAAAAATTAGGTCAAAGTTGGTTTGGTTTAGGTTGGCACATCAAGTTTAATATTTTCGGGTACAAACGATTAATTTACCTGGTTTGACTTTGGCAAACTTAGGGAAAATTAGGGAAAACTCGGAAAACTTGATAATATAATTCGAAGGGGTTTAATTAGCGGTTATAAGTATTTGGACGATATCCAACCCTTTAGTATATTTGGGAATGAGAAAATGATTGGGAAACTCGGAAAAAAACGAAAAATGTGAGGTAAAATGACAAACTACTGTTATTTATGCACCTAAAAGACGGAAAACCAAGATATTCTTGCACTTAATACGAAAAATGCCTTTGTTTGGATCACCCAGAAATCATGTGCCAAAATTGCCCCGAAAACAATTACTAAAAAATATTTTTTTGTTTTAAACTTTATTTTTTACCTTTTCAAACAACTTAATTTATTTGTATTTTGCTATGGCTATTTTTTTTATTTTTAAGTTACTGTAGCATTGCTACCTTTTTTTATATATTTTTTTAAGAAATAAACATTTTATTTGTTTGTTACATTTATCTCTTTTTCAACAAAGAAAATATCCCAAGAAAACTAGATTTATATAAATGTCCATTTTATAATAAAATATATACGATTAAAATATTCGGTCTATCACACCGATGTTACCATTCGTTTTACAAAAAACATTTTACCCTTCTAGGGTTAAAACAAAAAAATGTTTTTTTTTAGGTTTTTTTCTGATTTTCGAAAACTTTTTGTTTTTTTTTATTTCCGAAAAATTAATTGTTTTTGATTTTTTTTGAAAAAAAAATTGTTAAACTTTTTTGATTCAAAAAAAATACTTTATAAAATTTTTTCGTCTTTCGAAAAAAAAAAACATTTTTTTTAAATAGAGAGCTTTGTAGAAAATAAACTTTGCAACACAAAAGATTTTCGCACTTCTGTGAAATCAAGGCCTGAGCCTAAAATAATATTACAATTTTTAATGAAATTAAATTAAGGTTAAAATTTAACATGTGATTAACTTAACCATAACTTCAAAGTTACATGTCATAAATCCATCACAAAAAATTGAGATTTTTTAGGAAAATTAATTGTAATGTTTATTGTTTTGACGCTACGATAAAAAGCATGACGCGATTAATCCCGAAAAACAATTCTAAATGTAAAGAATTAAATTTAATTAAAAATGAAATAAGCCGCGATTATAATAAGCGTGTCAAAAATATATAAATATATAGGATGTCCCTAAATAGTAAAAGTAGTAGAAAATCGTTGTATTTACGCAGCCACACAAAAAATAAAGGTTGGGTCTCTGAACTCCTATGTATTTTGAGCTGCTGAATCCAAATCTGAGGCCGGTATTTGAAAGTTAGCTCCCA
Organism: Brachypterus glaber; assembly: GCA_958510825.1. Taxonomy (NCBI): domain Eukaryota; kingdom Metazoa; phylum Arthropoda; class Insecta; order Coleoptera; family Kateretidae; genus Brachypterus; species Brachypterus glaber. Next base: position 25,605,037 of record OY294047.1, on the reverse strand, counting down.
TTTTCAACATCACCTCAAAAAACATATATTTTTAGAATAGTTTTTTTGAGGTTATCTTGGAAATAGGAGCTAACTTTTAAATTCCGCCCACAGATTCGAATTCAGCGGCTCAAAATACATAGGAATTGACTAGTCGAGTTCGTGGGAGATCCAACTCTTTTTTTGTTTGGCAGCCACACACAAAAAATAGATCTCCGAACTATAAAAGATGTATACGAGCATTCGAGCATATCGTTAAAAAAATTGAAGTGAATTATTTTAAATTTATATTGATGTTAATAATTAATTAATTTATTATTATTAAAAATAATAATATATACATACAAAAAAAGTAAAGTAGATTTGGTTTTTGGCTTTAAAACAAACAGATAACAGAAAAAATAAAAAGAATCGTGCCAAAAGTGATCTGCGCTATTTTTTTCACGCGAATTTTGTTTTGTGCGAATAATGGTTTATGCTTTATACATTTATAAGTGTAAAATATTGTTTTATAAAAAAAATTGTTATCTGGTAGCAAATCCAATACAAATAGATTTTTCGACTTCAAAGTTCCCACATCCATAGACTATCTATTTTTTAAAAGGGTTCATAATACTCAGCTAAAAAATGAAAGAAGTTTTAAAAAACTACTTTTGAATTTTATCTGTATATTAGAGCCGTACAATATGGAAGTAGGGTCACTTCATCTGTACTTGGTCTGTTTTTGCTCTGGTTTTCGTTTTTTAGGAGAAAAGCTAAGTCCAAAAACCGAAAACTAACGAAAGAGAACGAAAGAACAAAGTAAGACTAAGATGAAGTGACTCTATATGGAAGAGGTCATAAATAAATTTAAATTGTATTTATTTATTTATTTATTATTGTATTTTCAATTTTCTTTTGACAATGTTTCCATTATTTTTTTTATGTTATATTATTGTATTTATAACATTCTAGAGAAAATAAATTATTCATTATTACTATTATTAATGTACTGCGCGGAAAAATACTTAGCTCAGGAATGTTATTAATAAAATTAGTAATAAAATATTATTTATTTTAAATATCTCATATTTTTATGTTTTATTTATTTGTATATAGGTATATTTTATTCTTTATACATTTTGACAGATTCCAATACCATTTTTAGCCTTTTCTGCAGGTCTAAGCGATAATAAATTAACGAGTAAGGAAAATTTAGCCTTCTATCTACAAGAGGTCAAGTATTAACAATTATTGTTTTTTTTTATCTGCAGCAATATTTTTGAACACTCTTTATACACACATGTATTAGGGTGATTAAAAACTACGTGCCCTATTCGAGAAATCTTAGCCAACTTTAAACGACTTATGTCAGTTTTGTGAAGCGCATTTAAATTGATGTTCAACGCTTGTCAGAAAAAGTAATGTCGGCGCTTAAATGTTTGCTTTCTTTACGTTTATTTTAATCTTTTGTTTCTCGTGTCATGACTGTCACTGAATCTTTTGTGTTTATGATTTACCGATTTTTTTAATTGGCCGTCTTATAAATTTTTGCAGCGGATCAAAACTTCAGATGAAAATGTTTTTCGTAGAGATGTTACAATTACCAAATACTATTGGTAATTTATTATTCCATCAATCTATTTTCTAATCATCGTACTGAAGAGGGCCAGCAGCCCGAAACTATCAGTCTACCAATATCACTCTGTACGATGATTAGAAAATAGATTGATGGAATAATAAATTAATATTTTTATAATTTTGTTTAAAATTATAAATTTCTGTCCTGACCATTGCTAATGATGGAATACTTTCCTAAGTAATTTTCATTTTACCATTATCCTAAAAAAAAAGGTTAGCTGGGGTTTTACCAGTTCCTTTAAAGTTTGGTTTAGAGGTGCGGACACTTTCGTATGGATTCTATGAGTAGAATCTTACCCCGTATTCCCTTAGATGTTAAGTAGATTGTATCTTTACATGTACAACATAACCGTGAACATATCGCGAACGACTTATATGGTTTTCGCGTTTTATTATATAAGAAAATGTCAGATTATCGCCTCAAATCAACCATAACGAATGAAGTGCGAATTAAAAACTTAAATTTATAGTCGACTGTCTTACGACAACTAATTAACATTAATTAAAATATGTTTTTAAACGTTTATGGTAATAATTCGCATTTTTTACATTTTTATATTTTAAAAAAAGATGCTGGAATGTACACGGGTAAAAACATAATCTTGATTCAAGAAAATCCCTTTGCGAATATACTTAATAAGTAAGTATTACTTACACTAAAAAGTAAACTGAATATTCAGTTACAAATGGATAGGAAATCTAAAGTTATTATCCTATACAATTGTACTACAAGTTTTGTTAAAAACACGCAACATTTCATGTCCTTCCTTAAATATCAAAGTACGTAACTTTATATTTTAATTATAATCTTGGATTCAAAATATTTATATTTGTATATTAGTATTTGTTTCTTGAGCCAAGAAATCAGTCGCAAGACTGGTTCAAGGCAGCTCTTCACCCCACCCAAAAAATCTATATTTTACATCCATTCTAGGCCTGCCTACCCGTCTTCTTACTCCCAGCTCGCTCTCCAGACTGTCTAGTATCCTAGTATGTGACCTAATATTTGATTTATTCTTCTGACTAACCCTTTCCACAAGGCACTCTTTCCTTATTCTCTTTATTGCGATGCCGTTTGTAACTCTATCTGACCACTTTATCTTAAAGTTAAAAACTTTAACATTCTCCAAATTTCAAAGGAATCTGTTTTTTACTTTCGAGCAACCGGTCGCGACTTCGTAGAGAAAAAGTAAAGTAAAGCTTTCCAGATTTTGATGTAGGAGAAGGGGCCCTAAGATGACGAACTGGATAAGTTGACGAATCGTCTAAAACAAGCGAACGTAAATAGATGAAGCAAAATTTGCAGTCTATGGTAACCACCTGACTAGAGCGCCAAAATATGTAAGGGCGCTAGTGTCATTCCTACCAAAACCAAGTTGGTCGACGTAGAAGCCATGTTTGTTTTATGGGTATTGGAGTATTGGCCTTAAATATACACTGTTAACTGTTATACCCTATACACACTGTTAACATATTATATTTTAAATACCTTAAATTTAAATTAAGTTTTAAATTAAGATTTTTTAACAATAATTATTATTATTTAAATAATATCAGTATAGACAATAACGGATAACATGAAGATACTATAATTATATTATATCATTATAATTATTATATTATATACATACATAATATCGATGTAGATGTTTCGAATGAAAAGGACTGTCTAATATGCGGGGATATTGGTAAAGATAATGAGCAATGAAATGAATTTAAAAGAAGCCAAAATACAGATTTGGATTTGTGATTTTTGTAAAAATTAAAACACCCCTTATTACTAACAAGTTTTAAGCTATTTTTTTGTTGTTGTTGTGGTTCTATGGTGTCAAATAATTTTACACTTTTTTTTAATTATTTTTTTTAAGTAAATAATTAAAACAAAACAAAATGTATTCATTAGATAAACTATTAATTAAGTTACCACCTTTAAAATAAAATAAATTATTTAAATGATTATTTTTAAAAGTTTTTATCAACCAGTCATTTAAGAATATTTCTGGCCATGTGTTTATTTCTGTCCATATTATAGCTATATTGGGAATTTTCTACTGTAGAAAATTCTAGTGAGAATCGCTGTAGTATTTTGTTTTTCAGTATTTCTCTTTTACAACAAGATTTCATACCTAAAACTAATTAATAATTAAATATGAATATATTACTATTTATAATTATTGTTATTAATTTATTATTTACCTAGAAATACCTCAAAATATTCTTTTTATAAAATGTTATGATAGTTTTTATAGGTTGACTTTTATGAACATGATTACAAGCCTAGCGCAGTACCGCGCTAATCAGTACTGAAGTAAGTTTAATTTACGATTAAATTTGCGATATAAAAGTTGGTTTGGCACGTAAAGATGGCGGTCCCGTCAATTAGGCCATAGCAGTGAAAAACGACGTTAAACAGTAAAACAAACAAACAATCTTCCGAATTACACATGATTCTTCGAATTATGGGGAAAAATCACAGTTTTTATTCAAATTTTCGGTCGTAATTATTCCCAGACATCAAATTTTTATGAAAACAGCGAATTTTTTTTTTCGCGGTTTTTTGTCGAAAAACTGTCTTTAGATCAACGGAAGTGCAACTAAATCTATAAATATTTTTTTAACTCCACCCCAGGGGAAACCAAATCAAACTATGTTTTTTTGACTTGGTGCTCTTTGCTTGTAAGTCCACGATATGTGTCTTCGTTAAATTTGAAAAAAATAGTCCAGTAGTTTTGGACGTATTTTGCTTAAATAAGTGGTGGGGGCAAGGTACTTTTATATACTTATACAGAGTGACAGTTTGAAAACGAGCAGCATTAAATATTTCTTAAACTGATGACACTATGAAAATTTGTCGAAACACGTCAATTTACATATAAAAAATAAAAAGAGATGTAACTTATCTAGAGTTACATAAGGATTTCAAAAATTGCGAAATAAATGGGGGTTGCTATTTAAAATTTTTATGCTAGGCGCCCTGGGGGTCAGGGGGTTGAATGTAATACAACAATAAATAGCTGAAAAGTTGTCCCCTTTGATATGTAAATTGACGTGTCTAGCCAAATTTTTATAGTGTCATCAGTTAAAGAAATATTAAATTCTGCTCGTTTTCAAATTGTCACCCTGTATAAATGTTTTGCGTATTTTGGCCAAAAACTGTCTCTAGCTCAAAGAGAATGCATTTTATCGAAAAAAGTTTCAAACAAAAGTTATTCAGCATCAAATTTCCTATAAGAATTTACTATTTTAATTTCCAATTCCCCTCGTGTTTTCCACAGAAGGCGGGAAAATAATGTATTATACAGTAAATATGCATTTAGACTTGAAATTATTGGTAGAATAAGTTTTTTTTAATTTGAAAGTTCCTAGGTATATGGGGATTTTTAAGGTTGCTGAAATTGAATATAATAATACATTTTTTCTAACTCCACCCCGAGGGGGTGAGGGGGTAAATATATAAAAATATACCAATATTTACGAAAATCATAATAGCTTCCTGGATCCAGAGGGTCTACTTATAATTTTTTTATCAGATTCAGTTTGATTGACCACAAAAACAAAACTAATCCTGAGCTAGAACTTTTGGTAACACAGCTGTATGCCAAATTTTTAGTCTCTAGCTTAAAGCTTTTATAATTTATTGTGCTTACAAGATTTCCCAGAGAGACCGATTGACCGTCCGATCGACCAACCAACCAAGCTCTAGATGAAATATTATAAAAGGCAAAAATAAGTAAAAAACAACAAACGTTTTTCACGAATACAAAGCTTTCCCAAAATTTTTAAAATTGGAAAGAAATAATATATTAAATATATTATTATCCTTTTTTATGACATCACTAATATGTATATAAAAGAAAAACAGTAAGTAAATAACATAAACTCAGACATTATTTTTAAAGTTAAACTAAAAGAATTTCTTTTAGAAAAAGCCTATTACTCTCTTGAGGAGTATTTCAATGAAAATTTTAATTCTGTATAGTTCAATTTAAATGTTTATTTATTTTAATATTTTTAATGTCTGTGTTTATCTACATATAATACTATGTGTATTAATTTTTGTATTTAAGTATATACAACTCTGACGACCCTATATTTAGTTTTCTAGATCCACGGGGGATTTTAACTTTATCTTTATCTTATCTTTATCATACAAGTTTGTAACTCCAAAATAAATTAATTTTAACTACATACTATGTAATTCTTGCTGTATACACAAATCATTGACAAGACATTGATAAAACTAAGTATAGGCAAAATCTAACTTAAACCAAACCTAAAAGTATTAAAATCTTTAAAATGAAAAAGCGCATAGAACTTTGTAACTCCAAACGAAATTAATTTCAACCACATAGAACTATGTAATTCTTGCTATATACTACAAATTATTGATGATACATTGATAAAACGTTGTATAGGTAAAATCTAAGTTAAACCAAATCTAATAGTTATTTTCTTAACTAGTGTATTAAGTGGATAAAATCACTTAATACACGAGTTGAGAATTTAATTTTATCCAACACCTTTTATTTTTAAATAAAAATCTATAATTTTGCGAAAAATTATGTCAAAAATATTAAGATTAAGTTTTCTTAATACTAAAATAATAGGTAGCCATGGCCTAAGTATGCCTATTAAAAATAAACTATTGCTAGTTTTACATTTCTTACAAACGTCAAAATGGACGCGGTGATGACAGAATTTTTAATAAAAACAGTATTTTATTCAAAAACTAAAGAATAATTTGGTGTTTTCTTTAATTTTTATGGTTTAGTTAACGTGCTTCTATTTATAGAATAGTTATAAGTTAATTAATAGGGTATGTAACTAATTTTGGGTGAGGTCAAAAGCTGTACGTAAAAGAGTGGGTGAAAAATTTTTTAGTCACTAGTGGAAAAAAACTCACTTTTGACATTTAAAATAGTGCTCAAAACAAGTGTTTCTGTGAAGGTGTTGGATAAAAGTATTAAAATCTTAAAAATGAGAAATGTCTAATAGAATCTTGTAACTGACCTGACGATATGTTTTCAGATATCAAAACCTACACTTTGGTATAGTTAGCTTGCAGAAATAGAAAAGTTCTGTGCAAAATGCCTAAAACTACTGGACTTTTTGTCTTTAAAAATATTGGCTGCAAATTGTACAATCAACCAAACCAATCTCCCGAAGGAACATCTCGGCCAAGGACTTATCTTAGTCTCTGGATAATGCCGGGTAGATGTTTTGGTGCACTCAACAGATTTTTTAGTTTTGTATTGAAATGCGGTAAAATTTGTTTGTAATTATAATTGTATTGTAAAAATGTTGTAATTAATCCAAAGCAACAATAATTTATGCTGTCTAATGACTAATAAACAAACACAAAACGATAAAATCTTAGGACATAATTTAAATAGAAAACATGTTATAAATTCAGTTTATAATATGTATAAATAACAATAATTTTCTCAACAAGTCACCAAATATGGCAATAGGGTAATTTACTTTTGCTTATTTATTTAACCGATTAATTCTATATGACATTTTATATTTAATTCTTTCCGATGTAATTTAATATCGGATGAGATTAGGTCTAAAGATGCATCTTAAAAAAAAGCCGTGAAGATATGTAATGCTACGCATTCCATTATATACTATTCACAGTAAATTTTATATAAATATAAAAAATTATTTAAAAGAATAAAAAAAACTTATTTTTTAATTTATTTTTCAAAAAAAAAAAATAAATAAAAAAACTTTTTTTTACAAAGTTAAACCCCCCATAACTTTTTTGTTTTTGGAGGGATTACTTTCAAAATTGGTAGAATTGATACTTATAATAAAAGTAATTTTTCCTAAAAAAAGTTACGTTAATCGGAATTATCTTTCAGATTTTTTCGATTTTTTTAAAAGTTTAACCCCTATAACTTTTTTGTTTTTGGGGGGATTACTTTTAAAATTGGTGGAATTGATCCTTATAAAAAAATTATTTTTCCTGACAAACATACATTATCAAATATTTTTTTCAGTTTTTTTCGATTTTTTAAAAAGTTTAACCCCCATATTTTTTTGGTTTTGGGGGGATTAAAAAGTCGTTGGGATCATTCGTTCTTGATTTATGGCGTTTATGATAATCGTGACATTAGATAGACAGACGGACAACGGACATTTAAAAAAAAAAGTTGATTATTTTTTTATGAAACAAATTTATATCCAAGAATAAAAGTAATTTTTCCTGAAAAAGTTACTTTAAACGGAATTATCTTTCAGTTTTTTTCGATTTTTTTTTAAAGTTTAACCCCCATAACTTTTTTGTTTTTGGGGGGGGATTACTTTTGAAATTGGTAGAATTGATCCCTATAATAAAATTAATTTTTCCTAAAAAAAATACGTTAATCGGAATTTTCTTTCAGCTTTTTTCGATTTTTTAAAAAGTTTAATCCCCCATATTTTTTTTGGTTTTGGGGGGATTACTTTCAAAAACAATAGGGATCTTGCCATCGTTGAACTGCATTTTTCCTGAAAATTTCAAGTCGTTGGGATTATTCGTTATTGATTTATGGCGTTTATGATAATCGTGACATCAGATAGACAGACGGACAACGGACATTTAAAAAAAAAGTTGATTATTTTTTTATGAAACAAATTTATATCCAAGAATAAAAGTAATTTTTCCTGAAAAAGTTACGTTAAACGGAATTATCTTTCAGCTTTTTTAGATTTTTTTAAAAGTTTAACCCCCATAACTTTTTTGTTTTTGGGGGGGATTACTTTTGAAATTGGTAGAATTGATCCTTATAATAAAATTAATTTTTTCTAAAAAAGTCGTTCGTATTATTCGTTCTTGATTTATCGCGTTTATAATAATCGTGATATCAGATGGACAGACGGAAGTTGCTTATTTTTTTATAAAACAAATTTATATCCAAGAATTTTTTGTCTATGACGATTTTTGAAAATTTTGGAAAATTCGAAACTACCGTATAATACTATTCTAGTTCAGGCGCTGTGAGTAGTATAATAAACGAGAATTTATTTATTGCTTTTTGGGATTAAACTTAACCACACTAATTAATACAAATCGAAATTAAGTGAACGATTTACGTCCAAATCAGGGCTGTAACAAGTCAATAAAAATTTTATTTACCATTTTTATTGTTCAAATAAAATTCGTCCTGGATCTGGGACTGGGCAGTCTTTTGGGGAAAATCAAACTTAACTTCGATGCTATCTCTGTAAATTTACTCAATTAAAGGGTTTTGATTTAAATAGGGGTAGTACAGTACCACGAACTCCATTTTTTATTTTTTTAATAGAAAATGCGAATGAAAAACTCCATTCTTGGTTTTTGCACACACAAAAATATTGTCTTAAATCAAGAATATGGTGATTTGTATATAACGAAGAGAATATTCTTCTTTTATACATATAGTATTCTTATCCTTTCATATTTGAGAATATATTCTCCTTTCAAGCATACCATATTCTTATCCTTTCATATTTAAAGCACAATTTTGCTCTAAAGGAGAATATATTCTCTTCGTTATATCCAAATCACACATTCTTGATTCAAGACAATATTATTTTATGTGTGCCTTTAACAATATTCTTCGTTTTGGAAGATTCTGTGATTAAAAAACTGCACTGCAAATTCGTTACCGTAGTAAATACTAAACGTTTTTGCCTACTTGAATCCCCAGGCAACATTTGTTATTAATTACAAGAAAGTTATTGCAGTAAAACATAAATGAACAACGTTATGTTTTACTGTAACAACTTGTAATTAATAACAAATGTTGCCTAGGGTTCCAAATAGGTAAAAACGTTCAGTATTTTTTCAGGTAATTAATAATTGAAATTTAGCGAAGGCGATAAGTGAAACGGACACTCCCTAGAAACTGGTTCGAAAGTCAGTATAAGCCGGTGGTTCTCTCTACTACTAGCCCACACAAGTCCTAGACTGAGGGGATGCTTAATTAAGTAGAATAGTACGAGGTTAAACAACAAACAAACAAACAAACAAATTTACTAAGTCCAAACGAATTCTCAATGTACAGTAAAACATATCATCGTTCTGTTATTATTACTGTAAGAACTTTTATTCAATAAAGTTGCGAGTTATTCCAAATATGCAAAATTGTTTAGTATTTACTCCGGTACCGAATTCTCTGTGTGCATCCTATATCCGGTCTTTAAAGAAAAGAATGCGATATCTGGGTTCACCATCAGTGCAACATAGCAACTTAGTCAAACTTTGTTTAATTGGGGCATATAATCCTAATCAAATAATATGTCATCTTAGATGACAGCGGCTATTACTTTATAATCACCATACGACTAATCATGAGATTTGTGGCCATGAGAACTTTTAATCATAATGATATAAAATATAAAATATCAAACATTTAGTCAAATTCACTGACAATCAGGCCTATTCACATGTACCATTGAAATCTTATCAATATTGACAAAAATTACAATCCCATGCAGTTTTAATACAGTTGACTTAAATGACCTTGCAATTTTCGTCAATATTGCCACAAATTTCAATATCAATGGAACATGTGAATAGGCCTGAATAAGGGCAGGAATATAACAAACCATAAAGGAAAGCAAATGAAACTATCGAATATAAGTTACATAAATTACAAACTGTAGATACAAGTATTGAAACTATTTTCCTTTGAAAGCTATAAATGTTAATTAATTTAAATTGGCAATATCGTAAACATAAAAAATAAATATATATTTCAATCAGTACAAATGGTCGGCAAAAAGAGTTCTGTTTTTCGAACCTATAAGACAAAATAGATTTATGGGGCCAGACATTTATTGCATGTTTGATATTACGAGTTCCTGATTGGTCTACTTTTTTGTATGTTTTAATAATCATGATACAATACCGTTTGTAGTCCAGTCATCAAGTTGTTCAAAGAATTTTGCAGTGAGAAAATTGTTAAGTTACCTACCCTAGTTTTTTTTTAAGTAAATTGTATTTTTATCTAAACTAATCAAAATTTGCAGTGGAACACCCAAAAAATTTCATCAAATTCAAAGTCAAATATCTCCAAATTTAATAAACCGATATAAATAATTATTTTTTGACAAGAAAGGTAAATTTTTTGACTATAATTCGGTCTACTTAGAATTGCCAAAAACTTAACCTTCTATAGGGTGTAACAGAATAAATGTGACTATGTTTTTTTTGCTTAAACTTTAAATGTGCACCTAACATTAGAGAATTTTTGAAACTTTTCCTTCTTTAGTGTAATTACCACGTTCAGTTTAAACAATTTATTTTTTGAATTTTGTTTTAATCTTGTTCTGTTGTAAAGATGCTGAGGATTTTGTCAAAATAGTGATTTATTTATTTCTCATTTTTGTTCCAAAGTACTAAGATAATTTAGTTCTTTTTCTACTGCAGAAGTAAGGCAAAACCCTAGCTACTAACTTACAAAAAGATTAACTTGTATTGGTCCCAATAACCCCATCTACAATCCCAAATTGTGAAAAGATGTTTTGGGATTCCCAATTATTCTATAACATCCTGTAAACTGTTAATTTTGCAAAAGATGTACCTTTCTTGTAAAAAATAATTATTTAAATCGGTTTATTAAACTCGGAGATAATTGACTTAAAATTTGAGGGTTCCACTTCAAATTTTGATTAGTTTATTTCTGATTCACCTAAAAAGTTGTTACCCTAGAAGGGTAACATCGGAATGTGTTTTTTGGTTATAACTAGTGCATGGATATTTAGTATTGATTACGAGGGGCGCGTGGAAGTTTTTTATGAACATTCTGACAAATGTGACACTTACTAAGTATAATGACACTTTTTAATTTAATATAAATAGGTTTTAAAATCTTTAAAATGACTTGTGCGCGTCTTCAACGCACTACCGTAGAGTCTTGGACTCAAAATATCTCCGAACTGCAATTTAATCGTGAAGTACTTTATTGTTTAACGTGCGAAAAAAATATAGGTTAGTCTCAGAAAAGCAAAGCACATCATCAAAATCCCATAATAATGATACACAAAAAAGTTACATTTTGATTTAGTAAAGCCAATTGTAACATTCCGTGGATAAAAATTAAAAATCCTCAGAGTTTATGAAAATTGGAAAACGTAAAAGTCCAAGCGAGTCCACAAAGAGAAAAAAACTATTTTCAAAGGCGTTCGAGAATATAAAATCTAAAATTTTAGTTCAAAACAATAATATTTTTAGCACAGATGAAACCATAAATGCTTCTGGTTTAAAGATTGCGCATGTTATGTTATGTTATCCCGAATTTTCCACAATGTTTTCAATAGCTATTAAAGACCTTTTTAATGGCAAACCAAATCTAAATAGTAATATATGCATTAAGAAATCATATATTCTTTAAATATGCTCTACTAACTTCGGTAAACGTAGAACGTTCGTTTTCAGATTATATATATACTTTTGGTAAAAGAAGATGAAGCTTAATAGCCGAAAATTTGGAGAAAATCTTGATGATATATTTTTATTTTTAACAATTAATAATTAATTATGTTTAAAAATATGGGTAAATTTAGTTTTAGAACACTTACATGTAAATATTTTGTAAAATGTACAGTTTATGTTTTGTTTTGTTTTTCCCCTGTGTCATAATATTGGGATACATAGATAACATAGTCGTCAAGTTATGAATAATGACTATAGCGGGATGATTAAGAAAGTGTGCCATTAATCTTTAAAAACTTTTATTTTAAGTAATATTCGCTAGCCCCTCGTAATCATTACTATATATCCGGGGTCTGGATATAACGAAGAGAATATGTTCTTCTTTAAAGCAACATTTTTCTTTAAATATGAAATGCTAAGAATATGGTATGCATAAAAGAAGAATATATTCTCCTCATTATATACAAATCACCATATTCTTTATTTAAGACAATATTTTTCTGTGTCTATGTACCGTCCAGAAACAAACAACTTTATAAATTTGACATTAGCTGTCATAGCATCGTATAGACAGAGGCGGATAAATGTCACAACTCAATGCAACGTTGCCGATATTTTGGTTTGGACTTTTTGGTTGTTTTTTTGGTTCGTTTGGTGTTTTTTTTTAATGGGGGCCGTTGGTTAACGTTATTCGTAAACCAACGGCCTCCATTAAAAAAAAAAACACCAAACGAACCAAAAAAACAAACCAAACCACCGTTAACATAAACTAATTAACCGGTAATAGATACAAGCAACCACAAAATATCGGCAACGTTGCAATGAGTTGTGACATTCATCCGCCTATGTGTAGACTGATGGTATAAAACATCGAACGAATGGATTCATTTTTAACCGATTTTCAAAAAAAGAGGAGGTTATCAATTCGATGTGTGACTTTGGTTTTTTTTTTCAATGAAAGGAATGGTTTTTATCGAGGTTTTTATTGCAAGCACCTTTTAATTTTTTTCTAATATTTAACTATCTGTGGTATAAACTACTTTTGTATACAAATAAGTACATATACTTAGGACCCAAAATTAAAAAAAAAACAATACAATACATATACCACATAATACACTTAAAGGTAACCTCTAAATTTTGTCTATTTATTTTCTTTAGGGTCTGCTGAAGTCAAAAATATGGTCAAGTTTCCACAGAATGGCGGGAAATATTTTGAAAATAGCAAAATAGGTACTGATACGCTGAAAAGAGTGGCCAATTTTTAACTAATAAAAACTTAAATACAAAAAATATATAGCATACAATTTTTTTTTGGTACACTGTGTTGAATACTAACAATATTCATTACCACGGGTAGGATCGAAGTAGCCATTACCCGGGGCATGCAAAAACTAGAATTTTAAAAAACTCTTTTTTCAAGTAAATAGACACTTTAAACTATTGTTCATCAAGCGGAATGTCATGTCGACGCTGTTAATACTCAGTGAGTCACTTGTTCATGGTCCATGACTTTTTTTTTTGGAATTGTTTCCCTTTTCAAAAAAAGGAATAATTAAAAATAAAAAATTGTATTAACTATTTGTTTTTTGAAAAGAGAAGCAATTTTCAAAAATTAAATTAAGTCCTTCTCCATGAGTGATGGACCACGACACTGAGTATTAACAGCGTCAACATGACATTCCGCTTGGTGAACAATAGTTTAGTGTATATTTTTTAATTTTAATTTAAAGTAGTTTATTGACAACAAAAGTTATACAAAAGGCCATTGACCGAGGTCCTTCAGCCAGTATTTAATGTAAATAGTAATAGTAACAGTATGACTGTAAATAACAAAAATAAACTTTATGAAAAAAAAAAAAAAAATAAATAACTTATTGTTTTGCAGCAAAAAAAGAAAAAAAAAATTGTACATATATGTAAAACATTTATTCGTTCAGATCTTGTAGTAGTTCCCATAGAGTCTTTTCTGGATATTTGGCTTTGGCAGGTCTGTTGTTGCGCTTTATTTATATATAGTTTTTTTAAATTCTAATTTTCGCATGCCCCGGGTAATGGCTACTTCGATCCAAACCGTGTTCATTACAGACAACAACGCACAGTGGTTAAAATTTATTCTTAAAGGCTAAATACTTCTAATATTGCCACCCTCTTCCACTATAAAAACATGTAAAATTGTGCTGGCTATCTCAAGCTGGATAGCAATGATTATTGCAGGGCAGAAACGTAATAAGTTAGGGACAAACATGCACTTTCTTGGACCATATTATGTTTCACTCAATAAAGAAGAGAAAAAGGTATTTTTTTGAGATTGCTGTCTAAGTAGCTGTGTTCCTAATATTGCCATGCGAAGTAGTTGACAACGACAAAAAATAAATAAAAAAATAAAAAACAACAAGAAAAGAAACTAACGAAAAAATCAGAGAGTTCTGAATCTGGGTTCTGCTTTTTATTCCAAGAGAATCGCCAGTCCGATAAGAGATTGTAGTGGATACGTACAAAAAAAGTGCATGGGGCTTAAAACTTAAAACGACAAATTTTTATTTAAGTGCCCAAATTGTATGTACCTAAAAAAAGCTAAAATTTTTATTCAGCCACAATATTTTCTTATTAGTTTTTTAACTTTTTGTAAGGTTGTTCTTTAATATTATTGCCAATACCCTGGCAGTATTTGGGACATGGGTTCCTAAAATTGTCAGTATGCAATCTTTTTTAAAAAGCAATAATATTTTTTTTAACGCCCTGCAGTTTGTTTATTTTTTACCCACAAAGATATGTTAATTGTCAATGTAGTACAGTTTCAGGAGATTTCAAATAAATTTAAATGCAGAAAAAAATAAAATGTCTTAGCATGGCAATAATTGGCCCACCCACCTTATTTCAAAATTCACTTCTTAAGTATTTTTGTGAAAATCGATTTATTCGTCAGTTTAGGAAAATTCGTAAATAAAAACAGATCTATCGTATTTTAATATAATTGGTATTAATAGTTATTTATGTACCAAGGATATTAAGTAGATGTTTATGCCCTGAGTGAGACGATATACAAACCAGAGAAACTCTGTCCCGAGGGTTCGTAATTGCAAACTAGTTTTTAATTGCAAAAAAAAAGTATAAATCAATATATTTTTAAAAAAATCTGAAAATTCAATTTTATTTTAACACTATCGTTGCTAGGGAAATGCTGTATTAATAAGTTAATTAAAAACGGTTTTTTGTGTTTTTATGCCCGAGCGGCCATAAAGTGCACTTTGTGCCCGCGCGGGCCATAAAAAGCACTTTGTGCCCGCGCGGGCCTTAAAATGCACTTTATGTCCGCACGGGCATAAAGTACACTATTATGTAGTTGGTAACTAAGCAATAAAAACACAATAATAAACTAAGATGGCATAAAATATATTAAATTTTATATTAAGTATTAAAATAGACTACTTTATTCTATTCTACCTCCCCTTAATATTCATTTTAAATTTTCATTAGTAGGTACATATATTTTAATTATTTTTGTCGAAAATTAAAATTCTGATAAAATAATATTATGTTGATCCAAAATATTAAAGAACACAGCCACACAAAAAAAATTATATCCAGAGACTAGACCAACTCATTATTATATTTTCGGGGTCGCCGAAGCCGAATATGACCTCAAAATTGCTCCATAAGATCACATTTTGTTTATACACTCAAAAAAAGGGTGCGAAAATTCCTTCACTTCAGATGTTTTTAAGTGTAGAAAAAAATTGTGACCTGATGGAGCAATTCCAATCTCAGCGACCTCGAAAGTATAAAAATGAGTTGGTCTAGTCTCTGGCACTTAATTTTTTTTGGTGGCTGTGCATAGAAAACCAAAAAAAAAATTAAAAAAAAGTGCCAGGGACTAGACCAACGCCTAAAAATATTTTCGGGGTCGCTAAAATCGAATATGACTTCAGAATTTCTCCAACAGGTCACATTTTTTTCTACACTTAAAAAAGGGTGCAAAAATTCCTTAAATTCAGATGTTTTTATGGGCAGAAATTGTGATCTGATGGAGCAATTCTGAGGTCAGATTCGGTGTCAGCAACCCCAAACATATAATACGAAAAAAATTTTGTGTGGCTGTGGTATCAATGGTAGGTATTATTAAAATATCTACTTAGATTTTTTGCCTCCTAACTTATTCTATTCTATTCTATTCTAAATTCTGAAAAATAACCTGTATTACCTTTCCATAGTGTGGACCCAATCAAGCGTAAATCAAAGCCGAAATTAAGTATAGCTCGGGTCCAAGGCTGTCTGGCGAGGCAGGCTTGCACAGTGTGTACCTAGCTTAACATCTAAATAATAAAATCGTCCTATCTGCTAAAAGCCTCTCAATATGTGTTGGTAAGAGTGTCACAAAATTCTTCTTTTATCTTATACATTCTTTTTTTTTGTTTCAAGAATCGAGCCATAATTTATTTACACCAGACGTCTTACACGGTAATATATTGCAGTAAAGCAGAGCCGGTTGAGTATTTTAGTGCCTTAAGCTAAACTACTTGTTTATAAGGCAAAATTAATTGAAAGTACAAAAATAGATATTGCCTAAAATTTCTATGAAAAACAGTTTTACATTTGTTTTTGTTAATTTAAGTAAATGTGTTATAGATTTATCAACAATATAATAGATCTATTATAATGTTATTATATATATATATATATATATATATATATATATATATATATTTTTTTAATTAGGTTCATAGATTTAGCACGTATATATGAACTTTCTAAAGGTAGTCTTAAATGTGTGGTTATTTTGCTTTAAATGGGCAATATGGCGCACTTAAAGGCGCAAGGAAATTATTACTCAGATAACCAGAATAGTTTAAAACTAGTGCACTAAATGCGAGATTATTATAGTCTAGAAACATCCTTTAAATGTCCCCAAATGCACACAACTATCGCTAATAATATAGCTCGCATTTTTATTCCCATTTTTTAATCTATTCAGATACTTCAAATAGCATGCTATTTTCGACATAAAATATATAAAAAATATCAACCTAAAATAGTTCCTTAGATCATGATATTTCATAAAATAATATTTTAATATAAAAGCTTGCACTTAAAAGTGCAAAAATGGAAGCTTCATAACCGAGGTAAATTAAAGCAGTATATTTTTGACTTAAAATAGTTTATTATTAGCACGTTCTCAATTGAACCAATATAAACTATACATATTTACGCAATAAAATCGGTAATTTTTAGGTCATCTTAAATTGTATCTTATAAAGGAACATATTATCGACCTAAAATAATTTATTAATTTACCCCCAAAAACTAGGATTTAGTATTAAAGATGGAGCATGTCAAAATAAGAGCTTAAATTAATGTTAAATAGCGCTTTTAGACTTACAATTGGACGTAGATATGCAAAAAGAAACCAAGCGCAAAATTCCGAAAATAAGTTATATGCATCAAAAGTTGCCTATATATATATTACATTTTGCAACAAGGAACCAAGCAAACTATTAACCCTACTCAATATTATTGACGAAAAGAACCATTGCAAAACATACAATTAGTAGTCCTAAGCTGGTCGTCCAGTCTTTATTCAGTCCGAACTGAATGACCTCTGGCCTAACGATAACTAATTGCTAAAGAAAAACTAAAGGACTTAATTTGGCATTTAATATCCAAAGATTGCCTAGAGTTTTCTTCTGTGCTTTATGCAGACGGTACTGTTGAAGACGATTTGGACGGGTTTCGATGTGTTCTAGACTTTGAGCAAGATAATTAAATAATACTACCCATAAAAGCATTTGTTCAAAAAAAATTTTTTCCAATTAATTTATTTGTTGATTTAACCTATTACTCAAAACATAATATGCAAAAAAGAACCAAGCGACATTTTCAACAAAAAAAAAATGTTTAGAAATACAATTTAAGAAGTGGCGAAAACCACAAGCAATGAAGTGCAAGAAAGTGCAATGAGAACTTTGTATTTTTTTGTACTGATTTTATTATGCTGCAAAAACTTTAAACCTCATTTTCTCAAAACTTTTTGTCGCTTGGTTCCTTTTTGTATATCTATGGCCAATTGTAGCATCCATTTTCCATTAAATTTTTGAGAAATATTTTGTACGTCCAAATACTTATTCCATTTTTCTTGATATATCAAAGCAACTTTATTATAATTATGGAATATTTTTAAATTAGATTTTCTCAAAAACATATTTTTAAAATAATTTTATTTTGGTTTGGTTTTTATGGTTTTTAACTATCTAATTTAGTTTTTCTTGTTTTTTTTTTTAAATTCTGACGTAAAAGAAAAAATATACTATATTTTAAATTAGATTTTTTTTAATAAATTTAAAATTCAACCCTTTAGGAGAGGAGCTATCTCGAAAACGTACCGATCAAAAAGTGTTTATTATCAGATTCTAGGCATGAAAATATATGCAGAAAACAGTTGCAAAACCCTTGTAAACTATGATGTTATTTTGTAGAATTTTGATACTTAGCTAAGATGGGACCATAGCTTGGATTATAAAAAATAAATAAAAAATTTAATTTAAAGTCGAATTGAAAATCTTTACCTTTGATTACACTGTAACAAGACCCCCTCTCAAATAAAATTTTTGCGGTGTTTGTCCGCCTAGTGTTATTTTCATTTCTTTAAATATACAATTTAGGTCCAAAGATAGTTTATTTTATGCAATATAAATGTTTCCAGTTTCAATTATATAGCCGGTTAAAACAATAAATATGTTTGACAGGCGGGTCTACAAGTCTTCCAAGTTTGGTCCCAATCCGTGACATCGAAGTTAAATCGTGTTTAATATCACGCAATTTACCCCATATGGCCATATGTATATTGCTTACGCGTATTTTGAATCACTTCGAAGGGGGCTAATGTTAATAAAATCTAAATAAAAATCTTGATGTATTCAAAATCCACCAAGTACTTGTTAGTTATTGTTTATTGTTTATCATATCCTACTTGCCATGAAATAGGTTTATATTTGATTAATATCACAGACCACCATAGACTTAGATCTTGATTGTTGTCAATAGTTATAAGTTACGCTAAGTGCGCATCCAGAGGGCGCCACTCTTGACATTTATCAACTGTCATTTATCAGTCAATATATAACTGTAAATATTTAGTTTGTAGTCCAACTAAAAAAACTTTTTTTTTAGTAATGTCTATTTCAAATATATTTTTACAAGATTAAATTTATTTTATTAATAAAATTATAAAAAATTATACACTGCTATAAAATACATACAGAAATATATAACAAATATAGAAATAATTTTTTATAATATAAAAACGATTAAAATTGGACAAAAAAAGTTGCGCTTCAGCTTCTTTTAGCAAAACTCTTGAGCTGTGTAAGAGATTGTCAGTTTTAAGAAAATATATTTTTTTTAAAGTAATAGTAATGATATTGCAATTAAATTTTTTACTCCTGTAGTTTAAAATACTGGGCCTTTTCTATCCATACGTTGAAACATTCTCCTTTCCATAGGGCTAATCAATATTTTTTGGAAAGCCGGTCAAATACATATTCAATATTTTCGATGTTTACTTACTTACTAGCTTTTTGGAGTTAAATTATTTTTTATTTATTAAATAATATATTAGAAAGCCATCGGAGTCCCAAATAACTATTAAGCATGTGCTAGGGACTTCTTTTAACATACAAAATCCAAAGTATTGGTCAAGCAGTTTTTCTGACAGCTAGTTTTAAAACTTCTTAGTTTTTTCTTGATTCCTACAAATTCCTCGTATTTTCCGATTTTTCTTTTCTCTTATTAAGTAATTGATAAAATATTTTAGGAATATTTAACTTCAATATTTTAGTAAATATTTTAGGGAAATTTAATATCACTGTCATTAAATGCCCTCTGGATGCTCACTGTAAAACACAAGTTTAGAAAGAAATCTGTAACATAAAACTGACGAAATTTTTTAAAAAGCATTAATCGGTTTTATCAAGGTGGGCATTTAAATCGTACATTTTACAACATAGTTTGATTTAGTTTGACAGGTAAGAATTAATTTTTAAAGTAAGGTTATTTATTTGCCAAATTCAAAACATATCAAAGCCAAAACACAGTATCCGCTTTGATTTTTTTTCTAAAAATTAAAATTAGTAGAATAAAATATATCGGAAAAATAAAACAACCTAATTTACATAACTTTTCTAATTATTATTATTTTTATTATTATAACAATAATTTAAATGGTAAAATACAAAAAACTAACAAAAAATCCAGTACTTACTGTATTTTATCCTTGGGGTTTTTGTCAAAAGCTTATCCCAACTTTTAAAATCTCTTGTCAAAATGATTTGATGTAAAATTTACGATTTCAATGCCTCCCTTGATAAAACCGATTAATACTTTTTAAAAAAAATCATCGTTTCTATGTTGGTTTGTGATTAATATTATGCTATTTTAGCAGCAATCTTTTGACAGTTTTTAGCAATACATGTCAAATATGAGGTGTGCCCAATGTGGTATACATGGCCTCAGAGACCACCTTTAACTTTCAATTTTGCCGGGTTTCGATTATATTCGGAGGTAATAGTATGTAATATACCTGGAGGTGTATTTGTAGGGCTATTAAAAGGTATCGAAAAACGGCATTTGAAATTATTTTGGACCCGCTGCCAGAAATGTTGTAAACTTTTTACTGATTGTTTTTTTAAACTACATTAATCAGTTTGAAAAACGTTCTTTTCATATATTGTAGTTGGTAACTAATACACTTAAATTTTTTTTTGTAATCAATAAAATCCGTCCAAAATAATAATAGGCTAAATTTAAAATATTGGTCTAGGAGGCCCAATGAAGATTAAGTTTCCCATATAAAATCTTAAAAGCGTTCACCTATAGGGTCTTAATTGGCCAATAGCAGGTACTGCTGGTGCACAAAACACGCGATGGCAAAGACGCAAAAATCAGCTTGGCAGTCAACCTATTAATAGTAATTTATGTAAAATGGTTGTTACGGATCATCGAATCAAATATAAATAAATTTCTCAATAATATTAAAACTACTGGTTCTGATGAAACTTAATCTTCTTAGCCACTACGAATTGGATGGCATGAATAAGGCGTCTCTGCAGGATATCACTGACTGTATGACCACAATCGTTCACATAATACTCCTTTGATATAGGGCTCTAATTCAATTCAATAATATGTTTATAAAAAATCCCAGTTAAAGTAGTTACGTATTTATACAAAAAAAAAGACCTGTAATTTGTACTGGGGGGTGGTTCACTAGTTAAAAGCAGGTGTACCATTTTGTTCGAAGTATCCCAAGTACTGTCCAATATTACAGTATAAAAAGTTCTTCAGAATACTTGAAGTTGGTGTACAAAATCTCGATATAGAAGAAAAAAACTCAAAAATAAAAGTAACTAAGCATGTAAAACCAAATTTGAATGCAAAAGTTAGTTAAAAGGGTTGGTCAACTATAGTAGAGAAAAAGATGCAAGTCGCTTGTAAAACAAGTTTACACTACGATATTTCATAAACGCTTTGACCCAGTGACTTGGAACAAAGATTTTCTAAGTAGTAAACAAAATTTGTTCCAAATTTCAAGTCTCTATGTCAAAAGTTTCTTAAAATATCCTAGTGTAAAGTTGTTTTGCAAGCGACTTGCATCTTTTTCTCTACTATAGTTGACCAACCCTTTTTACTAACTTTTGCATTCACATTTGGTTTTACATGCTTGGTTACTTTTATTTTTGAGTTTTTAGGTCTATATTTTTTTGTCCAAATTTTGTTTGGGGCTTTTAAACGTTTATAATATTTTTTAAAGATAGTAAAAATTAATATGTATTTTTGTTAATAAGGTGGCTGAATTTGACTCCACACCCTGGGGTCGAGAGTAATAATTTTTAAATTTTTATAATATGTTCGCAAAATTTTTTATAGTGTTCTGGAGGTTGCTGAAACTAAATCTGATAATAAAAAAAATCCAAACACCTCCCCCGGAGGGCAGAGCCAAATATAGCGCAGTTCACCAGGTAAGCTTTTTACACTCTAGTATTATAATTTAATGGTATTATTATTGTATATTAAAGTACTAGTTTCATAACATACGTTTTTAGCGCACGTTTTCTAAAGTACTAGTGCGCTAAAAACGTGTTATGAGTGCTTTATCCATTTTTTTTTCTATTTTGCTCTAAAATTTAAAAAAACTAACATTTAAATTGATGACTGATTTACAGATTTTTGTTTCGGGTTGGCATTACAGTTTTTGCCATGCTTAAAATTCTAAGAACGAATATTATTTTGATATATTTTATAGTAATTTCTTCTCTTTTTTACTACAAGTAACAAAGCCACATTTTTAACACGGTAAAACATAACGTCTTGTAAATTTCAGGACGTCGTATCTCAAAAAAGACAACTTTACAGGAATGAGAAATAAATCTTTTTCGCATTATTCATAGGTTGAAAATGTACTTTTTTAATATAAACTTAATACATTTTTAATGATTAACTTACCTTAAGTCATTTTATTGTATATAAAATAAATAAATACAAATAAAAACCTAATGTTTATAGATACGACATTTTGATGCTCAAAATTAATAATTTTTTTTTAAGATACGAGCTTTGAAACATTATTAGCGGAACGCACCTCTTGCATCGCATGCGCAGTGTTATTCAAACTGTCATTTTGCCAAGGTTGATTTAAACACCGATCAGCTGATCGGTGGATTCATAGAACAAAATATATATGCAAAAGGTCCGTTCCAAGTCAGTTAACTAGATTTAAGAGATACGAGGTTTTAAAATTTATTAATCTGTAATCATCTAAGATACGACGTTACTATTTTGCTTATATTTTTGTTATTTAAAAAAAATAGCAGGTGAAACTTATTTTTTAGATGTAAATTAATAATATAAAGCGTTTAAATCCAAAATCTCAAAATCGAAAAAAATTGAGATACGACGTCCTGAAATTTACAAGACGATAACCTAAACACAAAATTTTGTAGAAAATTAAACTTTAAAGCGACGTTCACATTTGCAAGGAAAACGTCAAGCGATAGGCTTTTGTCTGTTGCCAACCCAAAAGAAAAAAAAAAGTAGAGACCTCTTATGGCCCTATAAGAACAGGCAAAATGCGTGTGATTATGAGCTTATAAGAGTCGCAAAATAGAAAAATACTATTATAATTTATAAATAGTGATCGCGGATTTGGTATACATGACAGTCGCAATTAAATATAATTGAAACATATGTGCTTAAATTCAACTTTAAATTTTATTTAATTAAATTGTACGTATACTAGACATCTAAATGTTAATAATATGTTGCGTAATTATGTTTAAACATTAAACCGATTCGAACATGAATTGAATACCAAACTCGCAATCATTGTTTATAAAAAATAGGTAAAAATAATTTTACCTTGGTTATTATGTAGACTTCTTTTAACAGCCATCGGTGGAAAATATTCTTGTACACGGGCCGTACCCTAATGGCCCGTGCTCGGCACAAGCTTCAAGTTCTTCTACCCACGCAGACCACATTCATAATAAAAAAAAATCCACCGGAAATACAACATATTTAATCTTGAATATCTAATGCTTATTGTTGGCGAAAAAAGGCCACAAAACTCTTTCATTGAAAGTTTCATGTTGTTATTTTTTAACCTTTTTTATTATTTTTGTCAACCTGTATAGGTAGATGGCGCTAATAAGCTAGGTTCGTTATTCCTGCTTGCTCCGAAATAAACTAAAATTCTAAGATTCTAAAGTGTAAAAAAAATCAAAAATTGTGTTTTACGTTATATATAAATACCAGTGCTCTAGTTCTAAAGAAAAATTTCCGAAGTAAGTGTAAAAATGCCACCAAAACTTACAATAGAATTACTGAGTACCAGGATCGAGAAAATGGCGGCTGATATGCAAAAAGACCTCCAAAACTTCAAAGCCGACCTGCTGAATGAGGAAACATCGGAAGATAAAAACAATCCACTTATATTAAAATTTAAAACAATGGAAAGTAAGATTGATTCTTTTGCAAATAAAGTAAGGGAAGAAATTATCCAATTAAAAAGGCAGGCCGAATTTACGCAAACAAAAATAAATTCCGTCGAAATGAATGAAAACGTAAAATACTTAATATTTCATGGT
Organism: Brachypterus glaber; assembly: GCA_958510825.1. NCBI lineage: Eukaryota > Metazoa > Arthropoda > Insecta > Coleoptera > Kateretidae > Brachypterus > Brachypterus glaber. The sequence continues at coordinate 25,580,896 of OY294047.1, read as the reverse complement.
ATAAAAGAAGACAACATCTGTAACTACGAAAAGGTAAAAAATATGATAAAAAACGATATGAATTTGGACATTAAAAAAGAAGATATAAGTACGTGCTATCGCATAGGCAAAAAACAGGACAACACACAAATACGCCCGCTTGCTGTTCAGTTTTGTCGCGTATGGCAACGGGACATAATATTTTATAATAAAAAGCAATTAAAAGGTAAAAAAACTATGATAACCGAAATGTTAACTAAGGAAAATTTACGTCTGTTTAAACCGTGCAAAGAAAAATTCGGAAATTCAACATGGACATATCGAGGTTTTATATATGCGTGTGTAAACAACAAAAAAGTACTTATCAAAAGTGAACAGGACCTACTTAATTATTTGTAAACAAAAAACTGTAAGTTATAAACTTTTACTTTATTTTCTGATTTATTGTTCATATAAATGGTGTTAAAATTTGGGTAAAAATACAAGGAGCATGAGCCCTGTAAAGACATTTAGTATATATTTCGCTTTATTTTTTGAATTATTCATTTTTTATGTTTCCTTTTATAAATAATAATGATCTTAATATTTTTAAAAACCAAACAACCGAAAACATTCAGGAATGTAAACAAATTATAAAAGAGTTTGGCAGTAATAAATTTAATCTACTTCACACTAATATTAGAAGTGTAAATGCCAATTTTGAGACCCTAGAAGTATATTTAGACCAATTTGACCATATTTTTGATGTTATTATTTTAAGTGAGACCTGGTGTGTCGAAAATTTTTCTCAATTTAATCTTGCAGGGTATAAAACCTATTATAATAATAGTAAAATAAATAAAAACGATGGTGTAATAATATATATCAAAAGCGAAATAAATCACAAAACAACTATTCATAAGTGTGAAAATTTTACGTTTATTAGATGTGAACTTACAACACTAGACCAAAAGTTATCTATTACCGGGATTTATAGGTCCCCAAATTCAGATACAAAAAAATTTACCAATTATCTTGAAAGCTATATAAACAATATTTGTCATAACAGTAATGAATTAATTGTAGGAGACACAAATATTAATATTTATAACTCTGACAATGTTACAGAACAGTATCGTAACTTATTAGCTGAGAAAGGGTTTGTTTCATTAATTAATACTGATACGAGGGTAAAGCAAAATACAAGAACTTGTATTGACCATATTTATTTTAAAACTAATTTATCTTTTGAAAATATTCTGACCACTACACTACAGCAAAAAATAAGTGATCACTATTTGCAAACTTTTTCACTAAAAAACTTTTTAAAGCCGGTTGTATTACACTCAAAAACTGTAAACAAAATAAACTACACAAAATTAAAACAAAACCTTCTAAATGTAAACTGGGATGAAACTATTTCTAATCTTAATATAAACGAAGCTGTTGAAAAGTTTGTGTCAACCCTCCAAGAAAACATTAAACAATCTACAAAAACCATACATATAAAAAAACACAAACGTAAAACATGGATAACGGAAGCTTTAGTAACCTCAATTAACATAAAAAACAATATGCATAAGGACGTACAAAAAAATCCAAATGACATTGCCCTTTTAAATTCATACAAAAGGTATAAAAACAAACTTAATTCTTTGGTAAAAAACGCAAAATACAAATACTACAGTACAAAAATTAGCAATAATTTAAATGATCCGTCTAAAATTTGGGAAATAACTAAAGAATCTATTAATAAACAAAATTTAGAATCAAAAACAATTTCAAAAATTAAATTAAATTCTGGTAACGAAATTAACGATCCCAAACAAATAGCGGATAATTTTAATACTTTTTTTGTAGAGTTAGGGGAAAACTTGGCACAAAATTTGGACAAGGCAGACCCTGCGTTTATTGTAGGCGAGAGAAGGTGTGGTAGTTCCATGATTTTAGAGCCAGTTACAAAGCTAGAAATCAAAAATATTATAAGTACACTTAAAAATGGTAAATCCCCTGGGTTGGACGGCATAACCGCGGAAACTGTAAAAGAAACATCTGTGTTTTTAGTTGAGCCCCTTACTAAATTAATTAATTTAAGTTTTGAACAAGAAGAATTTCCAAACATTTTAAAAATAGCTGTTGTAACACCAATATTTAAGGCTGGCGAAAGCAAAAACATGGAAAATTATAGGCCTATCTCTTTAACCTCAATTATCAGTAAAATTTTTGAAAAAGTAATAAAATCCAGAATGGAATCCTTCATTAAAAAGTATAGCATATTAAACAGCCAACAATTTGGTTTCCGCAGCGAGCTTTCAACCCAGGATGCAATTACCACTCTTATAAGTAAAATATATAAAAATCTAGATATTTCTAGGCCCTCTATTGCAATTTTTCTCGATGTAGCAAAGGCTTTTGATACTATAAACCATAAACTACTTTTGCGCACGTTAGAAAGCTACGGTTTTAGAGGAAAAATATACAACTTAATTAAAAGCTATCTTACAAGCAGAACTCAAATTGTCAAAATAGGGAATAGCCTAAGTTACAAAAAAGTTGTTAAAACCGGAACCCCCCAGGGGACGGTCCTTGGACCTTTATTATTTATTCTTTATGTCAATAGTATATTTTTACAAATATCAGAAGGGTTAATAGTATCATTCGCCGATGATACGGCTGTCTACATCGAGGGAAATTCTTGGCTGGAGGTGAAAGCAACTGCCGAAAGATGTTTAAAAAAACTATTTAACTGGTTCAATCATAAACTTTTAAAAATAAATTATTCAAAAAGCAAATTTCTTGCTTTTACATCATATACACAAAATTTGCCTGAATTAAGCAGCCTTAAAATTCATAGTAATTGCAATAACCAGTTAAATTGTTCTTGCACTGCAATTGAAAAAACAGATAAAATAAAATATTTGGGTCTAACAATTGATTGCCACCTGCGATGGAACTACCATATTTCTGACGTCTGCAATA
>OY294047.1:25401739-25577759 GCA_958510825.1 Brachypterus glaber | reverse complement strand
TTATAAAAATAAAGACATATTTTTTATCTCATGGTGGAGAGTCTGGGGATTTAACCTTACACATGTCAATTGAAATATATCATAAAATTGTCTGGTACCCTTAACCAGAATGTTTTTTTAGAGATTTAAACAATTTTTGACAATAAAAGACCTTCCTGATCCCAATTTGCTACAAAATCACACACACAGTGTCAAAATTTTATCATAAAGCTTGTTATTAAATTTTGCAACTGTGCGTTTTATTTTGAAACAAATTAGGGATGAGGGAGGTCTTTTATTGTCAAAATTGTTTAAGTTGCTAAAAAAACTTGAAAAAAACATTCTGGTTAAGGGTACCAGACAATTTTATGATATATTTCAATTAACATGTGCAACGTTAAGAGTCTGGGGGGTCCCAGACTCTTCTTTTTTTTTTTGAAATCCTGCGATTTTTTTTTTTTTTTTTGGCTGAATCCATACAAAAAAAATCAAGATCTCATGATTTTAAGGGTCCCCGATTTTTTTAAGTGTCAGATTCTATTTCGGCGTCACAAAATGAATAGTAATACCATAGTTTTCATTAGAAATCCTGACTTTTATTTTATTTTGTGGGGCTGTATAGTTTATATAATTTATACATTTTGTTTTGTTTAAATTATTTACTTCCTTTGAAGAAAAAAATATTAAAAAAAAATGTAAAATTAGTCATCTTACCAACAGGAGAAAAAAAAAATAAGAACAAGCCCTGAAAATATGTAATGCTACGCATTGCATTATATATTATTCACAGTAAATAGTAGGTATATTGCATGTCACAAATACTAAAAAAAATAATTTTCAAAAAAAAAATAACAAAAAAATACATTAGATCTTTTTTAAAAATGAAAAATGATTGAAAAAAAAAGCTTTCAAAAAAAACATATTTTTTTATTTTTCAATTTTTTTATTAAATTTTCTTTTTGCAAAAAATGAAAAATTTTTTTGAAAAAAACAATCTAAAAAAACTTTTTTCAAAATTTTTTCATTTTTTTATTTATTTATTATTTTTTTTTTTGTTGTAGAATTGATCCTTATAATAAAAGTAATCATCATCATTCAGCATTTTTCGATTTTTTTAAAAGTTTAACCCCCCCTAACTTTGTTGTTTTTTTTTGGGGAGATTACTTTCAAAAATAATAGGGATCTTTTTTCGTAGAACTTGATTGTTCCTGAAATTTGAATACGGATTATTCGTCCTTGAGTTATCGTGTCTACAAAAATCGTGACATCAGACGGACGGCCAGACGGACAGACGGACAGCCGGATAGCCAGACATTTGAAAAAAAAAGTTGCTTATTTTTTCATGAAACTAATTTATATCCAAGAATTTTTTGTCTAGGACGATGTTTGATTTTTTTGAAAATTCGAATATACCGTATAATATTATTCTAGCGCTGCAGCGCGCTGGTGCTATGAATAATATAACAAGAAAAATAGCTTAAAACTTGTTAGGATAATGAAGGGTATTTTAATTTTCACAAAAATCACAAATCGAAATATTTATTTTGGCTTCTTTTGAACTCATTTCATTGCAGTAAGCATAGGCCCATAATATGCAGCTATAGCATTAAAACCATACCTTATTATCTTTACCAATATCTCCGCATATTAGACAGTCCTTTTTATTCGAAACGGCTACATCGATATTTTTTATGTATATTACAGTATCGTCATCTTACCCGAATTTGGTATTCGTCATCTTATCCTCATACACTGATATTATTTAAATAATAATAATTGTTGTTAAAATTTAATTTAAAACTCAATTTTAATTTTAGGTATTTAAAATATAATAATTTTAACAATGTATATTATATAAATTCCAGGCCAATACTCACCCATAAAATTTTAGTCACTAAAGTTGGTACACTTGAAATTACATCGAGTCACTCATTTAATCAAAAATGGCTTCTACGTAGACCAAGTTCGTTTTGGAAGGAATAACACTAGCGCTCTCATTTAGTGCTCAGTTAGTTACCACAGACTGCAACTGTTGCTACATTTGTTGACATTCGCTTGTTATAGACGAGTCGTCATCTTACCCAATTCGTCATCTTAGGGCCCCTTCCCCTACGTTTATTTTGTACCCCAAAAAAAAAGAAAAAAATGAACTAAAATTACACAGATTTGTACCAAAGTACTTTATATGCGTTGTTTGCAGTCTCAAATATTAAAGGAGATGATTCTATATAAAAAAATGTGAAAAACCACTATAGGTGCAGAAGCGAACTCTAAGTGAGTCCAAATCTTTATTTTGACTTCTTTTAAACTCATTTCATTGCAGTAAGCATAGGCCCATAATATGCAGCTATAGCATTAAAACCATACCTTATTATCTTTACCTATATCTCCTTTTCATTCGAAACGTCTACATCGATATTTTTTATGTATATTATAGTATCGTCATCTTACCCAATTCGTCATCTTATCCGCATACACTGATATTATTTAAATAATAATAATTGTTGTTAAAATTTAATTTAAAACTCAATTTTAATTTTAGGTATTTAAAATATAATAATTTTAACAATGTATATTATATAAATTCCAGGCCAATACTCACCCATAAAATTTTAGTCACTAAAGTTGGTACACTTGAAATTACATCGAGTCACTCATTTAATCAAAAATGGCTTCTACGTAGACCAAGTTCGTTTTGGAAGGAATAACACTAGCGCTCTCATTTAGCGCTCAGTTAGTTACCACAGACTGCAACTGTTGCTACATTTGTTGACATTCGCTTGTTATAGACGAGTCGTCATCTTACCCAATTCGTCATCTTAGGGCCCCTTCCCCTACGTTTATTTTGTACCCCAAAAAAAAAGAAAAAAATGAACTAAAATTACACAGATTTGTACCAAAGTACTTTATATGCGTTGTTTGCAGTCTCAAATATTAAAGGAGATGATTCTATATAAAAAAATGTGAAAAACCACTATAGGTGCGGAAGCGAACTCTAAGTGAGTCCAAATCTTTATTTTGACTTCTTTTAAACTCATTTCATTGCAGTAAGCATAGGCCCATAATATGCAGCTATAGCATTAAAACCATACCTTATTATCTTTACCAATATCTCCTTTTCATTCGAAACGTCTACATCGATATTTTTTATGTATATTATAGTATCGTCATCTTACCCAATTCGTCATCTTATCCGCATACACTGATTTTATTTAAATAATAATAATTGTTGTTAAAATTTAATTTAAAACTTAATTTTAATTTAAGGTATTTAAAATATAATAATTTTAACAATGTATATTATATAAATTCCAGGCCAGTACTCAACCATAAAATTTTAGTCACTAAAGTTGGTACACTTGAAATTACATCGAGTCACACATTTAATCAAAAATGGCTTCTACGTAGACCAACTTCGTTTTGGAAGGAATAACACTAGCGCTCTCATTTAGCGCTCAGTCAGTTACCACAGACTGCAACTGTTGCTCCATTTGTTGACGTTCGCTTGTTATAGACGAGTCGTCATCTTACCCAATTCGTGATCTTAGGGCGCCTTCCCCTACGTTTATTTTGTACCCAAAAAAAAAAGAAAAAAAGAACTAAAATTACAAAGATTTGTACCAAAGTACTTTATATACATTGTTTGCAGTCTCACATATTAAAGGAGATGATTCTATATCAAAAAATATGAAAAACCACTATAGGAACATAGGTGTGGAAGCGAACTCTAAGTGAATTGCGACCCTTTAAAGCTGTAATAAAAATAACATTTTTAATTAATGACGAGGTTCTGCATGTAAACTAACCGTAATAAGGCCCATCTTCGTATGTCATATTCATGTACTTATTTTAACCAGGGACGTGCGAAACGAGGGGACATCAGTTTTTTGCCCCAAACTTTTTTCTGTGCAACTTTTTTATAATTTTATTATTGGAGCATGATGTATCAGGTCAAAATACACAGAAAATGTAATCTTGGTGTAATACTGTAGGATTAACCGTTTTCGAGATAAATTCATTTGAAGGTGCAATTTCACGTTTCGAGGACTAAAAATAAAATACCTAATAAAATGTTGAAAACCAAAATTTCAATTATGCTGTGTAAATATACGTCAAAAACCAAGAAAAAAAAACTAATTTACAGGTACTTCCAAAAACAATCCTAAGGAGCTATGGTCTCCTAAAAATGCTCAATTTTTAAAGAGCCATAGTAAGACCAATTTTTCGACCTGCATGTATAGAAACTTTTTTTAACAGTTTTTGATGAAAAATCATCCGACATCGTTGAAATTTTGGTTTTCAACATTTTAGTATTTAATTTTTAGTTCTCATAACGTGAAATTTGCCCCAGGGCAGTAGCGAAGAAGAGATGGGGGGGGAGGAAGGTAAAAAATTACAACTTTTTTTAGCCTAAAAATACAACTTTATTTGCCCTAAAATACAACTTTTTTCCTCCAGAAAAAGCTTTGTGCCTGACAGTTCTGCCAAAACTTGGCGCTCCTAGCAAAACAGAAAATACTCTAAAAAAAGCTCTGTGCCTGACGGTTTCTACCGAGACTTGGCACCCTACCTTAAAAAAAAAGCTTTGTCACTGACGATTTCTACCGAGGCTTGGCAAACATACCTTTTTTATGTACTTTGACCTAAGGAGTCATGTTCCAATAATAAAATTACAAAAAGTTACACAGAAAAAAGTTTGGGGCAAAAAACTGATAAGCCCACCCCCAGTTTTACAGCCCCTGGTTAAAATAAGTACATGAAAACAACGAAGATGGGTCTTATTATTTCAAAGGGTACCAGAGTTATTTTTATTACAATTTTAATGGGTCGTAACTCCCTTAATGTTCGTTTCTGGACCTATGTTCCTATAGAGGTTTTTCATGTCCGTATGTCACGTTTTCTTTTCGGCACGATAACTCAAGAAAGAATAATCCGATCGAATTAATACTTCAGCAAAAATCGATCTTGGTAAGGAAACGAAGCCTAATGGACCTGAAAAGAATCCCATTAAAAATAAGAAAGTTATGGGTAGTTAAACATTTTAAAAAAATCGAAAATAGTGGAAGAAAATCTTTGATCGACTTATTTTCTTCAGAAAAAAAACTAATTTTATTACAAATATCAATCTTACCAAATTTGAAAACAAAAAGTCCCCCAAAAACAAAAAAGTTATAAGGGACACAACTAAAAAAATGGAAACATTCCAAAACAAATTAATTAAGTTAACCCGAGTTTAGTTTAGATTAGTTTAGTGTATTACTTGAAAAAATATTACAGAAACATGGAGAGCCCCAAATAAGCTCTTGGCTTGTGCTAGGGGCTCCATTAATTTTGAAAAAAAAAATATATTCAAATTTTGGCGTTTCAGAATTTTCACGGGGCGAGGTCAATTTTCTAATTAAAAATCCTTCATCTGCGATTCACCTTCATTTCCACGGATTCTCTTCCTCTTTATATTCCTTCTCAACCATAATTCCAAATATAATTTTGCTTACAATAATTTTTATTAAAAAAAAATACTTTAAAAATTGACATGGCATTATTTTTCACATTATGTAATAATAAAAAGTTTACCTTTAAACTTAACCAGGAAAAATCTACTTGCAACTGCGACGGATGTGCTATAGAATACGAATTATTATATATTTTCAATATCTTCAATATCACTTTTTACAAAATCGCCTTCGGATCAGGGATAAACATTTTTCTTTTGGATAACAAAATTAAAAAACTGTGTCAATAGCTTCTTTCCGATGATGACATCATGACATTAAGTTTTGATTTAAATTTAGCTAATTTTAAGGTTTTAGTAAATCTTCCTTTTTTATTGTTTTGGTGAATTGCTTTAATTATACAAAAAAAAACACTTAAAAATAAAAATGACTTAATAACAAAAAGTCCATAAATCCTAGTTTTACAGAAGCTAAACGCATTAATATTTACTTTTTTTATTACAATTAGTTTAGTTTATAATTAGTTATACATTCTAGATCTATATATTGTATTAATTGATCTAGTTATTTTTTTATGACTGGTTAATTGATTTAGCTGGTTTTCAAATTTAAAATACGTATTTTTTCGAGGCTGGTTTTCATATTATTTGCAAACCGGAGTTGAACAGCTATTAAGCTTACTTTACTCCCGAGCGGAATAAAGTCGGATTAACATACTTACTTCGGAGCGGAGTAAGCTCAAAACAAAAAAGTCCAAGTGAACCGCATTATAGCTTATTCTAATCTAATTAACAAAAACCTACAATTAAAAAAAAGTTTGGTGTACGATACTTTGCCCAAAAATGGCGAGCAAATCAATTTTTTTTATAAATATGACAGATTTAAGCAACATTTTAAAGCTAAATTTTCTTTACCTATTTGTCAAAATGGAAGTACACTTTTACACATTTTCGTTTGGACTTTTTTTCAATATCTTCAATATCACTTTTTACAAAATCGCCTTCGGATCAGGGATAAACATTTTTCTTTTGGATAACAAAATTAAAAAACTGTGTCAATAGCTTCTTTCCGATGATGACATCATGACATTAAGTTTTGATTTAAATTTAGCTAATTTTAAGGTTTTAGTAAATCTTCCTTTTTTATTGTTTTGGTGAATTGCTTTAATTATACAAAAAAAAACACTTAAAAATAAAAATGACTTAAAAACAAAAAGTCCATAAAACCTAGTTTTACAGAAGCTAAACGCATTAATATTTACTTTTTTTATTACAATTAGTTTAGTTTATAATTAGTTATACATTCTAGATCTATATATTGTATTAATTGATCTAGTTATTTTTTTATGACTGGTTAATTGATTTAGCTGGTTTTCAAATTTAAAATACGTATTTTTTCGAGGCTGGTTTTCATATTATTTGCAAACCGGAGTTGAACAGCTATTAAGCTTACTTTACTCCCGAGCGGAATAAAGTCGGATTAACATACTTACTTCGGAGCGGAGTAAGCTCGAAACAAAAAAGTCCAAGTGAACCGCATTATAGCTTATTCTAATCTAATTAACAAAAACCTACAATTAAAAAAAAGTTTGGTGTACGATACTTTGCCCAAAAATGGCGAGCAAATAAATTTTTTTTATAAATATGCAACATTTTAAAGCTAAATTTTCTTTATCTATTTGTCAAAATGGAAGTACACTTTTACACATTTTCGTTTAAATATAAACATGTTGGACAAAATTACAAAAAAAAAAAATACCAAAGAGTACCAGAAGCAACTATTTTCATTTTTTTTGTGTTTACGAAATTTTTCTTGGAAAAAAAATTAAACAGAAATTTATAACGATAATATTATGTTTTAAATCGTCGCGATTCGACACAAAGGAGCCGAGAAAATAAAAAAAAACTCTTACGGAAAAAATTATTTGTTTTTAAAGGTAAAAAAAAAGATGGCTTCAGCCCTCTATAGAATGAAAAAAAATTGAAAGAATTGAAAAAGAACGCGCTGTTACCAGAGTTGTCCTTATTCATAAAATTTTCCGGTTAGGGGCTCTCTATACAGGGTGTTTTATTAGCCCGTTTACAAACTTCGGCAACGAAAAGAAGATCCAATTTTATGAAGAAATGCTTGTATAAACATAGGTCCTATCTTTCTTCCTTCAGATATTATAGGGTTTTTAAAAAATTTAAGTTGAAAAAACGTAGCCATGATTAAGCAAAACAAAATTTAGTAACTATCATTTTAAACAATTACCTGTCAAAAATTGTTTATTTATGAATTTACTACTAGTGAAAGAGAGTTTAGTTCGTCGTTGCCACTTATATTTTCAGGAAAATGGGCTAATTTTTGAATATGTAATTTAAAATGTTATTTTTACCTAAAATATGCATAATTTTATTTTAAAACATAACATTTTTATTTTTGTAGAACTTCTCTCTTTATCTTATCTAAATGTCAATGTCAGAAACAAACAATTTTTGAAATGTGATTGTTTAAAATATTAGTTACTAAATTTAGTTTGGCTAAATCATGGCTACTACGTTTTTTCAACTTAAAAATTTTAGAAACGCTATCTTCTGAACGAAGATAAATATGACCCATATTTATATGAACATTTCTTCAGAAAATTAAATCTTCTTCTCGTTGCCAAAGCTTGTAAACGGGCTAATAAAATACCCTGTATATTTCGTAATGCAAATTGTACCAAAATTCATACACTTCATGCCCCGGTTCTCGCGTTATTAAAGACTGTAGAGATTTTATATTTTTGGCTACCCCCCTAACACTCCCCCTATTTAGGAGGGTTGCCAAAACATGAAATCTCTACAGCCTTTAATATTGCGAGAAACGGGGTATGAAGTGTATGAATTATGGTAAAATTTGCGTTACGTAATATATGAACAGTCCCTTGTCCACTACTTGGTTCCAGCTGTCTTTTAAATGTTCTAAAAATACCAATTTTTATTTAAATAAGATAACTAGTATTGATTTTGTTTTGTTTAGTCACCTATGACAGACGCATTTGGAAAACCAAAATTGAAAAGTTGAAATATATGTATTTCTGACCTAAATAGTAGAATAGCGGTATGATAAAATGCAGTCGATATTTTTGTGACAGATCGTATAAAAATACACTTCCCAGTAAAAAAGCTTTTACATTTTTCGCCTCCGCGCGCGAAATAGATTTTTGGCGGGGGTCTTCATTTAGTAAAAATAAGTGCTATAAGAGCAAATCAAAGAACTTTTACCTCAAGAAGGAATATGATGAAATCTACCGTATGCTTTGTTTGAAGCGTGAACCAACTACGGTGGGGAGTGACTATTGTTTACACTTAGTACGCGTAAAGAGAGAAAGAATGTGTAAACTGACAGTCTAATGTCGTAAAATGACTGACAGGGTACAGTGTTGCCGATTGGAAACATATACTTTGGATATTTTATTGTAAATTTTAAGAAACATTAGTTCTGTATGAGTTTTATATGAACTATTAGTTTAATTTTAATAGATTTAAATATACTATATTATTAAACATAATTATAGTATACACAATAAAGTTTTTTACATTTTTAATTTAAGTATAATGATTTGAATTCATGATAAGCTGGAAACTACGCAACATCGCCACTAGGTAGCATGAAAGTCGACTAGCGACATCTACATTTTACACCACAAAGCTGTATCGCTTTTCTGTTAGTAAATAAACAAACAAAAAGATGACACCTTCATAAACATTGGTCTGAAATTACTTCTTGAGGTAAAAGTTCTTTGGAGCAAATAGTTAAAAAATTCAATTTCCAAAGGAAATTTTTCAAAAAAATTATTAAATATATAATGATTTATGTAATATTTTATTCTAATTGCGAATAAAATTAATGGACAGAGTTTGCTGCATTTAATGATTTAACTAATTGCAGCAATTTTATTTATTTATAACATGGTAATAAATAATCTTTCATATGGACATACTTATATGCCATTAATCAAAATATTATAAGAAAATTCTAAACGCTCGAACAAAAATAATTGTATTTAAACTGAATTACATTGTCTTTCTGTACAGGGTGTCAACGAAAATACTTAATGTTATCTAATGTTTTTTTTCTTCTATATACGGTAATGCATAATTTACCTGTATAAGTGATCCTAAAAACAATTCTAATCAAAAGTCGGAATACCTTGTATGTATTTATTAAAAGTTATCTGAACTGTTCCGAAAAAAGTAAGATGCAATTTATGAACAAAACACCTTTAAAAAACTATTTTATTAGAAAATTTGGATAAAAATATTGAAATTATCATAGTTAATGTCAAACAATTTTAACCTAAATAGTTTGGTGTATAACTTGATTTCAACAATGTTTTTGCTGTAGCAACGACATGTCCTGTTTCTAGGAAAATTTCTTGCGGTCTGAAATTGTGGCTATGTCGGTACTCTCCTGCAGAACCACTCAAACTATAGTACTCCGCATGAAAGAAAGTCTCCGACGTAAGGGGGAGGTATCATTCGCGCTCTCTTCTTTCCGTCAAGAGTGTTATACGGCGTGCGTGCATCCCACTTGCACACACATTTCAAACATATTTCGCGTAGCCACAGATCCGTGCGTCAAACTATACCCACCTACCCTAACAAACCTACCTATCCAGTGCTCTAATTTCGTTCGCATGATATCGTTATAAATCACTTAAAAGCTAAGTGATCTGACCCTACTGAGAAAATGACAATCATTTTTTGCTGAAGTGGGCAGTTTTTACTGTGACATTTTTTATGAATTTTTTGTTTTTGCATTGTTATGGAAATTTTTCAATAAAAATAAAATATATATACTTAAAATAAGAAGAATATATTCTTCTTATTTTGAGTTACCTGAATCCGAATATTAAAAGTTTTTGCGGAATATTAGTTTTAAAATCAGGGGCGTCCAAAGATGGATTTTTTTTTTGAAAATATAACTGATTATGATGCATTATAAGATACCAATAAAATTGAAAAAAAAAGTATATGTACCTACACTAGGAACAGTAAAATGTACAAGAAAAAACGGGGTCCGGTCAGTGAGAATTGGAACTAAAATATTATGGAACAAAGTATGGATAGAAACTATTTCCAAAGAATTGATGTTACTTGGACTTTTTTACATTTTTGTCAAAAATAAATCAAAGTACAATTCATAAAAAAAAATCCTTCTGTAATTTTTTAAAAACTGGTATCGTTAATGGTTTGTATAGTAAAATTAAATTGATTTAGTACAGAGTATTTAGAGTTGTAAGTAGTTTTTTTGAGTTGTAAATTAGTAAGCTGCAAAAAATGCTATAATAATAATATAGTTAAATTTTAGGGAAACCAGCTCAGATCAATAAAAGAAGTTATTTTTGGTAATAAATAGTTTTAAATAATAATATAATTTATAGACATACTCAAATCATAGTTATAGAGCGTGGGTTCGAGTCCCCGCGGTGGAAGACAAATTATTTAGTTCATGCGATGGGACATTGAGATTTGTGTCCGACTGTACATTATGGCTGCTCTCTTTGTGGCATGGAGAATTGTGGCCGACTATTATGATCTCAGGGTCCTTAGCAAAGGATCCCAGGTCTACACAGTATGGCTGCACTCCTTGTGACATGGAGAATTGTGGCCGACTATACAGTAAGGATGCGGTCTTATCCTAAATTGTTGAATTTAAATCTACTTGCCTTAGATTAAACTAGGTAGCAGAAATAATATTTTGTTCAATTTCTATAAAAAAAAGAGAATTGTTGGATAAAAATTGTATCTATGCCTTACAAACAGTGGTTCGGAAGTCACTATAAATCGGTGGTCCACAGAAGGTAGTATGCACAATGGGCATTTGGCCTGCGTGCAAGTGATATTATCATGCATTACTTCAATGTAACTTTGCCAAGTATAAGAGTCAGATAGGTATTCATACAGATTACGAAATTAATGGAAAAATTGCAATAATATTGGACTTGAAGAAGACCAATAAAACTAGTTATAAACACAGCTTTTCTATTACAACATGTATTTCTGTAACGTATATTTTATAATAAACAATAAGAAGAACGTCCAATGTGTGAATCGAGAATATTTAAATCGTTTTCTCTCAAATTAAAGATAATACAAGGTTCAAAGTTTATGAAAAAGTTAACTGTGTGTGTTATTTCTTCAGGAAATTCAACTTTGATCATTATTCCCTTGTACTCTTTATTTAATTTTACTATACAAACCATTAACGGCTAATTTACGAATAATAGTTTAGAAAATTATATTTTCTTATAAATTATAAGTTGATTAATTTTTTGACAAATATGCCAAGAAAAATTGTAAGTTATACATTTTGTTACTATCTATAGTCTGTCCCTTAAAATTTTAGTTCCGATTCGGCCCACTGACCGGACCCCGAAAAAATATGGGATTTTGGTTACCCATATAGGGCTGTTACTTTTTTATAAAGCATTTTGGAGCATAAAGTTTTTTCCTTTTTTATCCAGAATCGATTGGTGAAAACTTTAATAAGTTGAAGATGTATCCTAGGTGTGTCCATTTGAACTTTTTTTTATTTTTTAATGTAGAATCTGCCTCTACCTTTAATTTTTTTTTTATTTAGACTAAATTAAATGGATGCGAAGGCCCTTATTAAAGATAAAACAAATAAAAGATTTTTGAAATTTAAGATATATTAACTACTTCCCTACCTGGGGAATGGGAGGATTGTTGTAGTGGTCTACCGCGTCTGTACATGACAAGTCTACTACAACTAACGTGAGTTCGATTCTCACCGATTTGCCTTTTTCAGTTAATTAATAATTTAAATTTGGCGAAGGCATAAGTGAAGCGGACACTCCCTATAAAAACTGGTTCGAAAATCAGTATAAGCCGGTGGTTCCCTCTACTACTAGCCCTACAAGTCCTGGACTTAGGGGATGCTTAATTAAGTAGAATAGTACGAGGTTAAAACAAGCAAACAAAACCTTAACCTTAAAAAGTCCAAACATAGTTTTATCGAGTAAAAGTATTGAAATTTTAAAAAAATTAATTTCTCGTGTAATTGACGAGCTAAGTTCTTGGTGTCAAAGAAACAAGTTAATTCTGAATTCTAAAGAAACTATGGCCATATAAGTCCAAGCAGGAAAAATGACTTGCCATATATACTTAATTTGTATCAAAGATAGTTAAATAAATATTCTTATTCTTATTCTTAACAATTAATCTATAAAAAAGTTCTTGAAAAAAATTTGTTTTTAAAAAACCTACTCTGTATATCTAGCCACTAAGAAGAAAATTACGAACCTTTATATCTTTGGTAGGTACCTACTATATTTTTGATTTACATCTATTTTTAATCAGTGTACTATTATGGTTAACTAGAGATGTAATAAATTTTATTTAATGTTATCTTTACTATTTACTGTTGTATGCCTATCTAAGGTATTCGTAGCATTAGAGACACATTTTATCTGAACAACTTATTCCTGACAAGCAGTCGTAAATACTCAAAAGTAAACAGTCATAAAAGACAGCAATAAAAGTAGCACCAATTAACAAATTGGTTGGTGGTAAGCAATTTTACTGCAAAGCTATGAACAATACCCAATTAGGCATTATAAGAGGGCCGGAAGCTAGCAATACAAAGGGGTCAAGGCGACAAGCAAGTTTTTATCACTAAAACAACAACTAATTCTGATTGATGACAACCTATTTTGGATGGTTTTAATACCTGTTCTTAATTTTGGGGCTAAAGTAACAAGAAAAACATATAGCGAATGTTTGGAGAACTTTTATATTTAGTACCAATGATTTCGAAGTTAAACCTAGCACTAAAATAACACTAAAACAGCTAAAGTTAAAAAAACTTTTATTTATATAGTTACCCAAATCTGGATACCATTCCTATGCTGCCTTCCTAAGCTGAAAAGTCCTATCTGTGTATGTTGAACCTATATAGATAGTACCTTTCAGCTTAGCTTAGCAGTATATACATATATGTATACCCGAATAATTATACAGACGATGGAAAATGTCGTGAAAAGGGCCCGTGCTTGTAAAGCGGGAAATGGACGTTATTTAATAGATGATTTTTCATACATAGTTAAAAAAAAACATTTCCTGTAGGTACTCTATATTGTAAAAAAAAATTAAAAAAAATTACAAAAAAATATATTCAATTTTTAAATGGTAAAGCACTTATGGACCACCCTGTATATGTATATTTAATAATTTATTTAGAAAACGACTGCAAGGATTTTAACAAAATTTACTTTCTACGTATGTTTGGGTATGGAAAATCAATTTAACCCAAAACCCAAAAATTTAAAAATTTAGAAACAGGTACAAATAAGAAAAACTTTAAAGTTTACGAGTTTTGGGCATTTTCGGGTAAAAACAATTGCAATATCTGCCTTGACTTTGGGAAAATTCAGAAAAAATTGAAAAACCTAAACATGTAAATTTAAGAAAAAATGACAAACTGCTGTTATTACCTTAAAAAATTGAAAAATTACATTTTTCTACACTGCACTAAAAATTGCTTTATTTAGTGCATCCAGAAATAATATACCCAAATTGGTCCAAAATTAATTGCTGTTTATGTTGTATATAAGTACCTTTTTAAAAACTTAAAGGGTATATTTATTTTTGTTTTACATTCACTACTATTGTTTTACTTATAGTAATTTTATTTTTGTATTTAAAAAGTAGTATTGCTAGGTTTGTTTGATCTATTTTTTAAGAATGAGATGTTATTATATTATTCACAGCACCTGCGCTAGAATAATATTATACGGTAGTTTCGAATTTTCAAAAAAAAATCAAAAATCATCCTAGACAAAATATAATTGGATATAAATTGGTTTCATGAAAAAATAATCTACATTTTTTCTAATGTCCGTCTGTCCGTCTGTCTGATGTCACGTTTTTTGTAGACGCGATAACTCAAGAAGGAATAATCCGATCGACTTGAAATTTTCAGGAAAAATCTATTCTACGAGGGGAAGATCCCTATTGTTTTTGAAAGTAATCCCCCCAACAACAAAAAAGTTATGGGGGCTTAAACTTAAAAAAAAATCTAAAAAAGCTGAAAGAAAATTCCGATCAATGTATCTTTTTCAGAAAAAATAACTTTTATTATAAGGGGTCGTCCATAAAATACATGATGCAAACTGAAAAAAAATTATACATTTCATACCCCGTTTCTCACGATGTAGAGATTTCATATTTTGGCTACCACCCCCTCGAAAAAATGGGGGTGTTAGGGGGGGTAGCCAAAATATGAAATCTCTACATCCATTAAAAACGCCGGAACCGGGGTGTGAAGTTTATAAATTTTGGTCAATTTGCTTGACGTATTTTATGGACGAACCCTAAGGATCAATTCCACGAATTTTGAAAGTAATCCCCCAAAAACAAAATATTATGGGGAGTTAAACTTTTCAAAAAAAAAAATATATAAAAACTATAATTTTCAAAAAAAAAAAAAAATAGTTTCAAAATTTTTTGTTTATCGCAAAAAGAAAATAAAAAAAAGGAAATTTTGAAAGTTTTTTTTGGAAATATTTTTTTGAAAAAAAATTTTTTCAATTTTTTTTGTTTTTCGCAAAGAGTAAATAAAAAGTTTTTTTTTTTAAAATATTTTTTTGAAAAAAAAAACTTTCTCCGCTAAAAGAAAATTTAAACAATTTTTTTTTGAAAAAATTAAAAAAAAAAAGTTTTTTTGTTTTTTTTTTGAAATTTTTTGTTTTTTTTATATATTTTTTTTGAAAATATAAGTATTTGGGAAAATGCAATATACCATTTACTGTGAATAATATATAATGGAATGTGTTACATATCTTCAGGGCTTGTTTTTTTTTGTTTCGTTTATCTCTTTAGCAATAAAGTAAATAACCAAAAAAAAAATATTTTAAGTTGGTATATTAATTTTTGACCATTTTTCAAAAATATGTGCGTTAAAACAGACGGTCTCTTATACACAGTGATCCCCGGATATGTTTAGGTTTTAAAGAAAGGGCATCGGAAACAAACAATGGATCTTGGTAGTACAGGGTATAGGCATCATAGATCCATTATCAGTTAATTCGCGTTTGCATATCTTTGGAACCACCAACTACTTAAATGAAAAACTAAAAATCGATTCTTATAGTATTTTTTGTGTAGATTCTAGCAGCGTTTGGCAAATTTACCTATCGTTTTTAATTTTTAAGAAAAAAGCATTAAACTACAATTTTAGTGCAATTGTTGGATTGGTATAATACCTTTACTTTAGTGACTATTAAAACGTAACTAGACTAAAATAATATCCCGAATATAGAAGTATAAAAGCATAATAGCAAATTTAATGAAATTTTATCCTATTTACTTTAAAGACAATATTTCTATATCAATTTTTACCACCTCAGGGTGCTTTAAGTTGACTAGTATATTATATGCTTCACATTTTGACTTTCTTGTCAATGCTTAGTTAAACATATGAACTACAGTGGTTCTAAAACAATTTTAGGATTGCTAAAGGGTAAGACCGATATCATAGTGAACACTATGATAATTATTAAAGTCTTTGCATGCTTAGCAAGTTTGCTTTGATTCCAGGATTTATTTATAATTTATTTTATTTATAAACAGAAAAAAAAATCTAGTTTAAAATTGTTTTGGAACTACTGCAGTAAAAAGTTTAACTATGTTACATTGACAATTAAGTCAAAATTTGAAGTATATCATCACTCAAGATGCAAAAGGTCGTATTTTAAATTTTACTTTGTTAGTCTAAATTGTAAGAAACATAAATGAAATTACATTAAATTTCACACTTTACACAGTGTAGAGCTTAATGTCCACTCTATTCAGAGACCTTACTGAATGGAGATCTCTACAACTAGAATTATGAAACAAAAGACGTCTACCCTATCTCTATCTCATTTGTGCTACACTTTCCAGCCAACCAAATAAATACTGTATTTGTTTTTCATACAACAAATATAGTATTTATTTGGTTGGCCGGAAAGTGTAGCACTGAGCGGTACGAACGAACATAGCTAATGTGAATCTGTAGAATAAGATAATTCTACTAAAATTTAGATGGCGCCAGTAATTTCTTTAATAAAAATTAAATTGTTACACTTTTCGCCCGGCCAAGTAAATATTGTATTTGTTCAACAAAGAACAAATACAGAATTTGTTTGGTTGGGTGGAAGTGGGAGTGTATGTATGTCTTCTATCCTTTTTGGGTAGAACTTTTGTCCCTGTTTAATCTAACGGGAGAAATCGCCATTGTGGCATTTTATTAAAATACCACAACTGAGCGCCAAAATAAAATAAAGTAAAATTTAACATACGATCTTTTTTACTTTGAGTGAAGATATTATACACTGGCCACCTTAAAGCATCCCGTAACGTTAAAACATTACTATAGAAAGACTTTCTTTCGGGTCAGTAGGATTAAAATTCTTTATATTTGCTATTATACTTTTAAACTTAACTATTTTAGCTGTTATTTAAAACCAGTCACGTTTTAATATTCACTGAAATGTAGTTTTTATGCCAGTCGAAAAATTGTACTAAAATCATGGTTTATTGCGTTTTTCTCAAAATAGGCAAAAGATAGGTAATTCTTTTAATCATTGTTAGAATCTGCGCGAAAATTACTACTAGAATAAATTAAAATTTTTCTTTTAAGTAGTTGGTGTTGATCGGGATTCCTCCTGAAGAGTTTTCACCAATATCTTTCAAAGATACTCAAACGCGATTTAAGTGTTAATGGATCTATGATGTCCATACACTGTGCTACCAAGATCCGTTGTTTGTTTCTGATGCCCTTTCTTTAAAACCTAATCATATCCGGGGATCACTGTGTATAGCGATTTTTACATTCGTGTTAAAAAAAAGCATGTTAGCCTTGTTGGTCTGTCCGGGAAATCTTGTGTACACGATAACTTAAGAACGCTTTAAGCAAGAGACTTTAAATTTGACATACAGATATGTTACCAAAAGTTCTCGCTTGGGATTTTTTTTGGTGTACATTGGGGTGCGCCAAGAGGGGATAATGGGGAAAAATACTTTTTTTTACAATTTTCTTTTACTTTTTTAGGTAGGATCTTAAAACTTGCAGAAGCTATATTATGTATAATTTAAGATTTTTTGACAGTTAGAAATTTTTTGGCAGTTCCGGTTTTTCCGGAAATTAATCGAACTTTCGATTTTTAAATGGAACACTCTATATATTTTTACATATTTTGATTCAGAAATCAATTCTGACAACAAGCGTATATCACTTGTCAAATTTTGACAGGTCATGTAATTTTTAAAATCTTCATTTCAAATCTTTTGTGTTTTAATGCCTAGTTCTTCCAAATAAACAATTTATGTGTGGTATCAAAATGTTCTCAAGAAAATTCTCTTTCATTTTAACCTTTTCATGTGAAAAAAAAAAAATGACTTATGGACCAAAATATCGTTTTCGAACTTTTAAGAGCCCACCAAATTTAAAGTTTTGAAGAAAAAATCAAAATCGTAATTTTCTGAATATACTAGACCAACAATTAAGCGAATAAGCTAATTTAAAGCACTCTAGATTTAAAATAAAAATTTAAATAAAAATGACATGACCTGTCAAAAATTCACAAGTGGCACATGAATTGATTTTTAAATCGAAATATGTAAAAATATACAGGGTGTTCTATTTAGAAATCGAAAGTTCGATTCATTTCCGGTGAAACCGGAGGTGCCAACAAATGTCTAGCCATGTCAAAAAAATGCTAAATTATACATAATAAAGCCCCTGCAAATTTCATGATCCTACATAAAAATTTGTATACTGGGGTTTTTGAGGTTGCTGAAAGTGAATCTGATCATAAAAAAGCCACCACCTGAGGGGCGGGGGTAGTTTTCTTGAAAATTGATATGTTGGGGTTTTTGAGGTAGCTAAAACTGATTCTTAAAATAAAATATTTCTAAATCCACCCACCTCGAAAACGTTACGCCGCGTTACAAAGGGGGGGTGGGTGTCAGTAAAAATGTTACGTAACACTTAAAAAATTATAAACTTAAAAAATGTTTATTGGATCACGTTTTTAACAATGATGTAGGCTTAAAGAGACGGATTCCTTGCAAATTTTATTGCACACGGCACGCCGCGGCGTGGTTAACAGTTAATTAAATCCTCTAAACAAAAACAATTAGAGATGGAAAACCATAGCCAATAACTGGTTTTCGGTTAACCGGTTTCGGAAATTACATCAGACCGGTTTTGGGTTAAAATACGGAAACAATAACCGGTTAAAAACCGGTTTAAACCATAAAGCAAAATTTCCTTTCATTTATTTTTACTTTTTGTAAAATGTTACGTAACAAATGGCCAAATTTTGCGTTACGTAATACTTGAACGCTCCCTTAGCTGAATATGAATCTGTGTTTTTGGCTGGTTTGGACTTTATTAATTAGCGAAGACGACTAAGAAAAATGAATGCTCGTACGAACAGCTAGTATTTCGTTTGGACTTTTTGGAATACTTTACACTCTACAAAAATATACTTGAATTTATCAAATCATGATAATGACTAATCAATAAATCTGTATTAAAACTAAAAATAAAAAATATATTAATATCACGGTTAGTGTCCAGTAAAACATAATGCAACTTTACCTCCTTTGTTCAATAGTAATAATCACCTCCTTTGTATAAATAATTATTTAATAATAGACAAGGTATTGATGTAAAAACAAAGTAGGCAGATAATGTAATATAATAAACAAAACAAAAACGTTTTATTAACGATACGCCCAATCACAACACAGTATTTTTTACCTTTCATACAATTTGTATATAATTTTTATATTATAATCCATTTCAATCTATTATAGTGTGATAGAAGGCATAGGGGCCATTCCAAGAAAAGTTAACTTAGATTTAAATATTTTAACTTTTTAAAAATGCTACCCCATTATATTTTAAATTCCGTAATAGTAAAAAAACCCAGGGTCATTACTTGCGCTTGAGCGCTAGAATAGTATAATATTTAATTAATTAAGGGGTAAAGGGTACTTTATTAATGTCTAAAATAAGACGACCGTAATTTTGGACATTAACAAAGTAGGCGTGTGAATGGTCGTGATAATATTAAGTATCATGGGTAGTACCTATGCTATATAGTGTGTCATAGAGAAAACTCCGTATTGCGATACCAGGAAAAACTTGAAGAAGAAGAAGAATCACTTTATTTAAAAACGGCTTCGTGAGCGATTTCAATTTTTCTCAAAAACTGTTTGGAAATGTCCCAAATATAACCTAAAATCAAAAAATCCAGGGCGGTTTGACTTTTCATTTAATTTTTTTAAGGCTAGCCGTGCGGTAGTTTCGAGTTTTCTAAAATTCCCAAAAAACAAAAAATTTTCCCTTTATCACAGTTTTATTAAATATGGAGTTACTGCTTTTTAGGGTAGTAGGGCAGTATAGGTTACTAACAATTTAACATCAATTAAAAAATTATGTTTACTTTATGGATCTATTTGTTGTATTTCAGTTCCTAAAGGATATTAATGAAATAAAATGAAATGCTCGTCAGTTACGCAGGAATGACCCATAATTTGTAATACAATTTCTTATTTATAGCTATTAGGAGCTTTTAGTGTTCAGTAGAATCATGATTTTTATTTTATTAGATAATGACGATGCTAATTATAATTATTAGATTTGAGATAAGTTTTGTTTAAGAAACCTCTCCCAACAAAATGCTTCTTAAAAATAATCAATTAATTAATACACCGGGAAAAACGACTCTGCGGTAGATAATTTAGCAGAATCTTTCGATTAGGTCAGATTTTCAAAATAGCAAAAATAGCAATTTTGATCCTATTTAACTCAAATACCTTACATAGAAAAAATATTCTGCTGTCGAATTTAGATTCTGCGACCTACAGTGTGTCTCAGAACCAGTGCACCTAATTTTAAGGGGTGATATAAAAAAAATTATGTCCAAAAACGGGTTGCAAGGGAGTAAGGCCCCTTTAAAAGGGGCTCCAATAAATTGATTTTTGTTTAATAATGCGGGATCGCTTCAAGATAACAACTAGGTTTTGCATGTGATCTAACCTATCATCTATGCTTTTTTCATGTACTTATTTTGAAAAGGGGCGTGCGAAAATAACTTTTTTGCCCCTTACTTGTTTCTTTGTATCTTTTTTGTAGTTTTATAATTAAAATATGGATACCGCTTATCGAAAATGAACCAAGCGATATTTTTAACGAAATTGTGTTAGGCATGGAAATAGGTTCTTTAGGCTTAGTACAACCTATTCCCATATATAAGAAAATTTCGATAAGCGGTATCCATATGATTCCGTAGTTAAAAATTCATAAAAAGGTACTGTTTTAATACCGTAGGTTTAACCGATTTAGGTTTTACCCCCTTTGAATATCGACAGTTCTAATCGAGACACAGGATGTAATAACAAATGTAAACGTAATGACCAATGTAGTTACGTTACAATAAAGTATAAGTTAGTCATATCCCTAAAGCAGGCCACTCACTAGGGATCATGTTGGGCAACATGCTTCTCAACATGCTTGTCAACAAAACCCACCGAGGGCACACATCAGGAAACATGTTGGGCAACTTTAGTTGACAAACCGCAACCTAAACGAGTGGGGTAATATGAAAGTACTGGTCAAAGCAAGAAAAAGTGGCAATTGTAATAGGTTTGACAATAGGCACAGAAAATAAGAGAAAGAAAAGAAGAGTATGGATAAAAGAATGGCTTTTCGATCTTGCCATAGGAGCCTGCAACATAGCAGCATGTTGACGAACCAACATACACATTTGGCAACTTGTTGACGACAACTCCGTTCGCCAACATGTTGCGCAACATGCTCCCTAGTGCTTAAATCTTTATTATATTTAAACCTAAAAATACACCGGTTACGAGAAAAAATATATAAATCACGGGTGAGAAGACTATAACAATCTTGCATTCTTATATCCCTCCATTTTACGCATCTATAAATATACCCCATCTTTCTACTTAAACATATAAAATTATTAGAATAATTTTTTATTTTATATTTTTATATATTGCAGAACCCTAGCATAAATTTGTTTATGTTGGTATGACCGGTTTATTTATTTTTAGTATAAAATATATAGGCATTATACAGTTCTACATTTAGCATATATAATACTATTGTAAGTACTATATACACCAACAGCATGTGTCGATAAAAAGAGACGTAAATTAATTTCAAATGGCTTTGTAAAAAAGTATAAAGCCCAGCCATCACACGCTTAAGAATGCCACGCCATAAATTACCCAGGCAATTGGCCGGTTTGAATTCTAACAGTTACTGCCAAAACGACGAATAAAAAGTACTTTACATATATTTTAGATCCAATTAGTTTTATAGCAAAAAAACAACAACTGTCATCTGTACGAATATACGAGCAAGTGTTTAATCGCGTTCAATCATTTTGAAGTTAAAATGTTGATCCCCTTTTTTAATTGAAGATAATTTACAAGAAGATTGGGTGAAAAATATAATTGGGTTATCAAATAGCAAGCATGTAGATAATTTATCTTTATATAATTTATAACCAGTAATTTATACCAGTCTGATATCAGGATTCTTTAAAAAATAGATAAAAAGCACACTTTTTACATAATATAGTAAAAAATACATAATAGGTATTTTTAATAAAACACTTTTTAATTTAAATGTTGAACCTCTTTTTCAATTGAAGAATAGGTACTTTACTTACTTAAAAAACTGCTTTAATTACGTGCAAATAAAAAATTCATACTTCGTCACCCCAGTATTGGTTTGTCCTATCTCCTTAAATCCCATTTTCGGGAAATTGAGTTTGAAGATATTTCTCTACATATCTTGTAAATCTTATGCAGGATCAGTTTCAACTCTTTTTCTTACAATAGTTTAATAAAAATACTATCCAAAAGTGTTTTATTTAATTAATTAAAGGTTCTATTTATTTTATTTAAGAAAAACTAGATTGGAGATATGACAATTTATGTTTTTTTTTTTCGTATTAGGATTATAATGACATGATTTTATATTTGGAAGAGTGCAGACGGGTTATTAATGTTTGGAAATAAAGAACTTTTAATTTTTTACTTGAACAAGCACAAAAATATTGAAAAAAAGTGAGGTTATGTATAGGATTTCTTATAAATGACTAAAAATTAGTATATAAGTATAATTAAACCAAGTTTTTTTTTAATTTTTGTACAAGGCGTTGTTAAATTAGTATGGTTCACTAATTAACTTTTTCACTATTTCTGCGCAAAATTTAGGTTGGAAATCTGAGAAACTGTCGCATCTCTATAAAAAATCAAAATAATGGATCAAGTTACACATCAATAACTGAAAAATGTAACTAATTCGAAACAGGATTGGTTGAACAGATTTTTGTTAAGGACGGCAAAAGAAAGGTGATTACTATAAAAAAGGTCATCCACCTAACAAACTTCATCGTTACCTCGTTACACGGTGGCGGAATTTCCTAGATTGATGGCCAAAATTCAATTTAGCTCTATATGGGGATTTTTGTGGTAGCGGAATACGAAAATTATATTATTTTTTTTAAGAAAATTGCGGATCCAATATGGCGAACATAAATGTCAAAAGTTTAAAAAAAAATTGTTTAAAATTATGAATATGGGATTTTTGAGGTCGCTGATGACGAAAATATTATTATTTTTTTTAAATAAAATGGCGGATCCAATATGGCGGACCTAAATGTCAAAAGTTTGAAAATGTTTGTTTAAAATTATGAATATGGGGTTTTTGAGGTTGCTGTTAATATTATTTTTTTTTAATGGCGGGAACACATTTATATCCAAAAAATATTCTCTAGGACGATTTTTGGCGATTTTGAGAAATTCGAAACTACCGTATTATACTATTCAGGCTCTACGCACTGTGAATAGTATAATAAATGCATTACTTACACACCTTTAAGTTAATACACTGATTATTTATTTGTTTTGACACTTTTTTTCACCAAAACACTTGCAAGACTAATATTGAAAATAATAAAATAGTATCTTATTAAATTAAAATCAAAAAATTAGTGGTCGAAAACGTATAAAAACCCATGCCAGTTTATAGAATTTAATCATATCTTTCGTGATTAATTCATTCTTGAGCAATTTTGAAGTTATGGATTTGGTCACTTTTTTAATTATTTTTGTTAAAAAAATATATTTTATTTAAATTACAGTTTTTTTTAATTTTTTTCAAAGTGGAGGCAAAACTCGGTGCCAGTTTTTGAGTCAAAATCTGGCTAAAAGTTCAGGCTTTCTAACAGTGTCTATATCTTAGGTGAATCAAGGTGAATCAGCAACTAAATCTCTTTAAAAAAATGGTATTTGCATAGCTGGATTTAAATTGCCCTAGATTAAAAATTGTTACACATATATTAATCTTTTTCTTTTTCACGAAAATATAGCTTAATACATCTATAATGAACATGAAGTATAACATTTAGTAATTATTTTCAGGAAGAGGTTAAATTTTCAGCTTAAAAATAAGGTATATTTTGGTAGCCGATGAAATCAAGTTTTCTTAAAAAAAAGTCAAAGTTTAAGGTACTAGCAAAAATTAATTATATCTTTAGGGAAACTAGGAATATTATTTTTACATTTACTGAAGTGTTATATAAACGATCTACTATTCGTTTTTTTTTTATTGCGTTATTTTTTTCCCCTGTTTTGGTCATCAATCTAAGAAAATTCCGCCACCGTATGTTCGTTGACTAAAAAATGCTTTAAAATTTTAAAATCACAACGTCAAACATTTGTTGCAATTGCCATCCTATTTATTTCTATTAATCCCCAAAATTACACACTTGTCAAGAGCGGGTCACCCGAATTTCCCCATAATTTTTGAATTTTTTTATAAAAAAAACACTTTTTATTTTGCAATAAATACAGTTGCATTCAATACCAGTGGGTATTACAATGTCGTCAGTACAATCTTTTTAGTTAAGACGAAGATGTACGATGACGGAATTGAAAAAGATACCCATTTTGATCATCAGTAGCCATGGAAAAGGAGTTAGTGTGGGCTTTTTATGATCCACCTTGGGTATTTTTTTTTGTGCCGCGCCACCTCGAGGTACAATATATCAAATATGATTTTAATTCAATAAATCTGAACTGATAATATCGAATGAGTAAAAAAGCAGATACTACCAACTTTCCAAAAATAATCGTTTATCTTTAAGGTTTTAAATTATTTTTGTGTCGGCGTAAATTTTATACGATAACAAAATCTTTTATTAGCATCTTTTTATTTAGACACAATGAGCTACTTTATAAGACTCAACAGTACTCTTATAACTGATTTTCGAACCTAGATGTATACAAGATCCATTTCGAAGTTTTTAATGTAAAATCACCCTGCAGTATTAAAATTTTTATTGGTGCATTTTTTAGTCCCTATTTTTGATAATCAGAACGTGAAATTTCCTCTTTATTTGCAATTTTCTCGAAAACGGTTCGCTCTACGGTGTTACATAAAGAGTACCTTTCTTATGTATTTTTAATTAAAGTTTAATATTTTATTGATAAAATGTCGAAAAATCTACGGATAAAAAAGCTTGGGGCAAAAAAGTGACATCGCCCCCTCTTTTCACGTCCCTGGTTAATATTACTAAATAGAAATTACATGAAATAATAGCCTTTATCAACGCTAAGGCATGTGCGTTACTGTGGTTAATATGGTTTTAGAAATATTAAATAAAAACTACTATTTAGATATACCCTTAGGAGGGTCGTAGCTCCCTTAGGGCTCATTTCCGGACCAACCTTTATAGGAACTTTTTTTCATATGTTTTAACGCAGAATCACCTCTTAAATTTTTGAACTTATTTCTGATTCAGAAATTCAGAAATTCTGAATAACCCTCTATACCAGTAACGGCTTTAAAATTATTGGCATTTTATAATATTCTGTTAGATGAATTATTATTACAACAATTATGCTGTAAATTGTTATAAAACAGTGTGTATACTTTTACAATGTTATTAAAAATTTATCTGATAATGTGAACAACGATTTTGTCTTTTATTTTTAAAATTTAATATTAATTGATCAAATTTTACGTAATCGTTTTTATATAAAGTATACTTTGATGTGCTGTACTTAGATATATCGTTTTCCATATGGCAGAAAACGATTCTATCGTTTTCTATAGTATTCTATATTGAAAAATCAACAAGAATCGTATAGATTCCGATTGAAACTATTATCAGAATCTACAGGTATGTAGATGTTCAACCTTTTTTCTTCACAATAATTCATCATCTTTTTTTGTCACTGCTTTTTTTATTTTTCGTCGATTTTTAGTAAAGTTACTATACAAATTGCCTCAGTTTTAATGTTACATTGTGTACTTTTTGGAATGAAAACAATCAATGAATAAAATAAATAAATTTTTGTTAAATTATAATTTAATGAAAAATCTTTCTTTATTTAAGTTAGCATTTTTAAAAAATATATAATATATATGTAATAAAACATATTTGTAAACATTTTATATTTCCACATTAATACGCGTGCGATCCTGTATTTTTTTCATTTGTCCTATTTCTTTCGGGGTCTGTTTATTACTAATATCCAAGCAATCAACAACAGTATTTGTATTCCCTATACCTGCAATGCTTTAAAAGTGTGCTAATCCTATGGAAAAAATAGGCTTTAAACACTAGCACATCTGACGAAAACCAAGTGCAAAGGTTGGTAAAGTCGTGAGCGTTTAAAAACAACATAACCTATGTTTTCGAAACATTCTTTTGTAAAACAATTTAAATCTACTCAATTATTCTTTTAAAAACCTTAAAAAAAAACTCAACTTAATAAAACCCAAAAATGTATAATAATAACAAGATTTATCGAAGAGAAGTCTGCAAGGGATATCGCCGAAGAAATAAAGTAAAATCCCTTCCTCAAAATTCTGGATAAGAAAGACCTGAATAAACCTCTAAAACATGGAACGATGTAAAAAGTTTTTTTAAGAAGAATGGTATGTGGAATTGAAGCATTTAAAAATTATTTGTAATTTGTAAACAGTCTATTAAGGTACAAAATACCTCCATATGTAAGGTCACAGAATGACTAAAAAGAAAACTGATATAATTTAAAATATGTAAGAAATTTCCCCTTTCAGGTCTTGACCAGATGACAGGATTATTTAGGGCAGATAGAGTCTATCTGATATACTATTTTACCCTACAGAAATGGTACCATAGTCTTTATTATTATTTTATGTAGCATAAACTAAAGATTATAAATATATTGTTGTTCAGTAAAGCTGCTAAGAGTATAATAGTTATTTATGGTACGAGAGCAAAACTAGCATATTACCCATAAGAGAAAATTAAGTCACAAGGCTGGAGGCAGAGTGGCCCACTCTGAGTGGGTTAATTTTATTGAGGGCAATATTAGTTTACTCACGAGTGGCTTACAAAGTTTTATCCAATAAATATCTTAGAAATTCTTACTTTTATTAAAAATTTCACATCACGTTTACAAGAAAATAATTTGAAAAGTGACAATTGATTGGGTAAAATCCAATATCTAAAGTAAAAAACCACATGTGGGTTATTAACGTTTCTTTATTATACTATAATAGTATAATAGTGAATAATTCACAGCGTCCTAAAAGATTCTTATAAATTTGTTTCATGAAAAAATCAGAAACTTTTTTTTTAATGTCCGTCCGTCCATCCGTCACGAACACGTGAATACGATAAGTCAAGAACGAATAATCCGATATACTTATTGTTTTTGATTTGTATTTATTATAAATTTCTTAACTGTAAATTGATTTTTTTTATTGAAAAATTATAAAAATAAGATTTATTTGATAAAATATAAAAGGATATTTTATTTTAACCCTGCTCGTAGGAAAACTATTGTTCCTAACGCATGCGTAAAGAGGCTTTTCCGCACTCGATTGCTTGCCTGAACCCCGCTACGCGTCGTTCAGGCAAATGCAATCGAGTGCCGAAAAGAACGTCATCCGCACTAGTTAGGAAAATAGCTATTACCTTGTTATATGTCTCACTTGAAAGGGAATTAGTAGTTACAGCGGCAACGCTTTTACTACGTCAATTTGACAACGTTTCGTTTTCGTTTTAAGTCCGGTCACTTTTGTAGATTCATTCCGCTAATAGGGTAAAACCCCCAATCGTTGGCACTCCGCTAATTATTGGCACTGAAGTGATATTTTCGTTTATATAAAAAAATTCTCCACTGGTACCTTAATCTAACTATATTTTTTACGAAGTGGCCATATTGCTAAATATTATACTTTAAATGCGATAAACATATTTTTCCCGCCCTGGGCAGTAGAATCTCCGTAGTTTCGTGAAAACTACGTAAGTGTGAATTTTTAAGGTTTATGCTAAGGAAGTGCTTTAAGTAGAAGGTTAATAAAAGATGTTTATTGATGGACTTACTATTTTTTCTCGATAATTTTAATAAGTATATGCATTCTACTTATTAATTAGCCTTAAAAACTTTATTTTTCTTTACATTTTTATTTAATTTCTACGGTGCCAACAATTGGTATACAAAATTAAACTAAATTCTAATTATTGGCACAGGTGCCAATAATTAGCCTCTTTAGTAAAAATCCTATTCCAATTATTGGCAACCAGTTAAAATGCTAAATTAATAGAATAAATAAAATAAAATTGAATAGATTTATTACTGTTACGGTTAAATATACATACGTATTGCCACATCTGATATAAGACAAAACCAAATCCATATTTTACAGCGAGTGGGCTATTATACAAAAGATACAGTTGTTGCTAAAAACCTATTTCAAATAAATAAGTTCTAAACAGCGTTTAATAAAAAACTTACAGTTATTCCTCAAAGCATATCTACATATATAAATTTTACACTTAATTTTGTCTATAAACTTAATTTTTCTTTAGAATTTAATTTTTTATCACGGTTGCCCATAATAGGTGTCCAAATTATATTAAAGTCCTATTATTGGCACAGGTTTATTGTATGCAAAACTTGCTCATCAAAATTAGTCTAAAAAATATTAATTTATTATTCCATCAATCTATTTTCTAATCATCGTATGGAATAATAAATTAATATTTTTATAATTTTGTTTAAAATTAAAAATTTCTGTCCTTAGTCTAAAAAAATATTAATAATTTTAGATAAGTGTACCTAGGTAACTAGGTATTATTTTATGGATACCAATTAGTATTAGGTAACTATTAGGTAACTAATATTTTAACTTTAATATAGAGATATTTAAATTTTTTAATTCTAAAATAAATTTGAGTTTTTGTTTACAGACTTTAGCTAATATGTATTAAACTGCAATATTCCAATTTAAATATTTATTTTGATACTAAAATGTTTATTATTCATCAAAAAGTAGGTACTCAGTATTTTTTTTCCGTTGCTTCAGAGTAAAAATTAGGTGCCAATAATAGGAAAATCGAGATGCCAATCATTAGCAAAAAGGTGCCAATAATACGAAATTGTGTATTCTTGTAATTAATTTAGAAAATTCTTTAATAATTAAGATCTCAGTTTAAATTTTATATAATATATAAAATAGAATAACTACTAAATGATGTAAAATATTTTATTCTTGATAACATGAAATATTTAATAAATTATAATGATATATATGTGAAAAATTTCTTAAAGTGCCAATAATTGGGGGTTTTACCCTATTAATTAAAAACATTTTTTTTTATCAGTTAGTTCGAACAGTAAACCGGTCATTAATGTTTTAAAATTCTGTTTTGGTTTTACAAAATTTATTTTAAGGTTTATGCTTATTATTTAAATAATATTTAATTTGATATTACAAAAATCTTTGAGGTTTGGATTATTGCCCAAAGGCACATTTATAAGTATTAAACATAGTATTTTATCCATATGTATTAATCAAGGATTTTATATGCTTGGAGGTATCTTGATGTTGTAATTTTGTATTGAGACATTAAAAAAGGTAAACAAAAGGTATTTTATTACATTAAAGAATATAATATAAAGAAATGGACGTAGGGCATAGGTCACATAAGCTGGAGCCTTTAATTAAAGATTAGAGTTTTATTCTACTTTTTTATAGTTACTACTAATTATACTTAATATGTGCAGTGGAGTCAAGACTAATACATAAATGGCATCCACGACGTGTGTTAGCGCTCACCCTCATTGTTTTATATATTAGGCATGGGAAATATCGTCCTCTAAAATAATTATAGGCTATTATCGGCTATAGAGAGATTTTTAAGACGTTTTATCTGATCGGATATTTTATTCTGGACCACCAACAAAGTGATAGTAAATGTTGGTATTGAAACAAAGAATATTAAAATATTGCAATAATTTAACAATTAAACAAGTGAATATATGTAATGCTTCGCATTCCGTAGTATACTCTTCAAATTCAATACAATATTGCGTTTTCAATCGATATACTTTACAAAATTTTGTAGTTTTTTTTACAAAATTTTGTAGTTTTTTTTACAAAATTTTGTAGTTTTTTTAAAAAAAATTGTAGTTTTTTTACAAAATTTTGTAGTTTTTTTTTACAAAGTTTTATAGTTTCTTTTTACAAAATTTTATAGTTTTTTTTACAAAATTTTGTAGTTTTTTTACAAAATTTTGTAGTTTTTTTACAAAATTTTGTAGTTTGTTTTACAAAATTTTGTATATTTATATACACGCCCCTTGGTCTTGATATAGCTTAGTTTTTTTTACAAAATTTTGTGGTTTTTTTACAAAATTTTGTAGTTTTTTTACAAAATTTTGTAGTTTTTTTTTAAAAATTTGTAGTTTTATTAAAAAATTTTGTAGTTTTTTTTACAAAGTTTTATAGTTTCTTTTTACAAAATTTTATAGTTTTTTTTACAAAATTTTGTAGTTTTTTTTACAAAATTTTGTAGTTTTTTTACAAAATTTTGTAGTTTTTTTACAACATTTTGTAGTTTTTTTACAACATTTTGTAGTTTGTTTTACAAAATTTTGTATATTTATATACGCCACGCCCCTTGGTCTTGCTATAGCTTAGTTTTTTTTTACAAAATTTTGTAGTTTTTTTTACAAAATTTTGTAGTTTTTTTACAAAATTTTGTAGTTTTTTTACAACATTTTGTAGTTTGTTTTACAAAATTTTGTATATTTATATACGCCGCGCCCCTTGGTCTTGTTATAGCTTAGTTTTTTTTACAAAATTTTGTAGTTTTTTTTATAAAATTTTGTAGTTTTTTTACAAAATTTTGTAGTTTTTTTACAACATTTTGTAGTTTGTTTTACAAAATTTTGTATATTTATATACGCCGCGCCCCTTGGTCTTGCTATAGCTTAGTTTTTTTTACAAAATTTTATAGTTTTTTTTACAAAATTTTGTATATTTTGTAGTTTTTTTTACAAAATTTTGTATATTTATATACACCACTCCCCTTGGTCTTGCTATAGCTTAGTTTTTTTTACAAAATTTTGTAGTTTTTTTACAAAATTTTGTAGTTTTTTACAAAATTTTGTAGTTTTTTTACAACATTTTGTAGTTTGTTTTACAAAATTTTGTATATTTATATAAGCCGCGCCCCTTGGTCTTGCTATAGCTTAGTTTTTTTTACAAAAATTTGTAGTTTTTTTACAAAATTTTGTATATTTTGTAGTTTTTTTTACAAAATTTGGTATATTCATATACACCACTCCCCTTGGTCTTGCTATAGCTTAGTTTTTTTTACAAAATTTTGTAGTTTTTTTTACAAAATTTTGTAGTTTTTTTACAAAATTTTGTAGTTTTTTTTACAAAATTTTGTAGTTTTTTTACAAAATTTTGCATATTTATATACGATAAGCTATAGGGCTAAGCTTCCCTTAGAAAATGAAATATTATGTAATATACTATTTCCTAATTTGTTTACGTTTTTCGACGTTTTATATAAATATAGTTACAATGAGAAACTTATTTTAATTCTTAATTTTTAATGAAATGTTTATTTCCTTCTTTTTTTCGTATCGTATAAAGGTAAAACAACCCAAAATCTCTAATTTGATTAAAAAATTTATATTTTCTAAAATTTTTCCTGAAAAAATAATTGTTTTTCTTTGTAGCTGACCTAGGTTACGAGATATTATTATATCTCGGTTATTTAGAGGACAGACCTCACATTGAATAATACACATTACAAATAGTAACATTTATTACCAATTAGTTTATGTTTTAACACGAAAAAATTTCATTTACCTAATTATATAAAATTATTTATAGGAAAAATATAGCCTGCAATAACTTATAATTTATGCTAGGGCACGCAAAAGTTAGCCTTCGAAAAAAATTTGCAAAATATTTTTAAAATAAAAAACAACATAAATTTTAATTTCTCAGTTCTGAGTTACTTCTAAGTATACTTCAAGTTTATAAACTTGAGTTTGTTATTTACAGTTTGTTTTTAAAATGAATATATTACAAGATTTAAAAAAAATAAAATAATTAGAGCCCTAGGGTATCTAATCTTTTTTTAATTATGCGTAATGCGAACGAAAATTAAGCAAAAGCTTTAAGTTTAAGTTTAAGAAAAAGCTTTTACTAAATTTTTACTCACATTGCCACGTCAGACCGAAATCGTGTTAAACTTTGTAAAAGTGTGTAATTTTTCGTAAAATTTACACAATTTTGCACGTTTTAACACATTTTCGTATCAATTTATGTCTACACGGTCAACTGTGCAAACCTTTTTCGTACAGTGCACTGCAGTGTGATGATGTCTTTTTGATACGTGAATGCGTATTGAAAACATCTCGAATCAAGAAATCCCTCCTTCCAAAAAGTAGGTTTAAAATGGCGCTGAAGTTTTTTTTTTCTTAAAAAATATTTTTTAATTAAAACATCTCTTACTGCCATAAAAAATCAACTTTTAACATAAAATGTTCATTTAAGTCACATCCAATGTTACGCTTCATTCTTATTCTTTCATGAACACACATTTTTATCCAGGATGTTTTGTGGCGATTTTGGGAAATTCGAAACTACCGTGTAATACTATTCTAGCACTTGCACTGTGAATAGTATGATAACATGAAATAATAAATAATCTATGAATATGTAGGTAATTTTAAAGAAAAATTATTTCCACAAAATTTAAGTATTTATATTAATTTAAATGGTCAAAATTATGTATTATGAAACATGTGCAGGAAAAGATGGTATGCAACATAGAACGCTGGCTAAAAACTGAAATGGTTATTTTGAAGGAGAGCACCGAAATTTTAGTTGTAGAATCGCTCCGTGGTATAAAACACCTTGTAGGTCCCTTACGAGTATAAATAAATAAATAAACCTTTACTATCTGGTATAAAGAGCCAAAAATGATACAAATTAAATTGTATTATTTGCAGAACAGGTGTTAGCAATAAATAACTTAAGCAAAATTAACGATATCTACTCACGTGTCAAACATATCTTCGAAATTCCTGACTGCATCAGGTAATAAATTAATCGTCAACATTTATGGTGCTTAAGCCTAATTCGTGTGTATCGAATTTAAATATTTATATCGTTTCGTCTAAGATTTAAAGCGTCCGTTTCGATTTTTACGATGTAGATAGAACATTGGCGCCCTGGAAATGGCTGCCCCGTCCTCGAATCGACTTTTATGGTAAAACTAAATGGCTTTTTGCTCACGAGGGTCCATACATAACTTTTCGATTTTGAAAAAAGATATCTGCAGAATGACAGACTTATTTATTTGACTTCACCTCGGTGAAGATATTTGCCACAAATAAATGAGACCGTTTTACTGACTACTATAGATAATTGTCAACTTGAAAATTAAACAATTATTTCTGAAAAAATAATATCAAAGATTTTGCATTTAAAGGTTTATTTTGTAGCTAGATAAACAATTTTAATCGTAGAAATATACAGAACCCTCAAACAACTTTAAGTTACAATGCATTAAGTAATATGGACACGAAAAAGTTTCGTTTAGAGGAAATTACTTTGATTTTTTGCGTAAATGTACCGTTTTTTTTCATGACCCAAGATTTTTTGGTCTTTTTGATGGTAAAATCCAGCTTGGGAAATCTGTTATCTCTGCAAACAAAACACTAACTAGATATTTTTATGCTCCTGAATATGATAGTATTATTTATTTTGTGCGGAATTAAGCCATTTTTTTCCTGACCTTGATTTTTTTATTTCAAAAATGCCCATGATACCGCCAGGGAAATCTGTTATCAGTACAAACACCTTTTTTTCTTGACTACTCTTGACACTCCAAGTATGAAAATAATATTCATTTTGTTCGGATATGCACATTTTTTTTGTTGCTCTTTTTAATAGTAAAATTAAGCTTGGGATATCTTTTGAAAATAAAAATAGTTAGATAATACTCAGAAGTAAAAAAAATAGTTAGTTTTTTATTTGTACGGATAACAGATTTCCCAAGCTTTATTTGGCCAGTTAAAAAAACAAAAAAAATACGCATTTCCGCAAAAAATAAATATTATTTTCGAACTTAGGACATTTTGTATAGTTAAAAAAAAGAGTTTGTAAGGGTAGAAGATTTCCTCTAAACGAAACTTGAGCCAACAAATTTTCAGGAGGAATCACGCACAATAAGTTATCGTCAATAACCTTTGCTTTTAGTGACACTTTGGTTCACTCTCATATACGTAGCGTTTGCGTACAGGAAAATTTGGCAGAAACCCTAAATCAAGCAAAAAAGTTATATATCATAACTGAAGTAACTTAAGGGATCATTCTGGTTTAGATGCTCCAAAAAAGAGCTATTTTTGTTAATTATATTACCGTAAAACGGGGTGATTAGGAACGAAACTGAACTTTTGATAGCTACAACTTCTTTACTTTTTAGAGTAGGATTAAGATTTTTCCTTTTAAATATGAGAGAACCTTTGAACTATGTATTCCAACCCCAATTTTAATTAAGAATCTTGCCAAAAGCTTATATATATATTTTTTATGGATTGTTCCAATTCGCCTCCAGAGGGAGGCCGAAAGAAATATGAACGTTTTTAAATAAATATTTTTATTTAAAAGATTCATGAGGTGAAATAATTAATTAATATTAAGGCCCGTTTATACAATAAAGATGAATACCAGGTGATAAAAATAGAAGAATACCCAGTTAGGATGTCAAATTTATGTATTTTTTTTGTCGGATTATTATGTAAAAAAGTTTTTTACATAGGAATCCGAAAAAAAATTAAATTTGACACACTAACTGGGTTTCTTTGTGTAGGGTCACATATTGAACATAAATGAATATAAACTAGGCCATAAACAAACATCCTAAATGTTTAGGTCATTTTTAAAAGGCTGTAACTTGGAGAAAAATGGTCGTAGAGCAATGATTAAAAAAGTAGGATAGGATTTAAAAAAAAAACTTAAAATTGGTCAAAAAAAATTAAATCAAAACTGATTGGATTGAAAGTGGCATTATTACATAAGACCTCTTGAGTGTAATCTAATATAAAATAAAAATATTAAAAATATTATAAATACTGGGAGTTAGCCATTTTTTTCTCTCAAATATATGCAGTGAAAATCGCATCCACTTAATGATATCCGATACTTGTAAATGTCATTAAAATTTTTAATAAAAATATGAATTCCTAAGCTATTTATTGGATAAAACCCTGTATGGCACTCATGGGTAAACCGATATTGCCCTCTCGAAAATTAACCTGCTTGGCTGACGCCTCGCAGGTTAATTTTCTCATGGGCAATATCTTACTTTACCCACTAGTACCATAAATAACTACTTTTTTAAGTATTAGGTATTGTTTGAACCTTTTGGCGTCATAACTTAAGCTGTCGTCTCGTTTAACAACACATACAAAATACTTAGATATATTTTATTTTATAACGTAAAATCTTTGCAGTTAGACCCCCAAAATTAGGTTTCTGATAATTTAATTGAAAAGCCAAAATAAAGGTTTTAAACAATTTTGGTTAAAATCGGTGACCAAAAATATTTCGGCGCAGCCTATTGTATAACATATTGATTACGATAGTGTTCTATCAGTGTAATGTAACAATATCGTATTTATTTACTAAACTTACTAATCTTTTTAAAACTAAACCATATGCTTATGTTTTAATTTCGGATATTAAAACATGGATAGACATTTATTTAGTCGAATTACAGGAACATAAATTTCAAAATCTAAAGCATGTATACCATGCCTTGACCAAAAATTAAGCTCATTTAAATTTTAATTAATTATAAAGAAAGGCGCCAATAACGGTTTTAGTTTTACATACTAATCATTATATTATACGAAATTAATCAAAAAAAAATACTAATGCATGTAATACATATCTTCGGGTAATGTGATCTGTCAAAAGACATTAATATATGACGTATATATTTAAAATATAATAAGGTTATTACCAAATATTTGGTTAATTTGAATTAAAACTTTGACGCTGAGTTGAAATTCTATTCTATAGAAGTCAGTCATGAGCGCCCACAGGATTTTTAGACGAGGACATAGTTAATAGGTAAATTATTACCATTTCATAACTTGTCATGTTTTTTATTTTTTCTTCCTTTTTTAAGTTTGGGTTGAGAAAAAACATATGAGAAAAACTTATATTGCTTACCTAAATTGTATTAAATTTTAAAAAATAAAAAAAGGATACGTTTTCTTTTAGATTTCCGCTAAACGTTTTAAGTAGCCACCTACCCCATCCATTTCACCCTTACCATGCTTGCTACCAATATAATGAAATGAAATATTTTCCACAGGTACGAAGATGGATGGTATGGTTTTTAATAAATAATAGTTATTTATGGTACTAGTGGGTAAAGTAAGATATGGCCCATGAGAAAATTGACTGACGAGGCGTCAGCCGAGCAGGTTAATTTTAGAGAGGGCAATATCGCTTTACCCCAGAGTGCCATACAAAGTTTTGTTCAATATCCATTTTAAACGTTTTTTTTTATTTATACATTAATTGTGTCAATTTTTGGTTCAAACGTATAAATTTTACCTTTCAAATAAATAAATAAATCAACATAAGTCAGTTTCTCTCACAATAAAAATTAAAAGAAAAGCATGTAAAAATTGTTCAAACTGATATTTGTGCAAAAAAATATCGTTAGATCACAGATGCATGTAAGTAGAAGAAAAAATACGTATATTTAGTTCTAAATTTAATTTTATAATATAAAATTTGTAACAAAAAATTTTGACAGATGAATGGTTTTTACTTTGCAAGTGATAAAGTAAAAGCCACGCGTAGGTTATTTACAAGTTTCTCTGTTTAAAATTAAGCTAATTGTCTTATTACGTTTAGGTATTGGACAAAATATATTTAATTCGTTTCTATATTGAGAAGTGAGAAAAAATGATTAGTGTAAAAAATGATCGGTATGCCTTATGAGAAGACAGTTGTCTCAGTAAGGACATATCCACAGGCTGGCATAACAATGCTATGCCGTGATTGGCTTGATGTGCTGCCATGTATCTTGTAAGCCAATCACGGCATCGCATTCTTATGTTTTATGTTCTTACGCAAGCTTCTACAAAAGTGACCGGACTTATGCAAGCTTCTGGATAGGCCTTAATTAATGCAAAAATGTATCATAAGCTTGGTGTTCTAGTGTGTCGCTAACAGAGCAAAAACATATCTTAAAGCTATTTGTGTAATACACGCCTGTGTGGAGGGGTAATTGTTTTTGATGCGCCAAAATACGTGGAAAAAATAATTTGCATCATTTCGGGAGCACAATGTCGGTAACAACTAAAATATTTGCAATGTGTTACCGAATTAACGAATTTTAATTGAAATATTGATAAAAATTTTGAATTTAGTGCCAGAACTTTTCACATACAAGGTTTGGTTACTATTGCTAAAACCTAAGGTTTTATAGTTTATTTAAACATTGTAATACCTAATAAAAAGCACGTTACCAAATGATGACGAATAAAGCTACGCAGTAGCTTTTTAATAAACTTTATTTCATCGTAGTGAGCATTAATAAAGCCAAGTTAATATAGGGGAGACTGGGGTCAATTGAAACATTTTTGAGAAAATTGCTTACTGTAGATTACTAGATTTTAACTCATATTCATTTGGCAATGCGCTTTAATTACAGCCTAATTATCTGGGTATAAGAGTGCAATATTGTTTTAGTCCCATACATACCATTAAAATAAATGAAAGCATTTTTATAACAATATGTTAAATGTGTCAACTGTCCCCAAACCTGGGTCAATTGAAACAGTACCTGGGGTTAGTTGAAACATATGTTAAATAAAGACAATTATTTTTTTTACAACTGGTTTTTATTCTTTTTCATCGCAGACAGGGCCCCACTTATCTCGATATTCGAAAAAATTGTAAAAAAAAAGTCCAAACCCATAAGGTTAAAAATATAAAAATTGTAATTTTAGCAGTAGTGTATTCAAAAAAGTTGTATTTTTAAGATAAAATAAGATAACTTCATTTCCATTTGAATTTTTACAAATTGTTGGATAATTTCAAAAAATAATGGGTTAAAACGCGTTTCAACCGATCCCAGAGAAATTGTTTCAATCGTCCCTAGCACATGTTTTGATACATTTAATTAAGCAGCAAAAAAATATATCTCATGAGTGAATAATAACCACATCTCTTCAAGCTTGAACATTGGAAGTCACTATATTCTTAAGGACCATTTAAAAAACGCAATAGTTTTGGATTAATAAGCAAAAGAATAAAAACTAAAATACTTACATTTGGCTGCGAAAAAGAAGTTCACTCACATAAAAATATGTGGCCTTTTCTTAGAGGCGCTGAGTACAGATTGACACGTTCCAACAAGCCGCTGCCTTTGCCCTTGGGCCCCCACCGCTTTTACTACTTGTTTCGGATATATTCGACTTGTTTTAAACGACCCCCGTTTCAATAGACCTCATTCTCCCCTATTAATTTATTGTTATTGTTATTTTTTAAACATTATATTTCAGCACATTTGTGCCATTTTTAAACTTATTTTATACAGTACAAATCCAATTTTTCTACTTCAAATTAAAATTTCCCATTGCATGTTTTGTGTCCAGCTGCAAGTTAAAATAATCCAGGCTTATTATAATTATATATTATGTTATGATATATATTATATATAGTCTTTAATAATATAATTTTAGTTGGGATTTGAGATATTTTACGAGTTTTGCTACCGATATAATTATTTTCAAATCTCTTTATGTATAGTAGGCAACATTGCATTTTCAAGTCCTGCCGTGCACGTATCACTTAATATTATTAAACGGTCTCCTCTTTATTTCATCGTGGTCATTTGATGCAGTGAGCATTAATAAAGCCAACTTGATATATTTATGTAATGGATGAAATTAATCGAATGCCATTTGCACTTCGCTGTGGGTCGCTGGGTATCAAGAGCTCCATGCGTCTCCACTGAGGCTGCTACTGGGCAGTTCCCTAATATACTCTTTACAGCACTATGTGCTAAAATAGTAAAATACTCGTTTGATGATGGTTTTCAAATATCCAAATTTCTTAAAAAGTACCCTAGAATTTTTGTTTACACAAATGTTTTTATTTAAAAAAAAAAGTTCATAGAGTATTTTATATTTGAACAAAGACCTGATGGACTTAAAATTTTTAGGAATAAGTTATATGAGAAAAAGGACTATTTGAAGCAAAAATCCTAGAAATATAAAAATTTATAAAATAGAATTATAAAACAAATTTTGATAAATTCCAAATGTTCAGAAAAAAATACTTTATAGAATACCAATTAAAAAAAAATATTCATAAAATAAGAAGTTATGGGAGCGCCACTTTTAAGGGGTTGTTCTGGTTTTTGAGGCGAAAAATTGACGATTTTTAGATTTATTTCAGAAAACCTATGTAACTTGTATGCAAAAAACGCTTTGCAAAGTATTAGGCAACTCTTAAAGTTCACAAAAATAAATATTAATTTTTTTTGCCGTCATAAATAAATGTGCAGTACGAGCTGAAGTTGACACGTCAAAACTAACATGTCAACTGATTCCAGCGATAGCTCCGACCCCATTGGTCTGGTCATAAATAAATGTGCAGCACGCGCTGTAAAATAGAATTATAAAACAAAAGGAAAATTTTGATAATTTCAAAAATGTTCAGAAAAAAATACTTTGATAGAATACCAATTAAAAAAAAAAAATATTCATAAAATAAAATGTTATGGGGAGCGCCACTTTTAAGGGGTTGTTCTGGTTTTTGAGGCGAAAAATTGACGATTTTTAGATTTTTTTTTCAGAAAACCTATGTAATTTGTATGCAAAAAACTGTTTACAAAGTATAAGGCAACTCTTAAAGTTCACAAAAAAATATTTATTTTTTTGCCGTCATAAATAAATGTGCAGTACGAGCTGAAGTTGACACGT
Organism: Brachypterus glaber; assembly: GCA_958510825.1. Taxonomy (NCBI): domain Eukaryota; kingdom Metazoa; phylum Arthropoda; class Insecta; order Coleoptera; family Kateretidae; genus Brachypterus; species Brachypterus glaber. The sequence goes on along the minus strand of OY294047.1, from coordinate 25,537,921 downwards.
CAAAACTAACATGTCAACTGATTCCAGCGATAGCTCCGACCCCATTGGTCTAAAACACAAAAATCAAAAACAGTCTTGTTAAAAATTACCTCCTTTAGTTCGCTAGTGTCAACATTAGTCAAAATTCCAACAACAAAACAATGCCATTTTTCCGGCCAAAAACAGTTAAAAAAGGGTGAATAAAAAATAAATAACAAGCTTTTGGGAAAAAAATGACAATAGCGAACTCGCCAACAAATTGCCGAAAGATTTAAGTCAATATGTTAAATAGTTTTATTTTCAATCGCTGGAACCATTTTGAAAAATAGCATTTTGAGAAAAACGCGTTAAAAGTTTTTTTATGTCTTAACTTTTGAATGAGTCGAGATATAGACTTCAAATTTAAAACACCTAAATAAGACAATTTAAACCATCTTTTGGAATATCGTCGTATCAGAATAACAAGGTCTCAACTGACACTGTGAGATTGTCAGTATATTTTGTAAGATAACTTTTAAACGCTTTTACTTATAAATTTAAAATTTTGTACAAATAACGAAAATAATGCAATCCATATATATAAAAAGTTTTAACTCTTCAAGTTAAAGGATTTTAAATTTATCATATAAAATAAACTGACAATTACTGCAATCGTACAATGTCAGTTGAAACCTTGTTGTTCTGATACGACGATATATTTGATATTTTTAATTTAAACAATGTGAACAGGGGGAAAATTTTTTCAACCAGAAAGGGGGGTTGTGTGATACATCCTTTTAAAGCTTATAAAATTTTCTATTTGACCACATATTTTTTTATTTTTTTGAAACATATTTTGGGGGTTTAAAATAGGGTTGAAAAATTTAAAAAAATCTTACAATTTTTGAAAAATGCTTAATTTCATAATAAAAATACGTAAATTATACTTTTAAACTAATTTTAAATAATATAAATTAAATTTTACAAAAAGAATCTTAAAAAATTGCATTGTTTAGCTAAAAAAAAATTAAAAAATAAAAACCTTGGAAAAAATTAAAAAATATATGGTCAAATAGATTATTTTATTTGCTTTAAAATTATGTATTATTCCATTTAAAAAAACCTTCCCTCTATGCCCCTTCCACATTTTTAAAGCTAAAAATATCTATGTGCCAAAAGATGGTTAATTTGAAGTTGATATCTCACTTCATTCAAAAGTAATGAGTGGTGGACATAAATAAAACTCAAGCAGTATGTGTTTTAAAGTACATATACACGGTGTATTTGAAATAGCGTCGGAAATTTTAACAGATGATTCTACATCATAAAATATGACAAAAAGTTCCTATAAACATATGTCTAAAAATGCGTCATAAGGGAGCTACGCCCCTTTCAAAGTGGCTAAAAAAATCGGTTTTTATTTAATAACTCAGGAACCCTTTGAGATATATCAACGAGGTTTTGCACGTCAACTAATCCTACCAAGGCCCGTTTTTATGTGTTATTTTCATGTACTTATTTCAACCAGGGGTGTGCGAAACGGGGGGGGGGGGCTTATCAGTTTTTTGTCCCAAACTTTTTTCTGTGTAACTTTTTTGCAATTTTATTTTTGAAATATGATTCCTCAGGTCAAAATACATAAAAAAGGTACTCTTGTTGTAATACTGAAGGATTAACCGTTTTCGAGAAAAAATCATTTGAAGGTAAATTCCACGGTTCGAGGACGAAAAATTAAATACTAAAATGTTGAAAACCAAAATTTTAATGATGCAGGGCGAATGTACATTAAAAACTAAGAAAAAAACCTTATACAGGTACTTCCAAAAATGAATCCTAATGGAGCTATGGCCTCCTAAAAATGCAATTTTAAAGATCCGTAGCTCCCTTAGGACCCATTTCCGGACCATCCTTTATAGGAACATTTTTTCATATTTTTTAATGTAGAATCGCCTTTTAAATTTCTCGAATTTATTTCTGAATAAACCTGTATAACTTTTTAAAGAAGACGAATTTCGTCAAAATATGTTAGGAGCGTATTCTACACATTTCGTTTGGAAAGAAAGAAATATAAAACGGCAAACAAAAAATCAGAACAACCCCTTAAAAAATCATAAAGAATAAGCGCATGAATTCAGAGAAATCATATGTTGCCAAGGAATAGTATAAAAACTATTCACTGTGAAGAGTATACTATGTGAATGCGAAGCATTATATCTTCAGGAATTGTTCTTTTCTCTTTAGTCTTCTAACGTTTTTTCGTAAAGGTACCTACGTATATGATCCATTTCTTCATGGCACGCGTAATCATAGCCCCTAAATACAAATTAGCTCCACCCACCAAATAATTAGTTATTGTTAAACTTGGGAGTTTGAGGTTTTTGTATATACCTTTTTTCATACCTAGTCGTAGCTCCAAAATGAATAGGGCATTTATTGTAGAGATTTATTGGAGCTTTCTTTTGATGTTTTCATAGGTACTAAGTATTATTTATTAGCTAGTTATCGATCGTTATAGATTACCATAAAAATTTGGTTTTTGCCCACATTACCCCCTCTCTGATTTACTTTTCTATACTCTGTAGAGGACCTTTTCGATGTATTTTTAACTAAGTTATCAATTTTTATTTAGAAAATGCAAATGCATTTTGCAAGCAAGGTGAAAGTTACTTAACAAAAAAATTAAAAATTTTAACAAAAAAAAATTAACCGACTTCTATGTCTCTAAAACCTAAAAAAAAATAGTTGGTGCCAGTTTCACCATTAAAATACAAAAAATTATTTTTATTATATTGGCACCGACCTATTTTTTATTTTTTACTTTTTAGGGACATAGAAGTCGGTTATTTTTTTTTTGTTAAATTTTTTATTTTTTTTTGCTTTTTAGATACACAGAACTTGTAGATTTGTAATTATTATTATTATTAACTTATTTTTTAATTTTTTAGTCACCGCTTTATCGGGATTATCCGAGTTATCTATATTTTTTCAAAAAATTTGATTGATATTAAACCAAATTATGCCGTTTGAAAGTTAAATTGATTTAAAATTATTAGATTTATCCTTATTATCAGGCTAACCCAGCATTAGCCGCCAATCAAGTTAAAACCGGACTACCTCATGAATGCCCTCTTTAAGTTGCAATTTTATCGAATTTCGTTCATTTGTTTCAAAGTTATGCAGGATCAAACAATAAAAAAAAACATCGTCCCTAATAAGTAAAATTTTAAAAAACATCCGCACACAAGCCTGTGCTTGCTATATTGTATATATTTATATTGTAAAACTTTTTGATAAATAAATTGAATTGAAAATTGAATAGATTATATTCGTGGCATATCGGACAAATAGAAATATTGGTAAAAGCAAGAAATAAACGGTTGGCAGCAATGTTTCGATCTGGTCTCATCAGCACAGTGTATTCCCAAAGGCGTAGAACGTCCATATTGGTGAGATAATGGCTTTTATAATGACTTTGGCAGTGGATATACTTTAAGGAGGTTAAAAAATAGATGTCCACTGGACATGAACTGGATATCCATGATAGATGTCTAATGGATATTCAGTGGATATACTTTAGGGAGGTTAAAAAATAGATATCCACGAGATGTCCACTGGAAATTAACTGGATATCAATGATGGATTGTACCGTAATTAATACGTTCACTGCCAACGGCTAGTTTTGACAGCGGAGCAATGGGTATGGGCAAGGGAAAAATAGAAAGAATTGATTAATGTTGTTAGGGGCGCCAGTTACTTTAGCTTTTACTCCTTTAGGTAAGTAACAACCTAGTGTAAATACTTAAGCTTTTCAGTTTGAGAAAATATAACCTCTAAATAAAATAAGATAATTCATTTGAGAAATTTATTATAAATAAACTTAATGAAAGCACATCAAGTAATGTATTAATATATATAAAAAATATGTGTAATTATATTAAGATATAATTAAAGAAATCTTAATAAAAATTACTAAATTCAGAAATTATTCGACTTAAATGTATAAAGAAAACATGAAGTTCAGCAAGCACCAAGAAATGTATGTAAACAACAATCATTTCTTGCAGTGTATAAAAGTCATGCTTAAATTAGAAATCATTTAATCAAAAGTATGATATTTAATAATTAATAAATGAGATTAAATGTTTTAAAAAAAATAAGTACCTAAAAATGAACAAAAGCCAGAAGGGCATATAGTATTAATCAATACTATATCAGATCTGATAAAGTTTACAGTTATAAAAATATTGAAATAAAAGAATTTAAAAATATGAAATATTGCTTTCAAAAGTTTTCAGAATGAGTACTTAGCTGGTTTCTGCAAAATCCATGAGGTATGAATTCCATCGTCTCCATCTGTGCAAGTCTCCCCTATGCTGATGAATTCATTTCTCAAATGAAAGAAAAAAAAATATAGGCTGTCCCATCTACTTTGGAAAAATTATCTTCCAGGATAAAATGTACGATTGAAAATGTTGTCCGGGATTAAATATGCTTTTGAAAATTATGTCCAATATAAAATTGTCTGCTAGACGGTCATATAGAATTTATCTATGCCGAAAAATACAGAACCATGTTCCAACAGAACATCACTCCATGCGGAGAACTTGTATATCAAATATACCAAAATAAACTTCAACTTAAATTAATGTAATTCCATATTAATGGTATAGAAATGGTGAGTAATTAATGGTCTAGTGATTGTGCTTAATTAATGGTGCTAAAACAATAATTATATCTCAGAAATATTCTAAGAAACAGAAAAACTTAACTTACATGTCATTCTAAGTCTTCGATGTCCATCGAAACATTATAAATGCGTAATTGTATAAAATAACCGTTACAATATCTTCCGCATTGTTTAAATATTCATTTTCACTAACTTTAAATAAAAATACATGAAGGATTACTTCGATGATTACAGAAAATAAACACTCGTCAAAATGACACCACCATTGTACAGAGTTCATCAAGAAAAGAGCGAAAATCGACCTTATCAACCGGTATGAACCCTTCAGGTAAATAAAATCCTATTTCTGAACTATTAGCGACATCTATGCAAGTCATTATCAACTACAGTTTTACCGTATAGGATTCCTAATAAAGGTAACTGAAACGACATCAAAAATAATAACTAATTAAAAGAATGTTTCCTAATAAATCCGTATTAGTGATATCTAACCTCAAAATATTACTCTAAGAAACAAATATAAACAATACTTATTGTTTATCAGCAAAACTAATAAAAATACGAACAGAATACTAAGTGTCCTGTGAACTAAGTATAAACAAAATACTGAATCTAAGTGAGCAGTTCCAGCAAACTATTTTCAACAAATTCTGGATTATCCCGAAGAAATAATCATACGAAACTTTCCACAAGAGAAACAAGCTACAGATGAAAGCCAGTGAAATCCAACCCTCAATAGACTCTGAAACATATAAAAACCAGGTAAGTCCATAGACAAATGCACTATAGAGAAATAAGTCATATGATTCTTTATTATTAAAAATCATATTCTAATTATGTTTTCTTTATGTTATTTTCAGGTAGAACTATGGAATAGAGACCCATATGGTTAGAATTCAGTTCCTGCTACAAAATAGTCCCAGATACAAAATAGTTCTGTACGTACGTAACTATTTATATACAAAATAAACATAAATTATAACGTAAGTAAACGAATAGTTTAATTAACCCTTGCTATATTACAAAGTGACGATTTATGTCGTTACACATGCCCCCTCCAAAAATAATAAAAATATTTAATATACAAAAAATATTTTTATACCAAACTCTATAACTATTTAACTTAAATAGCTAAAATATATACTATATTTTATTTAATAAATCAACAAAAAATACAATACTTTATGTAAATCATTTGAAATACTACTTGATAATTAACAATAGCTAAGCTTGATAACTACGTGTATCATCCGCCTACTCTTATGTAGAACATAATTTTGGGACTTTATCGGTGTGTGTCATAAACAGGTAATTGTCATAATCAGGTAATTGTCATAATTAATTTTGTTTTCTTTTTAGCTAAGTTTTATCAAGATAAAAAAATAGAAATAAGACTTGACTACGCGCATCAGAATCCTCTTCTACAAAAAATATATTTATATATATTTTTTTTTTTACTATATACAAAAGTTTTGGGTACCCTTTAAATATTTTCAATACATTGATATTTTTTAAATATCATTCCGAATAATACTAAGAAAATATTCTTATTTAATCAAATCTAGCCAACTGAAATGTCACTATTCGATCCAAAATATTTCTTTAGATCTTTAACATGCCAGTCGCCTCTATGACCATCTGCATTTTCCAAAATATACACTAACTTTGACTTTTTCGCAACAACTTTGCAAAGTATGTACTTTGGAGCAAGTTTTGCAGCAAAACTTTTACTAGCATCTGAGAGTACTTTGTTTCGTCTCCAAACTTTTTCACCTATATCAAAATTTACTTCACGCTTGCGCAAATCATAAGTACGCTTATTACGTTCATAAGCTTCATGTAAATATTTCTTTACATCAATAAAAATCTCTTTAAGATTTCCCAAGTCTTGGCTATACGAGTCTCTGTCACAAGGTTCTAATTTAACACCATCAGTTGATGTCATTTTGCCATAATAAGTTCCTGTGATAGGTACATTCCTCCCAAAATTAAGAAATGCCGGCGTATACCCCGTAACTTCATTTACAGACGTTCGTAAAGCTAGACCTATTTTTGCTAAATTTTTACACCATTCTTTTTGATTATCTTTTATATATGATCTTATAGCAGTAGAAATTGTGCGATGTTGCCTTTCCGTCGGATTATTTTGACTATGGTAAAGTGCATTAAACCAAATTTTCTGTACATTATATTCATCTGCTAATTTTTTAAAAACTTTACCAGCAAATTGTTTTCCATTATCGACAATTAAAAATTGACAGACTCCGTAAACTAAAAAAACTTCATTCTCAATGAATTTACATATTGCATTTGCAGTAGCTTCCCTTAAAGGATGTAATAATGTATACTTTGTAAACCAGTCTGACACAACTAAAAGATAACAAAAACCTTTAGAACTTCTGGGAAATGGTCCCTGCAAATCACATGAAATAACTTGCCACGGATAATTTACTTCTTTTTCACGACCCATCAATCCAAAACGTGCAGAATTACTAACTTTTTGTGATTGACAAATATTACAACATCTTACATACTTTAAAATATCTTTACGCATTTTTGGCCAAAAATATGTTTCTGAAATTCTATGAAAAGTTTTAAAAAATCCCATATGAGAAGCTAATACATCGTCATGACATTCTTTTAGTACTTGTTTACGACATTTTTGAGGCACTAACAATTTCCACTCTATAATATTACTTTTTACTTTTGTCTTGGTCGGTATGAACTTATAAATATTATCATCAATAACTTTAAATTGCGGATATGAATCTGGACTCTTAACAATTTTTTCCCTCAACTGAATATAATATTTATCACTATTATAATCATTTACATTAAAATTAATTAAATTTACATCTGGAAAAATTGATTTTTCTGGTTCTATTCTATCAAAAGCTCTGGATAACCCATCAGCTACTACATTTAATTTACCTCTACGATATACAATATCCATATCATATTGCTGTAATTTTAATGACCATCTAGCCAAGCGACCAGAGGGATCTTTCATATTACTCAAATATTTTAATGAAGAATGATCTGTAATTACTGTGAATTTAACACCTTCAATATATGGTCTAAACCTATCTATAGCAAACAAAACAGCTAAACATTCCTTTTCACCTACAGAATATTTTATTTCACTACGTGTTAAAGCTCTACTAGCATAAGCTATTACTTTTTCTTGACCATCTTGCGTTTGTGTTAATATGGAACCGAGGCCAACTAAAGAAGCATCACATTGTATAACAAATGGTAAAGAAAAATTGGGACTTGCTAAAGCTGGAGCATTTATTAAAGATTCCTTCAACAATAAAAAAGCTTTTTCTGCATCAGTATTCCAACTAATGGCTTGTTTTTTACCTTTGCCCTTTAAAAGTGAATTTAATGGACTAACAATTGTTGAAAAATTCCTAACAAATCTACGATACCACGAAGCTACACCTAAAAATCGTTTTATTTCGGTACTATTTGTTGGTCTAGGATAGTTTATTATTGCTTCTACTTTTTGCGGATCGGTTCTTAAACCAAAATTATCAATTACAAAACCTAAATACTTAAGTGATTTTCTAAAAAAATTACTTTTTTCAAAATTTATTGTAAGATTAGCAGATTTTAATTTTTCATGTACTATTTGAAGTAATTTAATATGTTCCTCAAAAGTTTTTGATACTATTATAATGTCATCAATATAAACAAATATATTTGGATAAAAGGAGAAAGGAAAAAGTTTATCCATTAATCTTTGCTGACTTTGTGTTCCATTTTTGAGTCCATAACACATTACATTAAATTCAAATAGTCCCCTACCAGGTACGGAAAATGCAGTTTTTTCTTTAGCAGTTTTTGTAAGTGGAATCTGCCAAAAAGCATTTTTTAAATCTATACTTGATATATATTTTGCATCGCCTAATAAACTTAAAATGGAGTCTATCCTTGGTAAAGGATGTGAATCACCTTTTGTAATAGAATTTAATTTACGTCCATCAAAACAAAAACGGTATGTACCATTAGCTTTTTTTACTAATAAAACTGGTGAATTAAAATCAGAATAAGATGGTGAAACTATATCATCTTTTAACATTTTATCTAACTCTTTATGTAAAATTTCTATTAAATAAGGTGACAAAGGATATTGACGCATTTTAAAAGGTTTATTATTTCCTGTATCTATATCATGTTCTATTAAATTTGTTCTACCTATTTTTTCGCTATATAATTCTTTAAATAAACTAACAAATTTATCTGCTATCTTTTTCTGTTCGTCTGTCAAGTCACATAAGCCTACTGAATTATCTTTATTTATATCCTGACTATCACTGTTATTACTGATCACATTCAATTTATTAATTTTATTATTCCAAGATTCATCAGAAAAATCCAGAGTCATAGAAAACAATTGTAAAAAATTCACACCAAAAATAAAATTTGTTTCCAAAGAAGGAACAACCAAGACTTGTAAAATCTTAACTTCATTATCTACTTTAATAGGTAAATAAACAACACCAGTTACTAACTGTTTAGATTTATCAGCTGTAGTAACATGCGGTATAAGACATTTATCAATTTTTAAATTAAATTTTTCTAAAATTTTAATCGCGTGACCACCAGCCACTGAACAATTTGCACCTGTATCAATCAAAGCTGTTATATTTTTATCAAAAATATTTACTTTAATATATGGACGGTTATCTCTAGGTAATTTAATAAAAGAATTTTTATTAATTACAGACAAACTATACGGTTTATAAAAATTTTTAACTTTATCCAACCAATCTTTCCATTCATTCAAATAAAAGCGTTTATTTGTTTCTGTTACACTTGATTTTTGTAAAGAATTGATATTATTTGTATTATAATAAATGTTTTTACGAAAAGTAGTTTTGTTATCCTTTTTTATCTGACTGTCATTATTATTTTTAGCCTTTTTATTAAGTGAATGCCGACTAAAATCATCCACTTTCCTATTTAGTTTTTTTGTACAGGAAGGGCAATTTTTAAAAACTACATCTTTATATCCACATTTATAACAAAACTTTGTTCTTTTAGCTAAACATTTGCTAAAAATATGATTTGGTTGGTTACAGTTATAACAAATTACTTGTCTACTTTTATTATTACTACTATTACTACTATTCTGTGTATTAATAAAGCTTTGATTGGTACTTTGACTAATTTGAGAAACTTGACTACTATTACATACTGAACTTTGACGAGTAGAGGAAGATGGGGTAAGTTTGGACACCGTGGTATTATGACTACAATTACATTTACTACTAAAATTTTGATTTATATCCGAACTTAGGACATTTACTTTATTAACTGCTTTATTTTTTGCCACACTTTTACCTGCTATGCTCTTTTGTTTTAATTGATAAGCTTCATCTATTCTTTTACAACTGTCTTTTAAATCTTCTAAATCATTTATTTCTATAAGTGATAATGGTGTAAAATAATGTGGTAATATTCTTTCTCTAATCGTCTTAAGTCTAGTATATAAACTTGCAGCATGAATTAAACGTTTAAACAAGGTTTCCATAGCACCTATAAAAATTGCGATAGATTTATCGGGATTTTGATATCTAGAACGGATATCATCCCATGTTCTATCATCTATGTTAGCTGGAAGAAAATCTTTTTTTAATGCTTGAATTATTTGAGACCATGAATTTAAATTATCTTTAATTGAGAGAAACCATGACAATGCTGGTTCTTTGAATAAGTCATATGCGGATTTAAATAACATTTCGTCTGTAACGTTTCTACTTATTTTCATATATTCAATTTGCTCAATAAAATTTAAAACATTAGACTTTCCATCAAAATTAATATTCCATTTATAAACTGGTACTGATTTTAAATAATCATTATCTTTTTTACTAGAAACATTAGGACTAAACTGTGTACTATTATGTAATGAAATATTATTATTTACTTGAGTAAGTTCTGAATTTTTACCAGATTTTTCATAAAGATCTAAAATATCTGCTTCTATTTCTAAACAAGTTGCTTTAGTTATTTCTAAAAATTGAATACGTCTAACTTTATTTTCTTCTACTTCAGGAAAACGTTGCAGACGATTTGTTACATGTACTAAATAAGTTTTTAATTTTCTTAAATCAGCTAAACTATAATCACCATGATATTCTACAATTTCTGAAGATATACTATCTAAAATTCTATTAATATTTTCCACTTCACTGTTAAAATTAAAAGTCGGATCTACATATTTTACTTTAGGATCTTCCCTAGCTATGGCTCTACCTAAAACTTTAATTCTAGATGCTCTATTATTTTTTGCTGTTAAATGTCTTATACGAAGTTCATAATTTACCATTTCTGCAGTCAAAAATCGAATTTCCATTTTATCTAAATCTTCCATTTTGAATATTTATTTTCAAAATTTAAATTTAATTTACTCAAAATATTTATTTTATTAATAAAATATTTATACTGTACCACAAATTATTTTTTTTTTGTGTACACTGTTCAACAAAGTTTTTGCATACTTTGGAAAATTTCCCAAATATGTCAAAAAAATACTAAATTATTATTTATCTCAATTGGACAAATTAATAATTATAAATAGTCTCCAAAACTACAAAATTAGCTAATATTTATTCATATCCTTCGCATAAATAAATACCCTATTATCCATTTATTTCTATTGAATAAAAGATAATTTCTAGAAAAACTGAACCCACGCCAAAATTTCTCTATTCCATGTTATTCCATAAAATTCAGAAAAAACATAAAAAACACATATCTGATATATCTTATCAGATTAACTCTAATTTGACTTAATTTTCAACAAAAAATATTTTATTCAACAGTTATATGTAGTTTTTCTCAAAATGAACTTTAAGTTACACTGAAAAAAAAATAAGCTTTAGATTTTTACAAAAAATACACTGAGAAAAATGGAGTAAAATTAAAAAAACAAGTGTTCTATCTATCCAAATACCACGTTCTTGGGCGCCAATATTAGTGTACCGTAATTAATACGTTCACTGCCAACGGCTAGTTTTGACAGCGGAGCAATGGGTATGGGCAAGGGAAAAATAGAAAGAATTGATTAATGTTGTTAGGGGCGCCAGTTACTTTAGCTTTTACTCCTTTAGGTAAGTAACAACCTAGTGTAAATACTTAAGCTTTTCAGTTTGAGAAAATATAACCTCTAAATAAAATAAGATAATTCATTTGAGAAATTTATTATAAATAAACTTAATGAAAGCACATCAAGTAATGTATTAATATATATAAAAAATATGTGTAATTATATTAAGATATAATTAAAGAAATCTTAATAAAAATTACTAAATTCAGAAATTATTCGACTTAAATGTATAAAGAAAACATGAAGTTCAGCAAGCACCAAGAAATGTATGTAAACAACAATCATTTCTTGCAGTGTATAAAAGTCATGCTTAAATTAGAAATCATTTAATCAAAAGTATGATATTTAATAATTAATAAATGAGATTAAATGTTTTAAAAAAAATAAGTACCTAAAAATGAACAAAAGCCAGAAGGGCATATAGTATTAATCAATACTATATCAGATCTGATAAAGTTTACAGTTATAAAAATATTGAAATAAAAGAATTTAAAAATATGAAATATTGCTTTCAAAAGTTTTCAGAATGAGTACTTAGCTGGTTTCTGCAAAATCCATGAGGTATGAATTCCATCGTCTCCATCTGTGCAAGTCTCCCCTATGCTGATGAATTCATTTCTCAAATGAAAGAAAAAAAAATATAGGCTGTCCCATCTACTTTGGAAAAATTATCTTCCAGGATAAAATGTACGATTGAAAATGTTGTCCGGGATTAAATATGCTTTTGAAAATTATGTCCAATATAAAATTGTCTGCTAGACGGTCATATAGAATTTATCTATGCCGAAAAATACAGAACCATGTTCCAACAGAACATCACTCCATGCGGAGAACTTGTATATCAAATATACCAAAATAAACTTCAACTTAAATTAATGTAATTCCATATTAATGGTATAGAAATGGTGAGTAATTAATGGTCTAGTGATTGTGCTTAATTAATGGTGCTAAAACAATAATTATATCTCAGAAATATTCTAAGAAACAGAAAAACTTAACTTACATGTCATTCTAAGTCTTCGATGTCCATCGAAACATTATAAATGCGTAATTGTATAAAATAACCGTTACAATATCTTCCGCATTGTTTAAATATTCATTTTCACTAACTTTAAATAAAAATACATGAAGGATTACTTCGATGATTACAGAAAATAAACACTCGTCAAAATGACACCACCATTGTACAGAGTTCATCAAGAAAAGAGCGAAAATCGACCTTATCAACCGGTATGAACCCTTCAGGTAAATAAAATCCTATTTCTGAACTATTAGCGACATCTATGCAAGTCATTATCAACTACAGTTTTACCGTATAGGATTCCTAATAAAGGTAACTGAAACGACATCAAAAATAATAACTAATTAAAAGAATGTTTCCTAATAAATCCGTATTAGTGATATCTAACCTCAAAATATTACTCTAAGAAACAAATATAAACAATACTTATTGTTTATCAGCAAAACTAATAAAAATACGAACAGAATACTAAGTGTCCTGTGAACTAAGTATAAACAAAATACTGAATCTAAGTGAGCAGTTCCAGCAAACTATTTTCAACAAATTCTGGATTATCCCGAAGAAATAATCATACGAAACTTTCCACAAGAGAAACAAGCTACAGATGAAAGCCAGTGAAATCCAACCCTCAATAGACTCTGAAACATATAAAAACCAGGTAAGTCCATAGACAAATGCACTATAGAGAAATAAGTCATATGATTCTTTATTATTAAAAATCATATTCTAATTATGTTTTCTTTATGTTATTTTCAGGTAGAACTATGGAATAGAGACCCATATGGTTAGAATTCAGTTCCTGCTACAAAATAGTCCCAGATACAAAATAGTTCTGTACGTACGTAACTATTTATATACAAAATAAACATAAATTATAACGTAAGTAAACGAATAGTTTAATTAACCCTTGCTATATTACAAAGTGACGATTTATGTCGTTACAGGATCTCTAATAGATATCCAGTGGATATACTTTAGGGAGGTTAAAAAATAGATATCCACGAGATTCCAGTAGATATCGTGAATATAACCGGACACTTGGATATCCATGAGTATCTAATGTCAATCTAGGCTATCCACTGGATATACTCTATATCCAGAAAGTATATCCCCTGGGTATCTAATAGTTATTATGTGCTGTCTGGGAAGTAATTATGTAGTTACTTACATGTATAAATACTACAAAAAGTTAAAACTTATATTAAAAAAAAAAAATGCAACACTACTACTAGGTTTCGTGTTTACGCAGTTTACTTACAGCGATTGTGGTTAAACATTTTAAAATTGTTAATGGAGGCAATTTGTTAGAAATATTAGACGTAGAGTAACCGCAGTAGCAAGTCGGTTTCTCATTTTTCCTTATCTCAAAAACTTTTTATGGGTGGTCTTCCATCTTCCGTATAAGCTTACTTCCTCTAGAAAAGGACACAAATTGTATGTAGTCGCGTATAGGGTTTCCCGAGAATCAAGAAATTAAGATTTCTTGCCCCGATTTTGAGAAAAAATCAAGACAAGAGTAATTTAAAAAATTAATAATCGGGACTCCTCGATTCTTGACCAAATTTTTGTATTTTATATGCACATATCACTTAAAAGTTTTAAGAAAGTTCTCTACGAGTACAACTAACCCTGCAGAATATCAAGAGTAGGGTATTGCAAAAACACATTTTTCGACTACCCAGAGTCTCGACAATTAACTTGTCTTAATTTGCAAGACTCTCGACTAGGGTATTTCAAAAAAAAACACATTTTTCTAATTTTTCATATGCACCCCTCCTAAAATGTTTCAATTGAAAAACCATATATGGTATGCATACTTGCATACCAAATTTTAGGTTACTTGAACATATTTTGACCCCCCCCCCCCAACTCAGTTATAATAGTGAGGTAGTTTAATTTTGCTTTTCCATTTTGAAAATTTCCAAAAGCCTTGTATTGAAAAATATCAATTTTTTTGCGTATTTTACATTGTTACAGTTTTAAAGACAAACAAGCGGTGAAGATATGTAATGCTACGCATTCCATTATATGCTATTCAAAGTGGATGGTATATTGCATTTTCCCAAATAACGCAACTTAAAAATAAATAAATAAAAAAAAAATAACAATTTAAAAAAAAAAAAAAAAAATTTGAAAAAGGAAAAAAAATTGAAAAAAAAAAGTTTTATAAATTTTTCTTTTTAATTGTATTTTTTTTAAGTTGCGTTATTTGGAAAATGCAATACTGTGAATAATAATAATGGAATACGTAGCATTAAATATCTTCACGGCTTGTTTTGTCTTTAAAAAGTCCAAACAGTTTAAGAAATTAAACAAAACAAATACCTTAGTATTATAACTGAGTTAGGCGGGGGTCAAAAAATGTTCAAGTAACCTGAAATTTGGTATGCAAGTATAGTTTTTCAATTGAACCATCATAGGAGGGGTGCATATGAAAAATTAGAAAAATGTGTTTTCTTTGCAATACCCTAGTCGAGAGTCTTGCAAATTAAGGCAGAAAGTTAATCGTAGAGACTCTGGGTAGACAAGGAAAAAAGATATTTTTTGAAAAATTGCCAAAACAAATTCAACCTATATGTCGTCTCGAATGCCGAAAATCTACACAATCGAAACAATAAGTTCCACTTCTCTAGTATTTCCAAGAAAGGCATATATTTTTCAAACCTTTCCGCTTGTAAAGAATCTTTAGGTTACTATGGAAAAGCCAGATTTGCGTGCCTCATAAGCCAATTGGCAAGGTCGAATTTACACAACCGTAAAAACTTTGACATGTGCCATTAACGAGAAAAAAGCGATTTTATAAGCAATTTTTTTTTCTACAGGAATTATTTTTATAAACAAGTGTTTTTAGTGAATGCTTAATCAATTCTCCTTTTTTATTTCACATAAAAACATCATGGAAAATTAAGGAAAATAAACAAAACAAATTACAAATATGAAATAATGTGTAAAACAAAGTGTTTTTCTACGATCTAATACAAAAAAGTTAACATTTCTACAAAAACAAATTAGGTTTTTAGACTTCAAAATAACCTATTTCTTAATATTTTACTTTTCTGCTCATTACCATGATAGCAAGCACAAAATTGAATTTTTCGCGCTCAGTTTAGGCAACCGGCAGGTTAGTCGTAAACAACTGTCACATATATATATATACGAGTTGTTGTGGTCGTCCATTGTTTTTACATAAAATTGTTTTTATTTTGGAATCAAATCTCAATTTGTGCTAAATATTTGTGTTTTAAATATGGAGATTGACAGTGAATGGGAATTTACTTCAACCCCGCCGGATTTGCAGAAAATTGCAAGGGCTGCGACCTTAAAATTGCTGCATGAAAAATCTAAACAGAAATACGAAATGGTTTATGAAAAGTTTAATTGTTATAAAAAGAGGAAGAAAACTTAGAAAGTATCTGATTTTACTTCTAAACCACCAGATTTGCAGAAAATTGTAAGTGCTATGACCTTGTTAGGTTATGAATTTACTGCCTGAAATCTATTTATTTATTTATTTATTTGTTTTAGATCGTAGAAAAAATGTTGTTTTTATTACGTGCGCAAAATGTGATTTTTGCTTTCGAGTGGTTGCTGATCTCGGCTAAACACCTCGATCAGCAAATTCCACGCTCAAGAAATCAGTAGTTTTGCGCTCTTAATAAAAAATACCTATTTTAGGTTCACAGTGACATAACTTCTCAGTTTATGAGATACCAGTTATTTTGTGAGTACCTGTACGACAACATTATATTGGAATTTTAGATATTAAGTTAAGGGCCGAAAGATCTAGAACAGGAGAAAGGAGCCAGAATCCAAAAAATCATCAGGTAGGCCTAAGATGTTTTACCTATTTTTATTGGTTTTAAATGCAACAAACTATCTTATCATGCTTTTTATTATAAAAACCTACGAATTTACAAAAATTCTCATGAAAAATTGTTTGTGAAAATGAGAACTATTTATTGGTTTGGTTCACACAGGATCATTCATATATAAGTGCAGAATATAAAAATTTGGCCTGGTTATGTTGACATGTAAATAATAAACAGGCCTGTGTCAATCAGACTTTGTCAAGTATTTAGCGCCAAACTTAAAAAATATACAGCATATTTGCAAATACTATACTCTCGTTAAACGCTAGGTGCTTACACTGATAAAAATGTTTTAAACAGTCCAATTGATTAGGGCACTAAAAAGTTCACTATAATAAAAAGTTAATTTAATATAATATCTCATCACATAAAAGATAAGCTGCTACTATGAAACTAAAAATAAGAATATTTAATATTTAAATTGAATAGTTTTAAATATATTATTTTAATTTTCTTGTTTAATAATATTTAAGTTAATACTTATTAAATTTTAATATAAAATATAATAGAGATTCTCATAGAGATGAGCAATTAGAAAACTTAAATAAATAAAACAAAAAAATAATTTTTTTACCGTGACTTGGGTCCTTTTCTGGTAGAACTACACAAAAAATCTTCTATTCAAGTGAAGAAAATTGATTGCTTTAATCGAGGTAATATCAGCTTGATTTATTTAAACTGAGTTT
Organism: Brachypterus glaber; assembly: GCA_958510825.1. Taxonomy (NCBI): domain Eukaryota; kingdom Metazoa; phylum Arthropoda; class Insecta; order Coleoptera; family Kateretidae; genus Brachypterus; species Brachypterus glaber. The sequence goes on along the minus strand of OY294047.1, from coordinate 25,520,583 downwards.
TTTATTATTTACTTAAGTGTTTTAGTTAGTGGGTGGTTTCTTAAACTATTCTCTTTATTTCTATTCTATTTTTGTGAGAGTTAATAGATGATTATTGAGAAATAACATGTTTTGTACTCTTTATATGATTTTATCTTAACAATTTTATTAATATATTATCAACTTGGGTGAGGAGCTCTTTTAAGTTAATAACTTGTCACCTAGAGGGCCCCAATTTGGTTAAAGGCTTGTGGTGTAAGAGGCCTCTTTATACTAATAGTATAATTACATTTTTGCTTAACCTCGTACTATTCTACTTAATTAAGCATCCTCCAGGTTCATGACTTGTGTGGACTAGTAGTAGAGGATACCACCGGCTTTAACTGACTTTCTAACCAGTTTTTAGGGAGCTGTCACTGTTTCACCAATCGCCTTTGTCATATTCCAATTATTAATTAACTGAAAAAGGGAACCGGCGCGAGTGAAAATCGAACTCACGCTAGCCGGCATGTCAAGTTTTTGAATAAGATGCCTTAACCCGCTAAGCCAGTTCTCCCATACTAATTTGGTGTTGCTTTAAGCTCCGATTTAACGAAAAGTAGGATTTTTAGTTTTTTTTTAATTTTAAATTCTTACCCCCCAAAATTGTTCATTAGGGTGAGTAGATTAGCACCCAATTTTTTCAGAATTTTATTTTTCTTATGGCCTTTTAGAAATAAATAAAATGGCGTTTACTCAGAATAATGATCTATGATAAACAAGTAAGAACCCTGATATTTTTTCAAAAAATTTCATTAACAAAATTTGCCATTTAATGCCTTATTGTGACATTGAAAATTCATAATTTTGATGTTATCCCAACTTTAGGCTTCCAGAAATAGTACTTTCAATTTTTTCATCCCGGGTCAATTTTTCTTTGGTAACACTTACATGAGGGGTATAGAATCAAATGGTGCAATGTCCACATTTTTCTCGAATTGAGTTATAAAGGTTATAAACGTCGAATCTAAACTAGCATAAGATAGGGTTAAAATATGCGATTCGGTTTCAAAAAATACAATGTCCAGTCATCAGTTAGAATACTGTTAAAACCTAAAAAAACTGGATGCTAATGCTATACTTGTTTCTCCTTATGGACAGCAGTGGCGAACCGAAAAAGTCCGAAGAAGCTGTTGAGGATCCAAGCATAAATGAAAATGATGTACTTTGTTGATTATTTCTTCTTAATAAAGTTTCAAATACTGTTGGGTTATTTGTTTTTTTAATCCTGCATATAAATAGGACTTTTCTTGATAGAAGTCAAATTCAAACAGTACTAGGTCCAACCTAGTAAGTTTCAAGAGGAGCAATGTCCATTTATTTATTAACCATAATTAAAAAACTTTTACGTACTTCAAAATCTTATTCAAATTATGAAATATTAGGTCAAAGAAAATCACATTACAAAACAATACAAATTTGCCGACCGAGTGTGTTTTAATTCGCTTTTTGCCAGAAGCAAAATTCATATTTGATTCTATGCCCCTCACATGTGTCCTGACTTAAAAGTTATATATAGATATTTGATTTACTAAAATGAGGTAAAATTTTAACTTTTATTCGGGGAAATCGGAGAAAAATCACGAAATTTTAATCTGAAAATTATGTAGTCCTGTTAACATAAAGTAAACTATAATCGTAGTATACAGGGTGTCCGGTAACTCGTTTGGAGCGGCAAACCACATAATCATCTGCCAATGAAAAATGTCTCTGCAAAAGATTAAAGTCCTATCTTGAACGGTTACTGATATAAGAACATTTAGTTTTGACCAATACCAGAAGATGTTAAATACACCTAAAAACGTGAATAAATTACTCATTAAGATGTTATGGAAACATACCCGAACTTTAAGGTAAGTGTTTTGATTCTTGCTATGGAAATTTATAATGAAGTTTAGCACTGTTTTTTTCAATAAACTGTCAAAAAAATGTTAAAAGTAGAGAATATTCTGAAATGGTTATTTTATATGGAAATGTGGCAGAAATGTAGAAAAGGTAGCCAGAGTGTATTAAGAAATGTACCCCGCGCCAACACCCTTGTTTTTAATGGCTATAAAACGTTTGAGGGAAACAGGTAACGTGTTACTGGATAGAAAAGAAATTGGCGGAGTGCTGATTACAGTTAGGACTCCAGAGGTAGATTGCTCAATAGGTACTCGCAGCATTCGACAATGACCCATATGCTAGTAAGGGAAATTGCAACGTATCTCAACCTTAGACACACCACCGTAAATACCGTTATGAAAAAAGATAATCGGCATCCCTACCACTATTTTCGTATAAAATTTATTGCCCAAAGACCAGGCTCCCAGAATAAAGTTTTGCAGATGGATCCACGAACGAATCATATTGTTTTCGAATGAGTGCACTTTTGGGAAAAATAGAATTTTCAACTCAAGAAACTATCATTTTTATGCTCGTTCAATGATTTCCAGAATGTCCACGATTTCCCCCTGGGCGTATTATTTAAAAATATGTTATAAATAATATTACACATCGATTAGAATAGTATATTTTATAACTAGTATGGAATAGACAATATTCCGCGCCAGCGGAAAGTTTGGACTATTCCATACGTGTTGTAGACTATACTTTTTCTTCGACTGCAAATATGAAACACTGTATGGCTTTAAACTGCGGACAAAGTTAAAAACAATGTTTTTTCGTGATCGACATTGTAAATGCAACAAAACACATATTTTTAAATAAAGCAATTAATGTTATTTAATAATTTGATCAAATCAGTACTTAAAAAAGATTTTTATTTAATTTTAGCAAATATTTACAAATTATAATGCAAAAATTGAAGGTTATGTCAGATTATTGTGACAGATATCAGGTTTAAATATTTAACAATAGATGGAGCAGTTTTAATTTTTTGAACTAAATTGATAAAAAACTGGTCAAATATTAAGAAAAACTAATAAACTTTATGTAATTTTAACGCAAAACTTTAAATTGCATTAAATTATTCAATATTTCATGTTAATATATATATTTTTGCTAATTTTGCTACAGTTTTCTTTACTCTTATAAACAAGAGATGGCACTACATGTGCTCATTCTAACACTAGATACGGAATATTCATACCGTATCTAGAGCTAGAATGGATTCATTCTGTGTTTGAAAAGTGTGTGTATTTGCTTACATTCTAAAGCAGTCGTAGAAAAATACAATTTTACGGACCAGTTTCAAAAATCACTTAATAGCGTTTATAGTTTAGCACCTATAGCTATAGCTCAGCCAGTTTCCTGTTCTGACTGCACGTCACAGTCTCTTGGATTATTTGGTAATCCTACACGATTGCCTAAAGAATTTAATGTATTTTTTAGAAAAATTAACTGCATAAAGTGTTCGATTTAGTATTTTTCTTATCTTTATTATCTAATAAAATTTTAAATAGGCGCATTTTTATGCTTAATTAATTATAGCAGATAAGATTAAAAGCACGATGAGTTATTTTTTACTCGATTAATTTAGGCTATCTTAAACGTTTTTGTTTCATTTAATTTGATTTTTTAGGTTTTTAGATAACTATATGCCTGCAGGGTGTTCTGATTTATAAATAAGATAAATATATACGATAGGGTGGTCCTTAAAAATAGGTTTTTAGGGACGTCCCCTTTTGATCCAAATTGTCTATAGATGTATATCAAAAAGGTTGATAGCTCAACGTGCTGCATCAACACTAAAAAAACAGCAACACAAAATATATTTTGAAGGGTGTAAACGCAAACAGCACGCCCTAACAACAATGTACAAAGAACAAAAACTGTTTGGAATAAAATGTAATTTTTGGAAAAAAGTCATTTTTTAAAAAAAACATTTAAAAATATATTCTTTGAAAAAAATATGATTAATACGTCACTTATGTCTAAGATTAGGCTGAAATTTTATATTCCCTTGTAACTTAGTGTTTATACCCCTTGTAACGACGAAAATTAATTGGGTGCCGAGATATTAGGGTGGGGTTTTATCAAAAACTGAACAGCTATGTAATAAATTCCTAATAACTCAACTTCTTTTATAGTTCGAAGCACGGATCTGTGACTACGGGAAATATGTTTGGAATGTGTGTGCAAGTGGGAGGCATGTTGTTGGCACGCACGCTTCATAACGCTCATGACGAAATGAATGAAAACAAATTGTCGGTCGGTCGGTCGGTCGGTCGGTCGGTCTGTCGGTCGGTCGGTCGGTCGGTCCGTCTATCGGTGTGTCCGGGAAATTTTTTGGGTACGATAACTTAAAAACACTATAAGCTAGAGACTTGCAATTTTGCATACATGTATGTTACCAAAAGTTCTAGCTCGGGATTGTTTTTGGTGAACATTGGTGTGCGGAAAGGGAGGAAAATGGGGAAAAATTGCTATATATGGGTTTTTGAGGTTGCTGAAATTGAATCTGGTAATAATTTTTTTCTAACTCCACCTCCAGGGGGTAAGGGAGTTAATATTTTTAAATATTTTCATTATTTTCGTCAAAATTGGTATATAGAGGTTTTTGGGGTTGACGAATATGAAGCTAATAATATTTTTTCTAATTTTACCCGCGAGGGATGGGGGGTATTTTTCGTGAAAACTGGTATATTGGGATTTTTAAGGTTGCTGAAAGTGAATCTAATAATAAAAAAAATCTAAATCCACCCACTGAGGGTGGGGGCAGTTTTCGTGAAAATTTATATATTGGGGTTTTTGAGGTTGCTGAAAGTGAATCTGATTATAAAAAAAATCTAATTCCACCCCCAAAGGGGCGGGGGTAGTTTTTGTAAAAATTGGTATATTGGAGGTTTTCAGGTTGCTGAAAGTGAATCTGATAATAAAAAAAATCTTACTCCTCCCCTTGAGGGACAGGGGGTAGTTTTCTTGAAAATTTATATATTGGGGTTTTTGAGGTAGCTAAAACTAAACCTTTTAATAAAATTTTTCTAATTTCACTCCTGAGGGGTGGGGGTAGTTTTGTGAAAATTGGTGTATTGGGGTTTTCAAGGTTGCTGAAAGAGAATCTGATAATAAAAAAGTTCCAACTCGGCCCTCTGAGAGGCGGGGGGTAGTTTTCGTGAAAATTGATATATTTTTAAGGTTGCTAAAAGTAAATAATAATAAAAAATCCATTTTACCGAGGAGGTTTAAAATGGGAAAGCCCTTTTACTGGGCAGTGTATTTTTTATTTACGGTAGTTTCGAATTTTCAAAAAAAATCAAATCGTCAGACAAAAATTCTAGGATATAAATAACGCAAAAATAGGAAACTTTTTTTTTAATGTCCATCTATCTGGCTGTCCGATGTGACGATGACTCAAGAACGAATAATCCGATGGACTTTAAATTTTCAGGAAAAATCAAGTTCTGCGAGGGGACGATCCCTATTGTTTTTGAAAGTTATCCCACCAAAAACAAAAAAGTTATCGGGGGTTAAACTTTAAAAAAAATTGACAAAAGCTGAAAGAAAATTTCGATTAAGGTAACTTTTTAGGAAAAATTATTTTTATTGTAAGGACCAATTCTACCAATTTGGGTAAACTTTTTCAAAAATTAAATAACTATCATTAAAAAAAATATAGAAGTGCAAACCATTTACTGTAAATAACACAGGCACACAAAAAAAATAAAGTGTGTTCTGCCAAAACCTGGAAAAATATTTTTGAACATAAGAGCTAATAAAAAACTCATTTACAGCAAAAAAAAACGACTTTCGATTTTTGCTGGTCTACTGTGACAATGTAAACTTTTGAAGAGATTAGGGCGCCGTGTAAGAATACCTTGTTCACTCTCGGGGTGTCAGTGGGTTGCTCAGAGTAAACGAAAAAGTTGATCGACCAGACTTTATTATTATACTGTTGTTTAAACGTAGTAGGTTAGTTAAGGTTCGTATAACTGAAAACTGAAAGTTTAGAAATTAGTATTTTATAAGCAGAAATATTTAAATAAATATTACCAGAAAGCACCAGATAACTCAAATTTCATGAGAAATTTGCATTAATCCTGAGGATGGTTTCAATAATTCAAGTTACACCAAAATCTTAACAATTGGTGTTGTTGATCACGGTAGTCAGTAACAAGTGACCAACTGTCAAACTGTCAAGGATTTTTCCCTAAGAAAGTCCTTGAGAAATATTTAAATTATTGGCGCGAAAAAATTAAATACTATAATTTGGCGAAGGTGCCTTAACTAACCTTCTGTTGATTTTACATATTTTCTAATACAGGGTGTTCATATATTTTATTTATATTACAACTATTACTATTTCGCCTCAACTGCCCCCTAGATTTTAAGATGGTGAATAAAAGAGCAAACCCGAATTAAAATCTATAAAAAGGCGAAAAAACTGGTAAAATCAAAAATTTTCTTTACGGTTCAATATATCTTTTTAAATGAGAGCTATGGAAACGACCTCTTTCCTCATTGGTTTCGGGATTCACCAGGATAAAAGAGGTAAGCCAATAACCTTCTTTATCCTATATGGACCCTCGAACAGAAGCATAAACTTCTTTGTGACCGCATCTAAAACAGAGGATTTTGGCTCAGCCTTGAGTAAAACCAAGTCCCCAATTTTAAAGTCCGTGTATTTATTTTTTGATCGTGCGAAATTTCGTCGGTCTGCTTTTGACAGCAAGGCCTCTCTCGCCAGATAAACTTTAATATGAGAATCAGCCGCCTGCTGAACTTCTGGAAAATTAATTAAATGGGAAAGTAGTAAAGGTGGAGGTTCCCCGGTATGTAACTCTGTGGGCGTACAATTTGTGGATTCGTGAACAACACAGTTTAACATGTTGGTGAGATGATCAATCTCATAGGCCCATTTTTTGTGCTTAGCATTGCAAAAGGTGCGAAAGTACCTTGAAAGTTCTTTCATTATTCTTTCGGAAGGATTAGCCTCCGGGTGCCTCACTGAAGATTTTACGACCTGAATACCAAGTCTTTCTAAATTGGAATTCCACGCATGCGCCGTGAATTGCGCCGTGATCAGTCAAAATACGCTTTGGCTGACCATATTTCGGGAAATAATCGTTTCTTAGACGATTTAAAATAGAAAGCGTTGTAGCCCTTTTAAGGGGATACAAAATTACCAATTTTGAAAAGACATCTAGGCAAACACAAATATAGGTCACGCCGCCCCTAGATTTTGGAAGCGGGCCGTATAGGTCTAGGGCCATAAGATCCCTTGGACCTTCGGGAATAATACTTTCAAAGGGTGGTTTTGGAAGAATGGTGGTTTTTGCCATCTGACAAATTTGGCAGGTTTTTACTATGGATTTTACGCTGGAATGCATATTCTGCCACCAAACTTCCCGTTTTAAGGCAGCCCAGGTCTTGTAGACACCGAAATGTCCCAAAGACTCGTGAAAAGCCTTAACAAAGTCGGTAATCCTCTTTTTTGGAATACATAGGCGACATGGTTCTTCCTCAGACTGTCTAAGAAAGAGCATATCTTGGAAGATGACGAACTTTGGATGCTGTGCGGGGTTGATTTCAATATTACGCCGAATTTCTGAAAGTTTAGGGTCTTGTTTTTGATCCTCGGTTATAGAAGCAATAACAGGCGCGAAATTTGGTCCAAGTTTTACCATGAAACAAATGCGGAAGCATTTGTCATCTGGTACCGGCAACCGAACTAATGGGAATCGTGAAAGCCCGTCGCTGACCACGTTTTCTGAGCCCTTAATGTAACGGATTTCGTATGAGTATTCTTGGATGGCCAGAGCCCAACGCGTAAGGCGGGGGGAAAGTAGCCTACACGTCTGTAAATAGGTTAAGGCACGGTGATCAGAAAGAATAATGAAGTGATTTCCCAGTAGGAAAACCCTCCATTTGGACAGTGCCCAAACCACAGCCAAGGCCTCCTTTTCGGCGATGCAATAGGATTTCTCTCGATCAAGGAGCAAACGACTAGCATATGCCAGTACTCGTTTGGACTTTTTCTGTATCTGAAATAATTGGGAACCAAGCCCTACATCACTCGAATCCGTTTGAACCCAATATTGAAGGTTCTGATCAGCATGATAGAGAAGTACTTCCTGAGCAATGAGATTTTTAAGCCCTTGAAACGCTTGTGCTTGTTCATCAGACCAAGTCCACTTGACCTTTTTTCTGAGTAGTTTACAAAGAGGTTCTGCGAGTGACGCAAATTTTTCACAAAAAATTCTGTCAAAATTACACAAGCCCAAGAAGGATTGTAAATGTTTTTTATCCCTGGGTTGTGGAAACTCAGACACGGCACGGACTCTATCCTTATCGGATCTGATCCCATGCTGATCCAGAATATAACCTAAAAATTTCATTTCTCTTTGAAGAAACTGACATTTTTTTAACCGAAGTGTTAAGCCTGCAGATGCCAAACGAGTAAAAAGCCTATCTAAATGCTCTAAATGTTGGTCTAGGGTTTCTGAGATGACCAGAAGGTCATCCACGTAGGGTACTACGAATTCGCTAAACTCAGTCCCCAAAATCTTGTCCATGGCCCTGGAAAACTAACTAATTGCCGTTTTTAAACCAAAAGGCAAGACTCGAAATTGATAGGTTTTTGTCGCATGGAGGAAACCTGTGAACTTCTTATCCTCTGGCCTTAATGGAATTTGCCAATAAGAGTGGGTCAAGTCAATGGTGGACATGAATTTAATTTTAGGGGGTAAGGTAAAATATCGTGTATTTTCCTCGGAAGTTCGGCATCAGATAGCATGACCTTATTAAGACAACGAGCATCCAGTACTACTCGGATGGTACCATCCTTCTTGACAGCCGTAGATAAAGGTGAACTGTACGAGCAAGAATTTGTTCGCTCAATAATACCATACTGTAGCATAGAGTCAATGACCTTTTGCACAGCTTCCCGATGCGCCACTGGAATGGGGTAGGGAGGTTGAAAAAAAGGTGTATCATCCTTTAAATGGATTTCATGAAAATGCTCCTGGGTTAAACCAGGTCTATCAGAAAAAATTTGTTTATGCTTTTGCAATAAATTGAAAAAATCATTTTTTTCATTATTTGAGAGGTCTAAGGAAGACATAATTGCACTAATTTCCTCATTTATAGAAGCTGTAATGTGACTATTATTTACAGAGTGGTATTTATTAATTGCAAAAATTTTCTTCAGTGGCTTTGAAATTGGCGCCGAAAAGTCATGATATGGTTTTATTTCCGGGATCTCTACAATATTTTTATCATGCTTAACATACAAACAACTGTGTTCAAGATTTATATTCCCTTTAACCGATCTTAACCAGTCACAACCTAATATAACGGGGTATACTAAGTCGGGGATAAATAAGAATTCAAACTCGAATTCATTACCAGCTAAGGAAAATTTTAAGAGTGTTATTTTTTTGTGCTTATTTTTAAATGCACCTGACACCCGTACTCCTGTCACTGGGAAAAAGGGTAAGTCATTTGTAATGACTTGATTGCCCACGGTCTCTGAAAAAGCACTTACCTCACTGCCGGAATCTACCAGACAAGGGTACTGAACATTTTTTATAGTGATGGCTATGATTGGAGTACGGCCTAAGTCCCACTGAACATGGTTAAAGTCACATTCACTTAACAAATCCTCACGGGGATTATTTACAAGATAATTTACAGAATCAGCCCTAGAAATGTTCCCCAAGGGCGGACTGGACGGGTGGGAAACCATTAGTTTTCCGAAGGTTCTTCTTCCGGACCTTCGAATTGCACATGATTAAGTTTTTTAAATGGTCTCGGGGAAGACGAATAGTTTTTATTATGATTTGGAGACGCATTTGGATTTTTATAGGTTATGTTTTCTTTCGGCTTTTCCCATTTGTTCAAAAACTCTGACTTGGTAGTTCTAATGTCCCCCGATCTAGTATTGTTATCGACCGAAGAAGAAGAAGCCGATGCAAAATCATAATCAAAATGTTCTGCCTGTCGGAGTCTAATGAGTGCATCATTTATTGTTAATGCACCTATTAAACAACAAGAAATAGCTGGTGGAAAATGCCTGGAAATTAAAGCTATTAGCTCTAGTTCTGTGTATGGTGGTAACAAGTGTTTCCCCTAGTAACTTGTTTTAAAAAATAGTTTACATACCCTGAACGATCATATTTATTTGTGTCTAAGGCTAAGCGAACCTGTGTTTGTCTTGTACGCGACCAAAATTGTTCTATAAAAGCAGTTTTCATAGCCCTAAAGGTATCAAAGGAGTCTATCAGAGCATCGCACCATGGCTTGGCTCGTGCCCCAAAAAGTTCACCTGAAATAGCAGCGACTATTTGCATAGGTAAGTTATAAGTATTTACTATATTCTCTAATTTTTTTATGAAATCGATAGGGTGTGTTTCCCCATCATCCCTAAATGTAGGAAGCAGTTTTGTGGCATGACTTACAATATCTAAGTTACATTGTGGTGGTACCTGTACATTATTTTGTGGTACGTTATAAACTAATTGATATGGTGGAGGCTGTCCCCCATGGGCATTTGCCTGTTGTGGTACAAAACAAGCGTTGTTTGGAGGTTGCCCCCAGTGGGCATTGCCACCAAAACTTGCTGGCCCTCTTTCATAGCTGTTGGATTGGGCTCGGGTTTGGCCCAATATTGGTCGAAATTCATCTTGCGCCCTGTGCGCCTCAAAACTATTGGTATTTGATGAATTTGACATGCTTATTGTTGTTCTAGGCATACCTGTGGCACTTTGAGGTAGGGTTGTTGTGTTACTTGCCAAATTTACATCAATCTGTGGAGACAGGACTGGCATCCTGTTGACATTGCTTGGGAGATCAAATACCTCCAAGGACCTCCTGTTGAAGCCCCTACTGCGGGTGGTTACCCCCTGACTGTTCACTGGGGTATGGTCGACCGGCATCTTGTTTCTTTGCAGTGATGATTCAGCTGATGAGACTCCAGCTGAAGTTTAACTGGCCTCGAGTTGGGCAACAAGAGGCCAGTTAAACTTCAGCTGGAGTCTCATCAGCTGAATCATTTGTGTTGTGACAATGTAAACTTTTGAAGAGATTAGGGCGCCGTGTAAGAATACCTTGTTCACTCTCGGGGTGTCAGTGGGTTGCTCAGAGTAAACGAAGAAGTTGATCGACCAGACTTTATTATTATACTGTTGTTTAAACGTAGTAGGTTAGTTAAGGTTCGTATAACTGAAAACTGAAAGTTTAGAAATTAGTATTTTATAAGCAGAAATATTTAAATAAATATTACCTGAAAGCACCAGATAACTCAAATTTCATGAGAAATTTGCATTAATCCTGAGGATGGTTTCAATAATTCAAGTTACACCAAAATCTTAACAATTGGTGTTGTTGATCACGGTAGTCAGTAACAAGTGACCAACTGTCAAACTGTCAAGGATTTTTCCCTAAGAAAGTCCTTGAGAAATATTTAAATTATTGGCGCGAAAAAATTAAATACTATAATTTGGCGAAGGTGCCTTAACTAACCTTCTGTTGATTTTACATATTTTCTAATACAGGGTGTTCATATATTTTATTTATATTACAACTATTACTATTTCGCCTCACTACTAGGCATAATTTGAGCTAAAAAAAAACTGGTAAGCAAAAATTTCCAATCAATGCAGATTTCGACTATGCTAGATCAATACTACAATGCTATATAGGTCGCTTTGTCTGTGTAATATATCTATAATGGAATGCGAAGCATTACATATCTTCACCGCTTGTTTTTAATATATTCTATTACAATTGCACCAATTAAAATAATAAAACCAATACTGCATGAGTACGCATTATGCACTAAAGACCTAGTAAGTAGACGCCCTTGTTTTAAAATACAGGATGATTCTTAAAAAGCTACATGCCTTTTAAGGGGCAATTCTACATAAAAAATATGATGTTTTTTAAACACAGTGCCCGTGAAAAGTACGAAACACTTTGGATGGTAGTTATGTTGAGTGTCCAAGAATGAACGAAGCAAAAGATTAGAAGGGGATAGGCGAATCTCAACCCCAGTGCCCCCCATTGGCCGTGTTCAAATTAAATGAGCAACGGTTTGGACTTTTTGGTGTTGAGATACCCCTATCCCCTTCAAATATTTTGCTTCGTACATTCTTGGCCACTCAACTTACCTATCATTTAACATGTTTCGTACTTTTCACGTGCGCTGTATATGTCCAAGTGTGAAGTAAATGTATGCGTCCAACAGTAGGCATTGGTTTATAGGAAAAAAGTTTCTTAATCCCTAATCCTTAATCTCATATTAATCAAATTAATAATCTAATGAATCGGTTATTACCAGACCCCGGATATTTGGTATTGATTACGAGGGGCACGCAAATATTACTCTTTTCAAAAAAAGTTTTTAAAGATTAATGGGCCACTAATAATGTCACACTTTCTTAACCATCTAGTGATGGTTATTATTTATGGCGGCGTAACTATGTTAAAGAGATGTATCCAAATATTATGACACAGGGAAATAACTATACTTTAAGGATATAATGGCGTATTTAAGAAGGTCTACTATTGAACACATTTTATATCCTCGAAAGCCCATGGTAAATAGTTTTTTCTCTTTGTGGGCTCGGTTGAAACTTTTACATCCTCCAATTTTCTATAAACTGAGGATTTTTAATTTTTGACCACGGAATGTTACAACTGGCTTTACTAAATCAAAATAAAACTTTTTCGTATATCATTACTATGGGATTTTGATGATAAGTTCTTTAAAACATTGCATTTCTAACCTATATCTTTTCGCACGTTGTTCCTCGCGATTAAATTGAAGCTCGGGAATATTTTAAATCCAAGATTCTACGGTAGTGCGTTGAGGGCGCGCACAAGCCATTTAAAAGATTTTAAAACTTATTTATATAAAATTAAAAATATACCCAGAAAGTTTCACCCATGTCAGAATATTCATAAAAAATTAAACTTTCGCGCGCCCCTCTTAATCAATACCAAATATCCGGGTACTAATTATTACACATTTCAAAATGTCATAATTCATTTAAAAGGGATTAGAATTAGTGTGTGAAGGATTATTAGACACTAGTTTTTAGGAAAAGGATTATCAAATCTTTAATCTTATATTTTTAAGCGTTTTTTACCGAGTTTTTTACCACTTCTTAAACTCAAAAAACATAATACACCATTGTATTTGCAAGCTCAATTTCTATCCAGTTGGACCAAAAAAATGTAGGAGTGCTATCAAAAAAAAATAGGGGTAAGTTGTGGGAGGGGGTTGTAGGGGTAAATTTTATTTTTGGCGAATTTCATAGATATCGTCGTCTTACTTTTGCAGAAATTGATAATCTCTTTTAGTTTTTGGGAAAATCGTTGCCAAATATAGTAGAAATCAGAAATATTTTCCATTGAAGAATTTAGACTAAAAAGGAAATAAAAAGACCGAAAAAAGTAACAAAAATTATTTTATTGTGTATTTCTTTAAATGATTAGTTAGATCTAAAAAATATGTTTTTATTTTATTTTTTAATATTTTTCATTGAAGAATTTATTATTGTTATTAAAATATTAAAAAATTAAAAAACATATTTTTTATATATATATTACTAATAATTTAAAGCTGAAATGCACCATGAAGTAATTTTGGTTACTTTTTCCCGTTGTTTTTTTTCTTTTTTACATTAAATCCTTTAACCCTTACCCTCCCGAGACTAAACTAATGATAATTTTTTGATTTAATTGTATTTTTTTATATTTGCTATCCCTAAAAAGAAGAAAAAAAAAACAAAATATAAACCAATTTTTTTTTAGTTTTTGCTAGAGTTTTTGTTTCCTTAGAGTTTCAGGAGAGCTGTATTATACTGAATTAAGTTTGCATATTTGTTTGCATACATAAAAAGTCTATAAAATTATTTTGGAATAATATTGCCTTAAAGAAAAAATAAATAAGTAAAGTCACAACTGTGATACCCTGGAGGGTAAGGGTTAATGGAAAATATAAAAAAAAATAACAAAAAAGATGTCTCCAACGTCTTACTAATCAATTGAAATACACAATAAAATAATTTTGCTCACTTTTTCCCGTTTGGTAGCATAGTGCCGATGTAGAGAAAAATCCAGACGTGTAGCAGTTAAAGTTAAAGTCCTATCCAAGGCGCAGACCACTTTTATTTTTTGTGGGCCTGTATTATTATCATAGTATTTTGTATTTTCAACCAATTGTATCGAATTTTACATTGAAGATTCTTGAGACTCCAGCCTTTTTGTAAGCAAAGAATCGATAATTCAAACTAATTTAGTTAACAAGCTGCAATTAAAGATAATTCCATGTTATTTACTATAACTAAACATCATTTCAGTTATATTATTTATAATTTCTGACTATATTTGGATACGTATGGTGGGTGAACGTTATTACTTAAATACAAATAGAGTTTATTATCGTTTTAAGGATACTTATAACTTTATTATAAATTTTATTACAGAAAATTTTAAAGCTATAAGTACTTTGTGCAAAATGCTACATCTATAATATGACTTTATTTTTAAAGTACCCAAAACGTTAAAGTATGGTCTGTTTCATCCAACGAACTAAGAACTCTTCTTTCTAGAAAAGGCATACCGTTACAATAAAGTATCGCCAACATCTCTGTTTGTTTGTAAACAAATAGTAGGTATATTCAGGCCTGAAGAATATTAATTACCAATAACTGGTATTGTTGTCTCTGTTAGAAAAAGATGTGCTAGTAAGACAGACGAATGTTTATGTTGCCGACGTTTTTGTCAGTTTTTACGAATAAAATGCCTATTCTAGACAGAAGAGTTATTAGTTCGTTGGTTTCGTCAAACAATTAAAAATCGCACATTAAAAAAGTCCAAACATGTTTGAATAGGATATGTTTGTGTATAGAATATAGTTATGTTTTATAAAATAAACTACGCAGTATATGCTCACATCCAATATTCGAATCTGTTTTGAAAATATTCACTGTACCATTTTTAATTTACTCTCTTGCTTGATGAAACAGACCATAGTATGAAACGAACAGCATGTAAAAATGTTATTTGAGACCATATAGAATTATTTCTAATACGTAAAGAAATGTATAAGACATCTAAATATATTTTTTACAGGATTTTACGGATTTGTGACTACTAACTTGTATTCCAGTTTCAGATTAATCCCTGAAGATGTTTCTAGCAGTAAGAGACAAAACGTCAGAAAGTGAAAGTCCAAACACAGTCTGAACCTGAAAGTACAAGATCTTTATGTTGTATTCACAATTTGTTTTTATTTATTATTTTAAGAATGCATATTTTTATCGATATCTCACCATTTTAAAGTTACTTTCCATGAAATGGCCCAACAGCTAGTGCTTAAGATGAAACCGAAGGTTTGATTTTCGTCTTAATATTGACCGAAACCGAAATCAAAACTTTTTGAAATTATAATGTAATTTTAAATTAGTAATTATTACATATTTGTATTGTATTTTTTTTTTAATATTATTTTAACGATTTATTAAGAATTTTATTAAAATTTCTTTATTTAGGCAACTTTGGTAAGGTACTGACTAATAACATTTTCTAGGTAAAGATAAGCATTATTTTAAACGCAATACCTTACCAGCGCATCTAGAAATAGGTGCGCCTGATAAGAACATTTTAATTTTATTTTGTTCTAGATTTTTTATCGATATATATATATATATATATATATATATATATATATATATATATATATATATATATATATATAATCATTGAGGCGAAATGGCTCAAATTAATAATACTATAAATATATATAAGCCTCAAATAAATTATAGATTCTATATATTTGTATAGTTTCGGTAATTAAATAATTACATATTTGTGTAGCTTCGGTAATTATTACATACAGAGCGGGCACGGGGGCATGGGGGTACATTATTTATTGTAATTAATTTTTTCCTAGTTAGGTAAAAATTGTTATTAACGTAACAGGTGTCTGTTTCAAACAGAACAAATCAGATAAAAATTGTAATTTGTCATAATAATTCTTTTTTTAATAAAATTCAATTAAAGTGTTTTACTTGACAGTATTTCCAACGAGTTTTAATTAAGACGATGCATCGGGTTGACCCGATAATATGTAAAACGTCGTATGTACAACAGACATAATTTATTACGAAAATCCACCTAGAAATTAAAAATATACGCGTGCGTCCAGAGGAAAAGGTTCTTGTTTGGCTATATCAGATTATGTCATACCTACTAAAGATTTTCTAAAAAACACACATTTTTGTTTAAATTTTGTATATTATACACTATAATATACAGGGTGTCTCAAAACTCTCGACCATCCTTAAAGGTACACATACTACATTAAAAAATATTTAAAAAAGTTTATATATCAAAATGTACAAAATTTGCATTACGTAATACTTGAACGTTCCCTTATAGCCTGTTAAAGGGGATACCAAAAATGGTGTTTTTATTATCTCTGAATCCCTTTGAGCTAGAGGGACAAGGTTTTGCATGTGATTTAGTATTATTAAGGTGAATTATTTTAAGTTATTTTAGTTTGTAAATTTTACATTTTTGCCCAAAACATTTTCGGTATAAACTTTTTGCATTCTTTTTAAAAATTATGGATTTTTTAAGTAAAAATACACGAACAGATTTTCTTAGTGTAATACTGTAAAAGCAACTGTTTTCGAGGAAAATCCATTAAAAAAATAGGACATGCCCCTAAAAAGTGTTACTATTTAAGAGTCCATAACTAAATACTATTTTTTGGGCCAGGGTGTAACAAACTTTTTTTCCTAGTTTTTAATGTGGAATCAACTGCAGTGTCAAATATTTTTTAGGTCTTATTTTAGGGACCTTTAGTGGGCTGTAACTCCATTAGGGCCGATTTGCGGCCCTATGTTTATATGAGTTTTTTGTCACAGTTTTTGATATATTATGTGCCCCTTTAAGGATGGTCGTGAGTTCTGGGACACCCTGTATAATATAGTGTATAAATGGTGTATGGTATGCTTAAGTGATAAATATTTCAGATAGGACCAATTTAGATCGAGAATTGGTCTTTTAAATGAAACATACTTTGTATTTTAGTAGCTTTCAATACACTGTAAAAAGCAAACCCGAATATTCAGTTACAAGCGGGTAGGAAGTTATTTTCCTATACAATTTTTGTTAAACACACGCAACATTTCATGTCCGTCACAGAGTATGAAAGTACCGTCAACTGAGGTGACTTCGGACACTTTTTCGCAAAACCTTTTACACCAAAGCACGTGTGCATAAGTTGTGGAATTGAACCCCACAACTTGTGCACGCAACCCTACAACTTGTGCACACGTGCCTTGGTTCAGAAGGTTTTGCGAAAAAGTGTCCGAAGTCACCTCGGTTGACGGTACGTGACTTCAAAACTAAACTGAGAATTCGTTACGGTAGGGAATATGAACGTTTTTGCATAACCTTGGAACCCCAAGAAAGTTTAGAAAACAATCACTGGTTATTACAGTAACCAGAACTATAACAACGTTAAGTATAATACTATATAATAATATTATAATAATTACTGTAACAACCAGGAAATGTAAACTAAACTTTTGTGGGGTTCTATATAGGTATGCAAAAACGTTCAGTATTTACTACGGTAGAGGAAAGACGCCTAATTTTGGATGGTTTCCTAATTTCGGATAGTAGTGTATTTAAGATACTATCTGCAGAGGTAAACAGAAACCTACTTTTATGTGAATCCAAAATCCAAACTAAATCCGTCCTGTAATATGAAAACGGTAGAGCTTCTTCCTGTTAAATGACAGCATAAATCGTTTGCAAATGGCAGTTTTGTGCTCAGTTGCACCAGCATGCTTATTTACTTTATAAATAATCATTATAAAAGTTTGTATTTTTGTCTTGGGTTAGTTAAGATATTGGTTTAGTTGATACACTAGTCTTACTTAAGAAGTTTGGAAACATAAACATTTTACAAATTTCTAATCTAAAAAGCAGAAGGTTGCCTAATTTCGGATAGATAATTTTTGGGCATCTAATTCCCAATATCCAAATGATTAAATTACTTCTAAAATGTCAAGTAATAGCAAGAAACATAAGCAATGGGATCCAGATCTATTCTTGAAAAAAAACTTTCGGACAGATCCGAGATTAGGAACGCTTTTTCAAATTTGACAAATATTTGTTTACTTGTTAATATTTTTTTTTTTATTTTATACATAAATTATTATTTATTATTCTTTCAATAAGTAACATATAACATAAAATATAAACATATAACATTTAAAAATAAAATAAAATAAAAGCAAATACAAAATAAAACCGTGGCTCTTCAAAGATGTTCGTAAAATAATATGTAGGCATCTGCTGTTACGATTGAATTTTTTGAAACAGAAGAGACCCTATAGTCGTCGTATATATGCCACCTGTGACTATACGGATGCTTACAAAAGGCTGTATAGTGTCCGCTATACATGTTACCATTATGATTGGAAATGGCGTACAAGTTATAACTGCAGGGTGCGTCGGACTCTGCGGCATAACTGCTCATATCTAAACCTTCCAGAGGGAAGTCTACCATAACGCTGAGTTTTCTTTGAAACTGTTCCGTCGAGGAGAAGCGTTTGAGGTGGATTACTAGAATTTTCGGGAATTTTTGAATTGTAAAGGATATTGTGCATTTTCGGCGATCTTTGCATTTTGAACATGTAGGTTTTTCATCATCGTCCAACGTTTCTTCCCGCATTGAAACTTCCAAACATTGCGACAACCTTAATTGACCGATCCGTTGTGGAAGTGAAAGAGAAAGATCCCAGAACGGGTCAAAGGAGACGGAACAATGACCGCAATTAGTGCACTTGACAGTGGTTTTCAGTTGGCCGACGAAGAGGTCCAAAATGCGAGAGTCGTCCATCCGGAGGTAACTGGACCATGAAGCTGCAGATTTTTCGTTATCATTTAATTTTTCGACTATCTCGGCCAAAGTAGGTTTAGATTTTTCCGTGACCCTGTTGACGTCTTCGTGAAGTCCCTCCAAAAGATACCGCAAAAATTCTTGTGCGTCCTGTTGTGCGTATCCCATAAATCGGGGGGCGAAATGCTGGATTTGGTTCTTTAGGGAAATCGTGTTCACTATCCGGTCAGACGAATCTTCCGACCACAACTCTTTTATCACCTCGGAAAACGCCTTAATTAAAGCTCCACGCATAGTAGAAATATTAGTATTGATGTCCCGAACATAACTGTCCTTCTTCAGGTATTCCATCAAAAGTTTTGTGTTTGAAAGGCATTGAATCACCGAGTTCATAAAGCAGGTATTCCCGATATTTTTTAAACCGTTAAGACCCAGGGATGTGACTGGACATCCGACCACCCGCTTATTGTTCGTAATAAAGTTTTTCTCGCTCAGGTTATCCTCATCATCCCCGTAATTAAAATGGTTGTTGGTGGACTTTTTTGAGGACCTGCACGATATGTTATTGGCCAACCCTAAATTTCCAGAATTTGAAGGAGATACGGTCGAATGGTGGTTCAACTTTGAAGAAGATAAGGAAATTTCATTAATTTGATTGTTTTTTTCCACGTCTAAATTATGATCTAAATTATTGCTATCATTTAAAATAGAACCAGTACCAGTTTCGAAACTGTTTTCATCATTTTTGTAGTCATTTGTCGGTATATTCGATGTAAAATTATTGACACTTGAAGTTTTCCAATAATTATTTTTACAGTTCGCCTTTATATTTGAAACAGATGTATGCGGATTAAAATCATCAGCTATGTCTTTACCAGTCAAAGTTCCCAAAACACTAATTCCATTGCCTCGTTGTATTGCTATGCTTATCCTTTGTAAAAAGAAAATACCTTCTAATGGATTACCGGTAGTTTCAACCAATTGTTTGCAGATTTCTTTAAAGAAGCTTTTAGCCATTGGCCCGTAAGAGCCAAATGTTTCTATAGCAATTGGCATAAATATATAGTCTTTTGATAGAGATTTATAATTCTTTATTTTATTTAATTCTGCTTTCTCGGCAGCGGCACCATCGTTTTTGGCATTAATCGTCAAGTAAGAAGGAGCAACTGAATCTATACAGGTAAAGTCCCATACAAGACATTTACCATACTTATATGGTACTAGGGTCATACCATCAGGTCTCTTACCATCTAATCTTGCGTTTAAACCGGGAGGTTCAAGAATTGCGTGAAATCCAATTGTTGTTAGGGCTTTTTTAATAATATTATTAACCTCCCTATGTCGAGAATGGCGACCTTTGCAAAATCTACAGGAAAGTCCGTGAGTCCCTGATGAATCAACACAGACTCCACAAAAACAAATGTGAGGGCTTACTGTTCTATTTGAGCCAATTCTTAAATTAATGCATATTCTTAAAAAATGTTTATTTAAAAGTAGTCCTAAACTTGATACTGGAAGAACGTTTAACCAATAACCTGCTTCTTTTTGAGTAATAGCATTTAGGCGGGATTTATCCTTTAAAGAGTTGGCTTTTTGTTTTAAAAGGTTTAATGCCATCTCAATAATAGGTTTATCCCAATCACGTTGTTTATATGAAGAAGGAGGATTAGATTTTGTCAAAGCTTCCCATTGATCCACTGCTTCTTCGATTCCATATAATTCTATTTGATCAAATTTAATTAATATTAAACTGACAAGGTCAGAATTTGCCTTGCAAGATGAAATAAAACTTGGGAGAGCAATATCCATTGAACGACGAAGTCCCAAACCACCATATTTGACAGGGAGAGACGTTTGTAACCATTGAACATCTGATAAATAAATATTAGTTACAGCACAGAAAATGTTACGGAGAGCTTCATCAAAAGTATTTAATAAAATTTTCTGTTTGTATAAAGGAGATGTTCTTAATAAATATTGTAATCGGGGCATTGAAATGCAATTTTTTAAAAGGTAAAAAGCTTGGTGTGGTTCTAATAAAAGAATTCTATTTCCCAAAGTTCCTAATGTATTGGTTTTCTTATGAAGAATACTAATTTCAGCATCTTTGCCAAGAGGAGAACCAAGTAACTCTAAACAACCTTGCTTGATAACCTTCATTTGACTAAATTGATCAACATTTAAATTTTTACAATTCAAATTGTAAATTTCACATTTTTCTTTATTTAAGAAAAGCCCATATTTAGGACCTTCTTTTATAATAAAATGTAAATCCTCTAAAACAGTTTCCATAGTTCCAGCAAGTGAACCATCATCAAGGAACCATACGTTAAAAGGTGATTTTAAACCAGCAAACAGAGGCATAGCCGTATGGCAAAATAAAAAAGGACCAAGGGGATCACCTTGCTGTACGCCCTCTTCAGATTTAATGATAGTGTTTCCGTATAAAAGATTTGAAGGTTCTCCATAGCTTGCGTAAATATATTGATAAATCTCTGGAAATTCTTCGTAAATAGAATTTAAAAGAACGTCACGACGAACAAGATTAAAAGCGTTCATGAAGTCCACTTTTAAAATAATTTGATTTTCAGAAGATTTTTCATAATTCATAAGGGAACGTAGTCCATGAACAGCAGCTTCAGCACCTCCGGATATTCCAAAACCAAGTTGTGTCGGAGAAAAATTTTTAACTGCTCGGTCTCGAATTTCTTTTACAACACATTTTGATGATAATCGGCGTAGAGTTAAACCAATAGCGATGGGCCTTAATCCACCATCTTTTTTTTTAAGGGAACAGAGATAAGCTCCAAAAAAAGTGGATTTTATAAAATAAGGTATTTCACCTCTTAAAATTTTATTGACTAAATTCGTCAACCCAACCAGTAACTTCTGAGCAATGTCTCCATTACGAGAATCTGTTAAATCCTGTAAATGACAAGGACGAAGACCATCGATCCCTGCACTTGAGCTTTTTGAAAAACTTGAAATGGCAGCTTTAACATCAACTACATTAACTTGCAATTGTTTACGATCAATTTCAGTTGGTGGGTTACTAGAATCAATATTTTTCGGTGGGTGTTTCTCTTGCATAATGGCTGTATTATCTTCATTAGCTGGAACAACAATGTCGTCAGAGCATGCCAACTTCAGAGCCCCTCTCACATCTCCCTCAGAGAGTTTTAAGGACACCCGATGAGCCATCTTAAGTTCTAGTTTATTTTGACATAAAAAATCGTCATCATCTTTAGCCTTTCTCAAATTTGTTTTATTGGGGACGTAAGAACAAAACTCTTCGTCGTTTAAAATTGTACAGGAAGGATAATCTCTTAATAATTTATTAATTTTGGTAGATAATGAAGTTTTGTTACTTTTATCATTTTTATGAGAAATTTTGAAACAGGAATGAGAAAAACAGAAAAGTTTCTTCCAAGATTTTTTAGAATTTTCAACACATACTTCATTAATGCAGTCTAATAATTTTTCACCGGCTAAAATTCTTGACGCTTTAGGTATTTTTGATATGATTCGTCCACGCGAACGTAGTTTTAAGAGGGAAGATAATATATCGTCAGAAGGATCTTCAATATATTTTGAGGAGTTACTAGAATTTTCAGGAGTTGGTTCAGAAGATTTAGTATTATTAGATTTCATTGTATGACTCCGGGTGGAATGTGATTTGAGGCCTCTATTTGTTTTAAAAAATTTAGGACACAGTAAACATTGAAAGCATTTGTTAACCTGTGAAGAGTCATTTTTA
The DNA here is from genome assembly GCA_958510825.1 of Brachypterus glaber. Taxonomy (NCBI): domain Eukaryota; kingdom Metazoa; phylum Arthropoda; class Insecta; order Coleoptera; family Kateretidae; genus Brachypterus; species Brachypterus glaber. The sequence goes on along the minus strand of OY294047.1, from coordinate 25,498,000 downwards.
TTCAAATCCACTTTGGTTAAAGATTTTTCTCGACAATCAAATAATGACACTGACATAATCAGAACTTTAAAATTAACTTTTTCACCAAAAAACGGCACTTTCCATGAATTCTTTCTTTCTTCAATAAAAATTAGTGTATAAATAAAATATTAAAATAAGTTTCTTCAAATAAATTCTTGTTTTTTCCTCAAAAAACTGATAAAAAATATAAATATAAAATAAATGACTTTGACTTCAGGTTAATTACCGTAATTTTTCAAATGCACAAAAATGAGCTAAATTTTTTAACCGTTTTTTTTTGGAAAAAATAAACTGTAATAAATTTTTTTGGAATAATAAATTAATATTTTTATAATTTAGTTTAAAATTAAAAATTTCTGTCCTTGATAATTCTACGCCTAACCACTCGTTAGTGGTACTATGTACTTAAGACACGCAAGTCTTCAACTTGCTACCATTCAAAGTCTCCAGACTAGGAGAGGTATGAGTAGTTGTCTACGTCTAGCAATAGATGGCGCACAAGTCTACATCAATCTAATGGATATATTCCTTTTGCGAATAAAGTCTTAAACCGTTTTCTTAATCAGCGTGCAGAGTTGACTCTTGGTACTGAAGAGGGCCAGCAGCCCGAAACTGTCAGTCTACCAATATTAATCTGTACGATGATTAGAAAATAGATTGATGGAATAATAAATAAATATTTTTATAATTTTGTTTAAAATTAAAAATTTCTGTCCTTGATAATTCTACGCCTAACCACTCGTTAGTGGTACTATGTGCTTAAGACACACAAGTCTTCAACTTGCTACCATTCAAAGTCTCCAGACTAGGAGAGGTATGAATAGTTGTCTACATCTAGCAATAGATGGTGCACAAGTCTACATCAATCTAATGGCTATATTCCTTTTGCGAATAAAGTCTAAAAGCGTTTTCTTAATCAGCGTGCAGAGTTGACTCTTGGTACTGAAGAGGGCCAGCAGCCCGAAACTGTCAGTCTACCAATATTACTCTGTACGATGATTAGAAAATAGATTGATGGAATAATAAATCATGGTTCGTTATAATAAGTTGTATGTGGTTATATAAAAAATATCAAAAAGTAATACCGACTATTAAATATTGAATACATTGTAAATTGTATCCGAAATTAGGGGACTCTCCTCTACAATTTTTTTTTGTTTTTTCTCTTTGGGGGATATTATTTATTTCCCTAGGGAAACTAAACATATTTTTTAACTGTTTGTACTTATTTTTTATTAGCATCCTGAAAACCATCTTTTGTGATGAGTCGCTAAACACTTTAAAACAAAAGTAAAAATTTGAACACCCCTGCTGTTTACTGTTACTGTATTTATTACATTGATTTACCTGTAATCTCGTTAAATAGCTTTTTTAAGGTAGGTATTTAAAATTGTAAACTTTGCTGATTAATGGGTTGCCGCCTATTTAGATTAGATAAAGAGAGAAGTTTTACAGAAAGAGACAAATGTATAATTATTATTGTTTTAAAATAACGTTATGCATATTTTAGGTAAAAATAACATTTTAGATTATATTTTAAATTAGATGAAGGTAAGATATATGTTTTTTTTAAGTAAAAAACTATATATTTTTTAATTTTTATAACACAGCTATGTGTACAGTAGGTCTAAAGTTTTCTAGGGAATGTATGACCTACTCCTTAATTTGACAGTCATTGATAATACCCCGTTGTGTGTGAAGATTTTGTACTTGTTTTTGTGTTTAATAAGCTGTTTTATGTATTCTTTAATAATTTTGCACATTTTTTGTTGCACTGTGATAAAATTCAAATATAATATTTTTAGAAAATTTTCTTCCAACATAAATTTAGGTCTTCAATACCAACCCAGTATTGAAGACCTAAATTTATGTTGCCTAACGTATTGGACTGCTGTCCATTGATTTTAAAATATAAAAGTATACATTTATAATCGACAAATAAGAAGCCTTTCTTTTGGAATTGCTTAAATCTTGCATCATTGTTATAGATATCAAGATTAATCCACGTTTTCAAAAAGGCGAACTAATTAATGGCTGTTAAAAAAATAATTATTTGAAATACAGTTATATGCTATTTATAAATACACCTGGCACGTGACAAACATTAAATAGATAAATAAATTTAAAAACATTATACAGGGTATTAAAACAATTAATTAATCAAGAATTCGGAAGTGTGGCCGCCAGGCTAGCCTTAAAAAATTTAAATGAAAAGTCAAACCACCCCGGATTTTTTGATTTTAAGTTTTTTTTGGGACACATCCAAACAGTTTTTGACAAAAATTGAAATCGCTCACGAAGCCGTTTTTAAATAAAGTAATTCTTCTTCTTCAAGTTTTTCCTGACATTGCAATAAGGAGTTTTTTTTATGACACCCCCTATAGCATAGATACATCCCATGATACTCAATATAATCACGACCATTCACACGCTTACTTTCTTAATTTCCAAAATTACGGTCGTCTTATTTTGGACATTAATAAAGTAGGCGTGTGAATGTTCGTGATTATATTGAGTATCATGGGTAGTACCTATGCTATAGGGTGTGTCATAGAAAAAACTCCGTATTGTGATGTCAACAAAAACTTGAAGAAGAAGAAGAAGAAAGACTTTTTGAAAACGGCTTTTTGAGCGATTTCAATTTTTATCAAAAACTGTTTGGAAATGTCCCAAAAACAACCTAAAATCAAAAAATCCGGGGTGGTTTGACTTTCCATATAACTTTTTAAGGCTTGCCGTACCGCCATACTGTGGCGATATTTTGAGTGCTTCGCTGAAAAGTTCAGACAACACCTCATGCCATAATTTAGTTTGAACAGTAAATAGTATTATACCTACCAAGGTTGTGAATTATGTCTTTATAAAGCAAGCGATTTATATCCTTATATACCTAGTAGGTATTACCTAAATTTTTGATACCATATCTGTGCCTTCAAATTCAAAATGGCGGGCCCAAGATGGCTCTAAAATTTTCTGAATTTTAATAGATTTTAATAAAAATTGGTAAAGTAAGTAATTTATGTTTTAGAAAAAAAATACATTAGAAAAGTACATTAATAAGTAGCATTATTTTGGAACACGCTAAGCATAGCTTGTGTTGTCTAAAAGTTTTCGCGAATCCAATATGGAGGCAAAATTTAGTGTATTTTAATAAAGGGGTTTTTGAGGATGCTGAAACAGAGCATTATTGAAATTTTAAAATTTTAAATGGCGGCAAAGTTGGATAAATTTAAATAAGCTTCAATAATTAATTATAGGTCTTTTCGGAGACCGTCGGCCCAGCAGAAAAGAGATTAAATGATACAATTTATTCACTACCTGATGCAATTAACCTGAACATCTATTATCAAAATGTTAGATGGCTACTTACTAAAGTGGATAAATTTTATTCTGCTGTTATTGATGGTGAATATGACCTTATTGCAATTACCGAAACAAACTTTAACAATGGTGTATACACTTCTGAGTTCTTTCCGGATTTTTATAATGTCTATAGATGTGATCGTAACTATGATGCCCTACATGTGGATAAAGGTGGAGGAGCATGTTTAGCTCTGAACTTGATTTTAATAGTAATTTATTGACCAAATAAGATACACTGAGTACATGTTGGTAAAACATTTTATTTATTGGCGACTTTAATATAACTCGCTATGTTAATCAAGACTTGCAAGATACTAAATACTTCTTATTTAATAATTTCCTTAAATATTTTGAATTAAATCAGTATTTAACTCGTTAAACCGTTTGTTGGATTTGGCTGTGTCGAATATGCCATGTCGAGTGACAGTGAGTAATCATCCCTTTGTGATGGTGGATTCTTATCACCCCCCGCTAAATATATCGGTAAGTCTTCATGCTTCAAAAAAATCAAAATTTAAGTCTAGTAACCTTATTGAAAATTACAACTTTCGTAAAGCAAACTTTCCTGGCCTATATAATAGTTTATTTGAAATAGATTGGTCTTCTCTTAATAACTTTACTGATATTGATAAAGCATGTCAACATTTTTATAGTGTATTAGAAAGCAAATTTGATGAATTTGTACCACTTTATAAAAAACCTTCTCATTCTTATCCAATATGGTACAGTAAGGAATTTCTTTAATCAAACAAAAAAATAAAGCTTACTTAAGATATAAAAAAAATAAATCTGATTTAGACCTTAATGAGTTCAAAAAAATGCGAAGTGAAATGAAACAAAAAATTAAGATTGATTACGAGAGTTACTTAAATAATGTTCAAAATAATATTACATCTGACCCTAAGTCATTTTAGTCTTTTGTAGGCAACAAAAAGCGCTCAAGCAGGATTCCAGGTACGGTTTCTTATAATGATGACAAATTTTCTGAACCACAAGATATAGTTAACAAATTTGCAGAATACTTTTCCAGTGTTAATACTTGTCCCACTCCAACTGAAGTTACTGATAGCCCACATTGTTTTGACAATATTAATATAACTGAAGTTTCTGATAAGGATATTTTGTCTGCTATTAATAAACTTAAAAATTCCACAACTTCTGGTATAGATAAAATTCCAAGTTACCTAATTAAAGACTGTAAATATGTTTTAATTGAGCCACTTAACTTAACTTAACTTAACCTTAGCCTTAAATCTAGTTAATTTCCAACAGTTTGGAAAACTGCCAGAGTATGTCCAGTACATAAAAGTGGTGATAAATCGAAAGTGGAGAATTATAGGCCCATTTCTATTATCTGTAACTTTGCGAAAGTCTTTGAATCGATTCTATATACTCGGATATATGATCAGATTAAGACAAAGCTTACTCCTTATCAGCTCGGTTTCATGCGCAACAGAAGCACTGTTTCTAACTTATAAATGACAAACTACAGGTGGACGTCATTAGCACAGATTTTCAAAAAGCTTTTGATCAAATAGATCCTTATGTAATCTTACAAAAACTTGAATCGGACTTTAATTATCTTCTTTTTTTCATATTTACTTGATCGTAAACTTATTGTTTTTTATAATGGGTATTTTTCGTTTGCTTTTGTTTCTACGTCCGGAGTTCCGTAGGGGTCTAACCTGGGCACCTTGTTCTTTCTTATGTTTATAAATAACTTACCTCTATGTATAGACTGCGATAAAATACTGTTTGCTGACGACTTTAAGTTTTATTTGATTATCAAGTCTATTAAAGACTGTACAGTTCTTCAAAACCAGATTAATAACTTAGTTCAATGGTGCAAGCATAACAAACTAAACCTTAATATTAAAAAGTGCAAGTATATATCTTTTACCACTAAACATAATATTATTGATTACCAGTATAACATTAATGGTATAAATCTGGAAAGATGTCATGAAATCAAGGATCTTGGAGTAATTTTTGATCCTACTTTGTCTTTTTCGAAACATATATCTGAGGTATGTTCTTCAGCTTCAAAAATGTTGGGATTTATTATAAGGAATTCAAAATCTTTTAATAATACTTTAAGCTTAAAATCGCTTTTTTTTGCTTATGTAAGATCTAGGCTGGAATACGCATCACTAGTTTGGTACCCCATTTATAATGTGCAAATAGATGCTTTAGAAGCAATCAACCGACGATTTTTAAAATTTTCATATTTCAAACAAGAGGGTGTTTATCCTGAACAAGGTTTTGATCATTCTGTGTTACTCGACAGATTTGGTATACTTTCTCTTTATACAAGAAGAATCAATTTTTCTTTAAGCTTTCTTTATAAGCTCCTACATAATTGTCCAGAGCTTTTAACTCAAATAAATTTTAAGGTCCCCAGACTAGGATCACGCCATAGAGAAACATTTTTGTGTAACCTTAGTAGAACAAATGTTTTGTTAAAATCGCCTTTAAATATTATGTATGATAACTATAATACCTTAATTAACTCAGTTGACACTGATATTAATATTTGCTCATTAAACTCACTGTTATACACTACAAACCTATAATAGGTCACATTAGTGTATTTTTCTTTTTTTTTATATATATTTATTATTAGCATAATATGATATATTATGTATATTGAATTTTTTACCCTGTAAATGGATTATTCTGTTGGGTGAATAAAGATTATTATTATTATTATTATTATTATTATTATTATTATTATTATTAATAAAAATTGGCATCTAGCAATTTTCAAGGGTACTAATAGCGAAACCAATATGGCAACAAACTTCGAATTTTGTTAGATATCTGTATTAAGCGGTCAAAAAAAATCAATATTGATTATCTAAATTTCAAAATAGCGGATCCGAAATAGCTTAAAAATTAGAGTTTTTAAAAATATTAATTATATAATATTATTATATAATATTATTAAATATTATTTAATTTAATTTTGTGAAACAAATTTTGACCATCAGTTTTTACTATAATGATAATAATATAATATAATTATTATAATAATTAATTATGTATTATTACTATTATTATTTATGTTTAGCCACCTCAAAACCTTTTATATAGGTACTAATTTTTATAAAAATATAAAAAAATATATTGATTTTTTTATGATTAAATTTGGTTAAAATTAATGTGACTCTGCACAAAGAAATCCGGTTAGTGCGTAAAATTTTTCATTTTTACTTTCTCATAAAAGAAAATATTGTGATTGCTTAAATCATCGAGAAAAATCAAAATAAGCAACAACAAAAATTATGTCTGTCTGTCTGTCTGTATCCACGATAACTTAAGAATGCTTTGAGCTAGCGACTTGAGATTTCGTAAGCAGATGTATTTTTATCATCAAGTTGGTATTTAAGCAAAATCAGTTGGACAGAAGGGGGGTAAAAGGGGGGTTAAATTTTTGTTTTGGTCGTAATTTTTTTATTATTTACAATAGAGGAACAAATTTGAAAACCACATAAAATGTTCTTATCATTTTTTTCCAGCTCCCCCCTTACCCCCAAAATTTAAAAAATTGTTTCTAGACATATATATATATATATATATATAATCTGTTTCCCTTTTGTACCCTGAAGGGTGTAGGGATTTTAATTTTACTCTTTTATAAATTTATTCCAGTCTTTTTTATTTTTGGCTAATCTTTTTGCATCCATCCATTCTATTCCCCTGTTGTTAAAAATTTTTCCAATAGCGTTGTCCCATGTTTCTTTTGGTCTGCCTCTTATCTTCTTTTCTGCACTCTTTGTCTCCCATATTGTCTTAACCGGTACTAAGTCACTTAACCTTTGCATATGACCCCACCATCCTAGTTGTCTTCTTTCTATATATTTCTCTAACGATTCTACTTTCAACTCCTCTCTTATCCTCTCATTCCTCAATTTATCCATCCTGGTGACTCCTTTTGTTCTTCTTAAATATTTCATTTCCATGGCCTGCAGTTTACTTTTCTTTCTTTTGGACAGTACCCATGATTCACATCCATATGTTAAAATTGGTCTGTATATGGCTTTATACACGTTTATTTTGGTTTGTTCTTTAATTTTTTTTTTATTTATAAATGCTTTGTTTATTGAGTAGTACACTTTGTTAGCTTTTTCTATTCTGGTATTAATTTCTATATCTTGTTCTCCACTGTTTTCTATTGTTACGCCTAAGTATTGAAAGCTTTCTACCTGCTCTATTTGTACTTCATTTAACTTAATATTTAAATCTTTCTTTTCTGTTCCTGTGACCATAACTTTTGTTTTTGTTTTATTTATTTTCATGCCGTACCTTCCAAGTGTTTCTTCCCAAATTTCCAAGTTCGTCTGTAGATCCTTCTCATTTCCTGCCAATATAACTACGTCATCCGCAAAAGCGCATTCTGTTATGTAAACCCTTTTTAAGTTTCGGTACCCAATAAAAAGTGGCTTGGTTTTTGTATTAACTTCCTTCATTATTTCGTCCATAAAAATAATAAATAACAATGGACTTAAGGTTCCTCCTTGCCTTACTCCTTCATTCGTGCAAAAGGACTCTGATTTCATGTTCCTAAATATAATTCTATTTTTGGTGCTTTGGTACATACTTTTTATAGCGCTAATTAGTTTTTCATCTACGTGTCTTCTCCTTAAACATTTCCATAAAGTTTTTCTAGGTACCTTATCAAAAGCTTTTTCCAAATCAATAAACGCATAGTATACTGTTTTTCCGCACCTTATCTTATTCTGTATAATTTTGTTTAAGGAAAAAACATGATCTTGAGTGCTTCTTTCTCTTCGAAATCCACTTTGCGACTGTAATAGTGTTGGTTCCACTACAGTCCTTAGCCTGTTCTCGAGAATCTGTTCATAAATTTTAGTAACTGTGCTAAGAAGTGTAATTCCTCTATAGTTGTTGCAGTCTTTTGAATCTCCTTTTTTCAAAATTGGTACAATCAATCCCATTTCCCAATCCTCAGGTATCTTATTTTTCCCCCACGCTTCGTTTATAATATTAAGTAATAGATCTGTTCCTCTTTTACCCATACACTTTATCATTTCTGTCGTTATCTTGTCCTCACCTGGCGCTTTTCCAATTTTTAGTTTTCCTATTGCTTTCTGCAACTCTTCCAATGTAATTTTGTCTCCGTCGTGTTCTCCTGCTATTTCATTTTCTTTGTTTATTGGAAAATTTCCATGTTTTTCGTCTTCTTCCGTGAGTAGTTCTTCAAAATATTCTTTCCATCTTCTCATAATCTGGTTATTTTCTGTAAGTATTGTCCCATCTTTGCTTTTTATTGTTGTGTTGATCTCTGTTGTATTTTTTCTTAGTCCTTTAAGTACTTTATAAAACAGTTTCTGGTTACCTTTACTATCTCTTTCTAGCTTTTCTCCAAATTCTTTCCAGCAGTTTTGTTTCTCCTCTTTTATTAATTTTTTAACTTTCTTTGTTTGCTTTTTATATTCATTATAGTTTACTTCTGTTTTGTAGTTTAAATATTTTTTCCATAGAACTTTTTTTATTTTTACTTCTTCTTTGATAGATGCTGTCCACCACGCCGTTTGCTTTTTATTTTTATTTACTTTACTTATCCCACATACTTGTTTTGCTGAGTCTTTTAGAATTTTCTTGAAAACATCCCATTTTTCATCTAGTTCTAATCTTTCAATATTGAGTACTTCCATTTCTATTCTGTTACTAACGCTATCTTTGAATTTTTGAGCTACATCTTTATTTCTCAGCTTGTATACTTTTACATTTTCATATTTTTCATTTCCAACTCTATTTTTTCCATCATTTCGCACTTCTTCTTGTTTAAATGTCCCTACTAATAAGTAATGATCGGAGTTAATTTCATAGCCCCTCTTTACTTTTACGTCAGTGATAAATTTTCTGTTGTTTCTTTCTACTATTATATAATCTATTATAGATTTTTCCCCCCTGCTTGCCATTTCCCTCGTGTATCTATGTATATTTTTGTGTTCGTAGAGTGTATTTGCTATTATTAGGTCATTATTGCTACAGTAATCCAGTAATCTTGTACCATTGTTATTTCTAATTTCCTCACCATAATTACCAATTTGTACTTCTGACTTATTTCTCTTTTTCCCCACTCTAGCATTAAAATCTCCTAGTACAAATATTTTACCCTCTGCTGTCTGCGTTACTACTTCCAAGTCTTCCCAAAATTTATTTTTTATCTCTACTGTTTCGTTTTCGTCAGGTCCATATACTGCTAAAATTGTCATTTTGCAATCTTTTAATTCCACCATTAAAATTCTTTCATTACATGCTTCCCATTTGCTAATTAATTTTGCTTTATCCTTATGTATTATGCATCCTACTCCTGCAGCAGCTCTTTTGTTTTCATTCACACCACACCAAATAAGCGTATGTCCATTTTCCATTTCTATCATACCTTTCCCCTTTTTCTTTGTCTCTGTGACAACTAGAATTTGCAAGCCCGCCCTTTCAAATTCATGTATAAGTTCCATTTCTTTCCCGTTTATTCCTCTTATGTTCCATGTTCCTATTTGAAATTTGTGTTTGTTTGTATATGTTTTTTCATTCAAAATATTTTTTCTAAAGTCGATTCCATTTTCTAATCCATTTCCATTGCCATTGTCTATCTCTTTGTTTTGTTCTCCATTTTTATTTAGTTTTTTAATACATTTTTATTTTCAGCAGCTACAACTCCCTTTAATGTATTATCCCAGACAAACTTTTCTTCACCAATAGTTATCTTTTTATATCCAACTACAACATTTTTCCCTAATTGTTTCTGTTCTTTACCTATGTTTCTTATTTCTCTCTGTATTTTTCTCTCCTCATACGTCATATCATTTTCAATAAATATTTTTGCGGTTGTATTATTTTTGAGTTCACTTTTTGCCTTCATTATTTCCTGTTTAGCTTCCCAGCTTTCAATTTTTGCCAATGTCATTGGTATTTTAGATTGATTAATTATCTTGTATGCTGCTACCACGGTTGCTCTAACTTTTAGATTGTTTTCGATAAAGCCCTCTACGGACCTTTTTTCATTTCCCCTTTGAAATTCTATTCCCGTTATAATAATGTTATTCTTATTTTTTTCTTTTTCTTCTTTGTCTGATCTTCTTTCTAGAATTTCTATTCTTTTTACAAGTTCATTTCTCTCCTTATCCCATTTTTCTTGTTTTCTTTCTATTTCCTTTCTCATCTTTTTTAATTCTTCCTTGATCTCTTCTTTATGTTTTTCTTGGTTATTAATTACTTGTTGAATCATTATTTTAATTTCTTCCATTTGTGGTGACATTTCTACCTTTTCTGTGCCTTTTCCTAATTCTGCCTGTCCAAGTTTTCGTTGCTCAGGAGACCTTAACACCTTCTTGCTCTTTGTAAATATATCTTCGTGTTCTTCTTTCCTATATCTTTTCCGATCTGAACTCATTTAATTTTAATGTTATTTTTGTTCAACTTTTCACTTAACCCTCGTAACGCACGACCGCGCTAAATCGTTCCTTATCTCTGTGTTTTTTGTTAATGCACTGTTTTGTTTTATTTACATTTCACTTTTCACACATTTTAAAAGCAACTATTTAATAAGTTTTTACTTTTCCACCTATTTTATTTTTAATTGTTAAAGGCCGTAGTTTATTTACATGTAATACACTGTTTTACACTTTTATTCGCATATAAATACCGAAAACTTTGATATTTTAATCGATTGGAACGGAGCCGATGTATCGGATATCGCGTTGCCAACTTCTAGACATACCTTTCTTATTATTCACAATAAAAGAATAATTTAAAAACTACCTAAAAGGTAAAATATAATTACACAAAAAATGTTATTATAATTTTTTTTATGAGCTTTCCGACCCCCTCCCCAAAATGTACCAAAATGTAATAAATTGTTTCTGGACATAACTTTTTTTATTCTCGCTCATTTGAGACGGCTGTTTTTTTTTTGTCAGATACTTACGTAGAAAAGTTTTTTACATAAGAATCCGACAAAAAAAAATAGGAAAAATTTGACACACTAACCTGGTTTCTTTGTGCAGGGTTACATATAAAAAATTTTAAAAAATGGTGTCACCTTATATCCTCATATTGAATTTTAGAACAACAAATTTGGTTTTAGCTACCATAAAAACACCTAAATTCCCTTTTTTTTTAAATTCCATCAAAATTGTCCAAAGTTTTCAGCCATATTGGATCCGCCATTTTAAATTCTGAAGCATGTTTCAGCTTCCTCAAAAACTACTGAATACCAATTTTCATTAGAATCCAATAAAATCGAACAGATTTTTCCGCCATATCGGATCCATCATTTTGAATTTTAAAATTTTAAAAACAGATTCGGTTTCAGCATCCTCGAAAACCACCTGTTACTAATTTTTACGATATTACGTACAAAAGCCGAGGTTTGGCCAAAAACGAAGGTCTCCTGGCTCATAGTGCACTATTAGTTTACATACAAATCAGATGGTGCAGACATTAATACAATAAAAAAGCATTTTTAGAAAAATAACTTTATTTTAAATTTATAGAAAAAAATAGAAAATTATTCCTATGATCACATAAAAAATACTATTTTTGGAAGCAGAATTTACACTTGAATCTACTACAGTTTTTTTATTTACGTATTGATCTGGCATAGCGTCATTAACTGCGGGATTTGCAGGCACATCACATGTGCACATAAGTACTACATCAATTACAGGCGTAATAAGTTCTTTCATTAGCTGTGCTGCGCGTATACTGCAGGCTTGAGCTGTTTTTATGTAATAGCAATCCGATATTTTCTTATATGTTTTGCAAACCTTGTGACAATGGGGGTCTTCATTCCAATCCGGTGTTCCTGAGCACATTTCAAACTCTTTTTTCAAATCGCTTAAACATTTGTAATAAACATCGTATTTTATGAAATAATCCGAGTCGTAACACATTTTTTTGTTTAGCATTTTAACACCATTTATCAGGCGGTAATATAAGTTGTGATGACTTATTTTACAATACTTTAGGTTTTTATTGATAGTGTTAAGATTTTCTAGAAGTTTGTCGCATAACACTTGACCTTCATCGAATGCTAGGGTTATAATACTTTCTGGATTTACCACTTGAAAATCAGCTAAATTGTCCACTAAAATATCTTCGTTACAATCTGGGATTGCTTTTTCTGTGTGAATTAAAGATAAGTCACGATAATGTAATTTCTGGCTTTCTGAAGTAACGATGGTTTTAAAAGAAAGAATATAAAGAAAATATAAAATAAAATATAGCAAAATCATTTTTTTAAATAATTTGACGTTTTAGACTTCACAGTCAAGATGACTTTACAATCTTGCTTACTTGGACATTTTCATATTTTATACTGTTCCCCATGGGCAAGATGTCTGAACTAAGTTCCTCCAGACATCTTGCTCATGGGGAACCAGATGGAACTAAAGGTCTAGATATTAATATAGAGAGTACTAGATGGAACAAATTGATAAAGAAAGCGGGCGATGAATCCTTGTTAAGAATAATCTCAAGAGGACAGACGGACACTTTCAAAGTTTCTTATTTTTCCATGAAATACATTTGTCCAGTACGTTTTTTGTCGATTTTGGGAAATTCGAAACTACGCTTGCGCTGTGAATAGTGCACACATTTATTTATTAAAGTAATGTTTAATAATAAGCTTTTTCCAAACAAAATGGATTTTTGACAACTTTTATTTTTCTCATTATCTGTCTAGGGAACTTTCAAGTATTACGTAACCCAAAATGTATCAAAATTTATACACTTCATACCTCGGCTCTCACGTTATTCAAGGCTGTAGCGATTTTATATTTTGGCTTTGCGTAAATCCTACATACTGGTCTAAAAAAAAAATGAAATCCGGACTACCCTTACAAGACGAGAGAATGTTTTACCCATACCAAAAATGTACAAAACACAAGGCCAAAGAAGTATAAGTTATCTAGGTCCAAAAATATATAACTCTTTACCAAGGGAACTCAAAGATATAGGCTCAATTTACTCTTTTAAAAAATTACTTAAAACGTACAGTTGTGGCATTAAATATCGGGATAACCTCAAAAAAATTCGTGTCATTTTTATATTTTTTTCATATTAAGATGGGATTTTAAAAATTAAAAACTAGGTTACTTCGTTTTGACATAACTGCATTATTTAGTTGAAGTTTACTGTCAAAAAATATTAAATTAATAAATTAATGTTTATTGATAAATAAATGTTGTAATTATTTAAATAATAATAAAATTGATAATCTTTGGATCAAAATTGTACTATATGGGTAAAGAATATGTGTTTAATATTCATTAAAAAAAACACACCTAATTTTACTCTTCAGTAAAGCTAAAAACTCAAGGTTTTATAAATTTTCTACTGCAAATGGATTTGAGTTTAAGAGTTCATTACTGAAGAACCGCACTGAGGTAAGCGAAAAAAAATTCTTAGTATACGGCAACTGCACCTAGTTTTTCTCGGTTTTTCTTATATAATTAAAAAATGCTTAACCATCCATTGTAGCTTTTGACCACCTATGATCCTTTTTCGGTTTGATATAAAAACGTAAGTTTTTCTCAATAAACATTTCTTAAGAAACAGATCTATTTCTTGAACTGTTTTCACTAAAATTGAACCTCATCCATATCTCCTAATACTAAGGACGACTGAGCATTTGTTCTTTTATTTTAAATTTCCACGATAAGTAAACTCATTTTAAATTAAAATAAAGATAAAAAACACTTTTTTTACAAACTACTTGTATAACAGCAAATAATAAACAAACATTTGACATATTTTGACGTTTTTTAACAAATAACACAAGACCCACTATAATCTATGAAAAATTGTTTGTCCCGATATTTAATGCCACTTATATAATTAAACCACCACTGTACATTATGCAATTGCCTAGAGAGTCTATCAATAATATTATTGATTTAAAAAATAATTAATATCTTACTTTGATTATCCTCACGTTTCTTGAACTTTTCATAAATCCTTTTAGTATATTTATTTTAAATGTTTGTCTTTGTTTATTTATTTATTAGTTTTATTCAAATTTTAATCAAATTTTTGTCTTTATTTATTTATTAATTTTATTAAAATTTTAATCATTATTTTGTATTTTTTTTATATTTGTTTTTATATATTTATTTGATTATCCTTTAGCCTTTAGCCTGTTTTTCTTTTTTTGTGATTTTATCTGTGTGTTTGGACTTTTTGTGCGGGGTTCTTTAATAAAATAAAAATATTTATTCCTTACCAGGGGACTTTAATGCTACCAAGTCTAATCATTATTAAGTATTATAAGTAGATACTTATAATTTATTTTATTTTATTTAATTTTATTTATTTTGGTTTAGATAGAAATAAGCTTCTGGCTTGTGATAGGGGCTCTCCATTGATTTTGATAAGAAAAACAAATTTTTAAATAGTAGTTACAAAACGCAGCAAATTTTGTTGTTCCAAATTCTTCAAAAAATTTTACCCCAGTCCATTAAAATTAATTCTTTTTTGTTCGTATCTAATTTTTCTTAGTTTTCAAGCTCATAAACCATAATAATAGTTAATAATATTATGTATCTTTAAATAATTCATTACTATATTTTTAAATTTTATATAATATTTTATATAATATGATATAATATATATACTTAATATAATATTTTATATAATATGATATAATAATATAATACATTATAATATTATATTATATTATACTATTATGTATTTTTAGATGAGAAATTGTAATTTTTGCATGCTGTATTCCCAGAACATAACGTAGGTAATAATATTGCCAACGTTATGTATTTTTTACAGAATATTATCGGTAAAATTTTAGTTCACATAAATTTTTACAGCATAGGTAACTTACTGTCTGAAATGTATTTATTTATTTATTTGTTTTAGATCATAGAAAAAATGTTGCTAGTATTACTAGAGCAACATGTGATTTTGGCTTTCGCGTGATTGCTGATCTCGGCTAGACGCCTCTTCTCATCAAATTCCACGCTCAAGCTGCCTTCTTAATAGAAAAATAACTATTTAACTATTTTTTATCAGTGCTGAGAAATTTAAGTTTCATTTTTTACTTTTGGTGGTATACATCGCCAAAATTCTTGCAATGCTACATTTATTGAAATGCTTTATTACCTGTAAAGTTATTTTTCCCTTGTAAGGTAATTTTCATGGAATAAAATAAATAATAATAATAAATAAATAATTTTTATTGAAAAAAATAAAATGAAAGTCGTCACAAAATGTGAGAAACAAAGATGTCAATAACCAAATGTACTCCTTTCTCTGTTCTCAAGCGCGCCTGTGCAAGCCAATAAGAAGATTGTTGCTTGCTGCCATATGTTGTTCCATTCTTCTTGAGCAGCAACAATTAGCTCCTGAAGGGTGAATGGGAGGTGAGTTTGCTGGCCAGTTAATTCTTTGAATATTCCTTTGCTTTAGCGAATTGGTCACCCTTCTTGTGCGGTGGGAAGTTGCGTTATCATCCATAACCCTTACCCTCCCGAGACTAAATTAATGAAAATTTTTTGATGTAATTTTTTTTTTCGATTTGTTATGCCTAAAAAGAAAAAATAAATAAAAAATACCATTTTTTTTTAGTTTTTGCTCTAGTTTTTGTTTCCTTAGAGTTTCAGGAGAGCTGTATTATAATTTAATTCAGTATAATTATACTGAATTAAATTTGCATATTTGTTTGCATACATAGAAACTCTATAAAAGTATTTTAGATTAATATTGCCTCAAAGAAAAAATAAAGAAGTAAAGTCACAATTGTGACACCCTGGAGGGTAAGAGATAAAAATTAAATTATTTCCAATTTCGTTTTGCAATAGAAGGACGATTGGTTTAATATTGTTTTGGGAGTAAATGTTTTTCTTCGGAACAGAGGAGGACAAACTGGTTATTATCTTTGTTTCTTACATTTTGTGACTTTGTTTTTTTTTATAAAAATTAATTGATACAATTCTTTAAATTTAATTCCTCGCGGTGTACTCGTTCCATGAAAATAACCTAGTTCAAGGTAACGCAAATTATACCAAAATTTATACACTTCATGCCTCGTTTCTCGCGTTATTAAAGGCTGTAGAGATTTCGTATTTTGGCTACCCCCCAATTAGGGGGTGTGTTAGGGGGGTAGCCAAAATATAAAATCTCTACAGCATTTAATAAAGCGGGAACTGGGGTATAAAGTGTGTGAATTTCGGTACAATTTGCGTTACGTAATATTTAAACGTTCCCTTACATATGATTAAGAATTTCATTAAAATTTAGAATTAAATACACATATTTGTTTATGGGAGGTATAGTGTAGTGGCTAGCGCGTGTACATAGCAAGCCTACTAGAGTGATTTCGATTCTCACTGGCGCGCCATTTGCCTTTTTAGTTAAATAATTGAAATTTGGTGAAGGCGATAAGTGAAACGGACACTCCCTTTAAACTGGTTCGAGAGTCAATATAAGCCGGTGGTTCCCTGTACTACTAGGTCACATAAGTGCTGGTCTTAGGGGATGCTTAATTAAGTAGAATATTACGAGGTTAAACAAACATGTAATGTAATGTTAGAATATTTTTTTTACTTTTCAAAATAATTGGGGGTCATGAATTTTGGCGATTTGTGTATTTGTAGCAAAAAATGTCTTTTGTGCAAAAATAATACTCTTTTATTTTTAATTTACAGTATAAAATATAAAATAATTATTAATATTACGTAAAAAAATGGCATTTTGGATGTAGTACTAGCACCCAATTCTATCACAGTTTTTTTTATATATGTGTCGGGCATGGCATCCGGTACTTGAGGATTAGTTGAAGTATCACAAGGATACATAATTACCATATCTATAACAGCAGTAATTAATTCCTTCATTATATGTGCTGCTTTAATACTGCATGCCTGAGCCGTTTTTATGTAATAGCAATCAGAAATTTTTTTATATGTTCTGCAAACTCTTCGATGATTGGGTTCTTCGTTCCAATCTGGTTTTCCAATACAGAGTTCAAATTCTTTTTGTAGTTCAGTAATGCATTTGTAATAAATTTCGTATTTTATGAAATAGTCTGATTCGTAACACATTTTCTTATTTAGCATTTTTACACCATTTATCAGTCGATAATACAAGTTATCATGTCCGACTGTACACGTCTTTAAATACTTATTTATATTATCAAGATTTTCTAGGAGCTTGTCGCATAAAGTTTGACCCTCATCAAATGCAAGGGTTATTATACTTTCGGGATTTACTACTTGAATATCGGCCAAACTATCCACCAAAAGATCTTCGTTGCATTTTTGGCTTTTTGGATCTTCTGTATGTGTAAGCATTAGTAAGTCTGAATCACGTCGAAATCTATTGTTCGCAAGAGATGTATTAGAATCTAAAGAACTTACAGTTTTAAAAAATATAAAGAATATAGTAAAATACAATAAAAGCATGTTATGACATAAATATTTTGAGCTTTTAGACTTCAAAAGCTTAATGAGAAAAGTCACTTTATGTCACATGAAAAAAAAAGGGCCACTCTGTCCAGAGGCAGCTTTGCTGCTGCCGTCTTCAACGGCGCACTCGTCAGAAATAAGAATAGTACGTGTAAATTGGGAAAATTTGAAAATTATGATGACTTATAGTTACTATTTTTACTAAAGTAAATTTTTTACATTTTTGTAAAACTGCAAATGACCAAGATAGTAGAGCCAAAACTGTAAGTCCTATCAAAAAAAAGTTTTTGCAAAAAATGTTTAGAATTGAATAAAAAATAGGGAAGTAAAGCCATTTTTCCCCCTTTGCTTCTAATTAGTTTTTCTTATAATCAAAATTATTTTTTATCTAGTTCTAAATATTTTTTGTAAAAACTTTTTTTGATAGGACTTATAGTCTTGTCTCTACTATCTTGGTCATTTGCAGTTTTACGCCCTTTTGTACCACCCCAATCCATTTTTATGTATATCAAAAGAACTTTCTATCCAACGTTTAACATTTTTTGTAAAAACTTCTTTTTAATAGGACTTTGGTATAAATGGTTTAGGGTCTACCGCCTTAGTTATTTGCAGTTTTATGCCCTTTTGCCTCCTTTGCATCACCCCAATAAGTTTTTCTTTTTATCAATATAATTTTTTATCAAATTCTCAAAAAAATTATAAAATCATTTTTTTATAGGACTTATGGTTTAGGCTCTACTGCCTTAGGCATTTGCAGTGTTATGCCCTTTTTCCCCCTTTGCACCACCCCAATCAGTTTTTCTTTTTATCAGTAGAATTTCTTATTTAATTCTAAACATTTGTTATAAAAACTTCTTTTTAATAGGACCTATGGTTAAGGCTCTACTGTCTTGTTCAAATGCAGTTTTATGCCTTTTGCCCCCTTTTCCCAAAGTCCAAATGTTATTTTTTTTTTTTTTTTTTTTTTTATTATTACAGAGCAAATTTATTTTTTTTTTTTTTTTTTTATTTATTTATTTATTTATATCATTACATAAGTTTACATATATATTTTTTTTGCCTAAACCTAGGTTTGTGTGCAAAAAATATTTCATTAATTTATATAATAATTAGTCAGCAATTTAAGTAGTAGTAAATTAAACAAAAAAGAAAAAAAAATAATTTTCTTTAAAAACGAATTCATTTTAATTCTAAGACGACGGAAGGGGATTTAACTGTTATGCAAGACGGATTTTGGTTATAGTCAAACAAAAATGTATTTAGGTAAGTATGGCGAAAAATTAAAAATAATCACTTAAAAAATAAGAGAGATTAGACGCTATAAAAACTTGTTAAAGAAAATTACCAGGGAAAAACACACGATAAATTAGCTTCTAGATTATATTATTTAAAAAATCTGCATGATTTAATAAAAATACTTTTAATGGTTTTTTAAGGTTTTTTACCGAAGTTAAGTTTTTTATACTGGTGGGTAATAAGTTAAAAATTTTTGGGCCCAAATAAAAGACTGTTCTTTGAATAAATGTTTTTTTAAAGAGTGGGATTAAGGCAGAGTTATTAGTTAGGTATCTAGTCATATATATGTGAGAGGGTTTATTTATATTTATTGATGTATACAAAATAGCTTGATAAGCATAAATTTGTCTAATTTTTAATACATTCACTTCTGCATAAAGCTTATCAGTAGGATATCTTAAATCTTTCTGAAACAAAACTTTTAATAATGTATTTTGCAGGACTTGTAGCGGATAAAGTAAAGTTTCTGCTAGTCCACCCCACACCGTGACACAATATCTCAATAAAGATTCCACAAGAGAAGTGTATATAATGATAAGCAGTTTCCTATTTAAAACATTTCTTAGTTGGTAAAATCTGTAAATAACACACCTAAGTCTCGATGTGAGATAATTAATGTGTTCCCTCCACCTCAGATGTTGATCGACCATAATGCCTAAATATTTAATACTGTTTGTTTTTTTAATTTTGGGACATTGGCAGTTATCTTTTTCATCACAATCATGAATTGTAATTTCATTAAGATCAGGCTGATCAACAGATGTGGGTGAAAAAGCCAAAAATTTAGTTTTACTCACATTGAGACTTAGTAAGTTTGAGTCTAACCATATTTTTAATTTGGATAAACATTCTTCTGCTTTTTTAATAACTTCATTCCAATTATCTGCAAGGATAGTCACAGCTGTGTCATCCGCATATGAAATTAAAAAACCTAAATTTTGAATACAGTTAAAAATATCGTTGATATAAATAAGAAATAAAATAGGACCCAGTACTGTCCCTTGAGGCACGCCTCTGGTAACAGTACGTGGGTCACTTACGGAATTATTTATTTTGACACGCTGCGACCTATCTCTGAGATAGTCACGAAAGAGTTCCAATGCCACGCCTCTAACACGGATCGACTCAAGCTTTTCTAAAAGAATACCATGGTCAACCGTGTCAAAAGCTTTGGCAAGATCCAAAAATATGGTTAGACATTTTTTACCAGAGTTTAGACCTTCTACTATAATTCTGTTGAGGTTGAGGACTGCGTCTTCAGTTGATGAATTTTTCCTAAAACCAAACTGATTACTATTTAATATATTATGCTTATCTAGGTAGTTCATTAATCTTGTTTTTAGACACTGCTCTAGGATCTTTGAAAAGTTATTGATCACGGATATGGGACGGTAATTAGTGGTTTCACTTTTTGAACCAGATTTATAAATTGGGGTAATGATTGATTCTTTTAGTTGTGATGGTACTTTACCTGTGCTCATTATGAGGTTAATAATATGAAGTAGTGGAGATAGTATTTCGGTATGAATTGTTTTAATTGTTTTTGCGGAAATACCATCTGGCCCACTACTTGAATTAATTTTTAAATTTAAAATATAAATAACAAGTTCTTTTTTGTCAATCGGCTTTAAAAAAAGGGAGGTGAAAATTTCATGATTAGTTCGAATAAATGAATGACGTTTTCTTTTTATATTTTTTATCATTTTTTTACCAACATTGGTAAAATAATCGTTAAAAAAATTTGCCTTTTCTTTTTCCGACTTAAGTGGAATGCCCTCATTATTTTTTATATTAAATTTTTCAGGAGACTTTTCTTTTTTATTTGATACCTTGTTAATTACAGTCCAAATTTGTTTAGTGTTTTTTGCGTTATTTAATTGTTTTTTGTAAAAGTCTGTTTTTGTTGTATAAATTAATTTGTTTAGAAAATTTCGGTAATTTTTATATTCTTGCTCGGCTTCGATACTATGGTTTTTAGTTAATTTTTTTTTCAGTTTATCGCGATGTTTAATTGAATTGATTAGACCCAAAGTTATCCATGGCTTAAGTTTTTTTATACCTTTATTATTAAATGTTGTAATTTCAGTATTCTTTTGTACATAACCTTGAAAAATTTCTAAAAATGTTTTATAAGCAGTTTCAGATATATTACATTCTAGAACATTAATCCATTTTTCTTGATTTAAGTCATTCTTAAGTTTTTCATAATTTATTTTTTTTACTTCTACCGGGATAACCTTGGGTTTTATGCCCTTTTGTCCTTTTTGAAGCACCCCAATCAGTTTTTGTTTTTATTAAATAATTTTTTATCCAATTCAAAACATTTTTTGTAAGAACTTTTTTTTAATAAAACTTACGGTTTAGGCTCTACTGTCTTGGTCAATTTCAGTTTTATGCCTTTTGCCCCCTTTGCCCTACCCAAACTTTTACCAAAAATAAAGGGGCACTTGTTTTCATTAAAGTTAACGTCTCCTAAAAATTTAAAATTGATCTGATATTTAGTTTTTGACTTATCGTGAAGGCAAGAATATTGTGCTTGAAGAGTATAAAAATCAAGATGGAGGCCAAATATTTAAGTTTTGGCAAAAAAATATATTTATTTTTTTTATCAGCATGTAAATAACTATAAAAAGAGCTCATTTTAAAAATATATAAGGCTTTTTCTTCCCAAAAAATCGAAAAAGAATAAAGCATAGTTACATCCATGAAATCAGAGCATTTAAAAAAAAAATATGGTGTAGTTTTTTTTCCCATAAGTCATATTGGCGCGAAAACAGAAAAGAGTAGCTAAAGAGCAAGATGGCTGCGAAATTAATGGGTTTAGGTCAAAATTTTAATTTTTATATGAACGTGAACATGCAAATTAATAAAACAACATGACTTTTAAAAATAAACTCTTTAATGAAAAAAACATGTTAAGCCAAAATTTCCCAAAAAACGACAGAAAAACGACAACAAACAAAGGTGGCTGTGAATTCTTTAAGTTAAGGTAATATTCTCACTTAAACGAACACCTTATAATCCATAAAAAAAGTTGGATTTAAAATAATTATCCAACGATTAAGAATTTGGTTTTAGAAAATAATTGTGATAATACGCAAAAAACGAGATCTTAAAACCAAGATGGAGGCGATATTTGAAGGTTTTGGTCAAAAATACTATTTTTACGTAAAAGAGCGTCCACAAATCTATAGGTAGGCAAATTTTTAGATTTTTCTGACAGATTCGCGATAGAAAATCTAAAATGACTGGGCTATAAGTTATAGGGCACTGACAAGTCCAGCTTATATTTTGATAACTTTTAGACACCCCTACCGAGAAACCGAAAATTTTTGTATGAGTGGACTGCATTAAGACCAGTCAGACCTATCAAAATGGCAGTTCAAGGTCATATTTTACTAACTTTTAATCTAAAAGTTGAAATAATTTGACCTAAAAACATGAAATTTGGTATAACTTTGGACAAATTGATTTTTTTATTTTTTTTTTCAAAATTGTTTTTATTTCATACGTTTAAATGAACCTAGAAATATAGGGAAAATATTATTTTGTTGGGGGCGGTTTTTTAACTCTAGGACTTACTATTACTAATATATTATTATACTATTTACAGCGCCTGCGCTAGAATAGCATTATACGATAGTTTCGATTAAAAAAAAATCAAAAATTGTCCTAGATAAAAACTATTTGGATATAAAGTTTCATGAAAAAATAAGCAACCTTTTTTTTCAAATGTCCGTCCGTCTGTCTGTCTGTCCGTCTGTCCATCCGTCCGTCCGATGTCACGATTTTTGTGAACTTAGGAACGAATAATCCGATCTACTTGAAATGGACGGCTAAAAGGGACTTAAGTCACTTTGAGAAGATTTGATGAAAATGGCAAAGAAATGTTTTAAAAATTATAATGGCTGTAAACTATTATTTAGAAAAGTTGTATATTTTCAATATGCATAGGCTAATCTACTAGATATTTTTTTTACACTTCAGTAAATATTTTGTCAAGAAAAAATAAATAAACTTAATGACTTAGGTCCCTTTTTACACTCAAGAAAATTTTAGCAAGAATTTTGCAAGCAATATTTAAGAATTTGGTACAAATCGCAGACTTTTTAACATTTAACTTTATTGACAAAAAATAAAAAAAATTCAAGGTGACACTTAAAAAACTAAATAAATTAATACAATAAACGCCTTTCTCAGTTATTGGTCATCGTCGCCATTATCATTATTAGTTTTGGGCCAATGGACAATTTCGTTATAAAATTCCTTACGTTCCTCTAAAATATTTAAAAATATAACGAATAACCTTTCGTATATCTTTAATTTTACTTTCCTTTTTAAAGGAAATTGAGAATTTAAAGGTACCTCAGTCAAAGACTTAGGTCCTCTTTAAAACTTACTGCAATAAGTGAAAAGCTCGAATACACACTTATAAAGCTGTCAGCAGGTCCTTGTTTACACTTAAATAAAGGTAGACCAGTAGAGATAGCATATCCAAGAGTATAACTAACTCAAAATAGCCGAAAAAGTGACTCAGGTCCCTTTTAACAATCAGCCATTCAAATTTTCAGGAAAAATCAAATTCTACCGGGGGAAAATCCCTATTGTTTTTGAAAGTAATCCCCTCAAAAACAAAAAAAAAGTTATGGGAGGTTAAACTTAAAAAAAAATCGAAAAATGCTGAAAAAATTTTTTTTTTATTTTTTGTTTTTCTTAAAAAGAAAATTTTTTATTTTAAAAAAAAATATATTTTTTTGTTTTTTAAAAAAAGTAATTTAAAAAAAAAATGGCAATTTTTTTATTTTTTTTTTAATATTATTATTTTTAAGTATTTGGGGAAATGCAATATACCATTTACATTTACATTTATACCCAAAGATATTTGCCAGATTTTTTATGGAGCATCTCTCTGTGCCTTTAACAAAAAAGATAGTGGTATACGTCCAATTGCCGTTGGCTGTACTTCACGAAGACTTATATCTAAAGTGGTATGCTTTCGTATTGTGGAACTAGCCACAAATTATTTATCTCCCTTCCAGTTCGGCTTTGGAGTAAAATCTGGAGCAGAAGTTTTGATACATTCAACTAGAAAATACATTTTACATGAACATAAATCGTCAAAAGTTGTTTTAAAAATAGACTATTTTAATGCTTTTAATATGGTATCTAGACGTAATTTTGTCAAGAGTAAAGGAAATTATTCCCGAATACTTTACGTTTATCAACCAAATTTATCATGAGCCATAATTACTTTTATACTGTGACGATGTTATCCTTTCGCAAAGAGGGGTACAGCAAGGTGATCCTCTTGGTCCTGTTCTTTTCTGTTTGGCTTTACACCTAGTGATATCAAATTTAAAATCAGAATTTAACGGGTGGTATCTTGGCGATGGAACTTTGGCTGATGATCCAGATATTGTAATTAAAGATCTTCAAGAAATTATGAATACTTCAGATTCAATCGGCCTTTCTCTAAATACTTCCAAGTGCGAACTTCTTATATTGACGAACGATGAAGATGAGAAAAGGACAATTTCTGATCAATTTAGTGAAATCGCACCAGGTATAAAAGTTATTAATTCTGATGATTTTACTCTTCTTGGATGCCCCCTGTCTGATAATGGAATACTCCTGCCTTTCAAGAAAAAATGGATATATTTAAAAAATTCTCGATTGGCCTTGAAAATTTAAGTTGACACTCTGCCTATTTCCTTTTAAAGCACTCTTTTGCCATCCCCAGAATGACCTATTTTCTACGCTGTGCTCCTTGTTGGAGAAGGCCAAACATTCTTAACCAATATGATAACCTAATTATGAACTCCCTTGAAAAGATAACTAACTGTAGACTAGATAGTAATGGACGGAAACAATCAAGCCTTCCAGTCTCACAAGGAGGTCTAGGCATTCGTGATGCAACTAGTTTATGCTATTCTGCCTTTTTAAGTTCATTTAACGGAGCATCTTCTTTAATGGAGTCTTTTCTTCCAAATCAAATATTCGGTCCTCATGATGATGCAGTAAATGAGGCTGTACTATCTATATCTTTTTTGGCCAATAAGGAACCCGAAAATTTCTATAATTTAGCTAGCCAACGAGCTTTGGATGGTATTGTCTGTGAAAACAGTTTTAAAATATTATTGGAGGCATCGATGGATTTGAAAACAAAGGCAAGACTTCTTGCAGTTAAAGAAAAAGAATCTGGAGCCTGGCTCAATGCTTTGCCTTCATCAATTTTTGGCACACATTTAGACGACTCGTCTTTTAGAATATCGGTCAGCCTAAGAATTGGTCAACCTGTATGCGAACTACATAACTGCACTTGCGGCGAACCTGTTGATGTTTTGGCCTATCTGGCCGTAAAAGTGCAGGGAAGTGGTCTCGACATGCAGCTTTAAATGACATTCTTAAACGGTCCCTATCATCTGCTGATATACCTTCGATTCTTGAACCTCCTGGCTGTTGCAGAAATGACGGAAAAAGAGCTGATGGTTTGTCACTTATTCCATGGATGAATGGTAAAGCATTATTATGGGATGCCACATGTAGGGATACTTTGGCAAATTCATATATTAATTTAACTTGCCAAAAGGCAGGGGAAGCGGCCCGTTTAGGAGAAAATAAGAAACATTCAAGATACAAAGAATTAGAAAATAGTTATATTTTTGTTCCATTTGCAATTGAAACTTTTGGACCATGGGGTGAAGAGGCCAAAAATTTAATAGGAAATATTGGGAAGAAAATTCAAAATTTAACTTTCGAAAAAAAATCAAAGTCATTCTTGATACAAAAAATTAGCATTGCATTACAGAGGGGAAACGCTGCATCGGTTCTCTGAACATTGCCGGATTCAGATCGTATGGACGAAATTTTTTATATTTTTTAATTTTATTTTGTTCGTTTTTAATTTTACTGTGAATAGTATATAATGGAATGCGTAGCATTACATATCTTCACGGCTTGTTATAATAATCTTTTCGTTTTACTGGTAATTACTTAGTCACCCTTTTTGGTGGACTATAGTTATTTTTGTATTAAGAGCGCAAAATGACTGACAGAAATCACATTTTAAGCTAGTAATACGAACAACGTTTTTTCTACGATCTAAAATAAATAAATACATTTCAAGCAGTAAAATAACCTTACAACGTCACAGCACTTACAGTTTTTTGCAAATAACAAATATTTAACACGTCAATATTTAGCACACAAAATTGAGGTTTAATTAAAGATAAATAATAATTTATATAAATTATTTAAAAAAAAGGTAGACCACAACCCATGGCATATACTTGACACTGTCAGGTTGACAGCTATTTTACGTTTGACTTGCAGGTTGCCTACACTCTAGCGCCCAAAATTCAATTTTGCGCTTGCTGTCATGGTAACGAGCAGAAAAGTAAAATGCTAAGAAATAGGTTATTTTTCGATCAAAAAATTTCATTTGTTTTTGTAAAAATGTTAACTTTTCTATTAGATCGTAGAAAAACAATTTTATAAACCACCAAGAAATTATTTTATTCACCGTGACGCTATTATTTTTATTGAAATTTATTACGAGGGTCAATTGATACTTAATAATAATAATATAAGCATTCGTGAAGATATGTAATGCTTTGAATTCCATTATGTACTTCACAGTGGATAGTATATTAAAGTACTAGTTTCATAACACGAGTACTAGTGCACTGAAAACGTGTTATGAAACGAGTGCTTTATACTATTTTTTCTATTTTGCTCTAAAATTAAAAAAAAAACTAACATTTAAATTTATGACCGATTTAGGGATTTTTGTTTTGGGTTGGCATTACAATTTTCGCAATGTTTCAAATTCATAGAATAAACGATACTTTAATATATTTTATAGTCAGCTCTTCTCTTTTTCACTGCAAGTAACCAAGTCACAATTCTAACACGATAAAAATTAACAACACAATTTCTTATAAAACTAAACTTAAAAGCGGTATTGACATTTACACGGAAAATGCCAAGGGATATTTTTTTGCAAACCCAAAAGAAAAAAAAGCCCTAACCTCTTATGGGTCTATACGAACAAGCAAAATGCGTGTGATTAGGAGCTTATAAGAGTCGCAAGATAGAAAAAAGATATAAAAAGCCTATTTTTTCATTTTCGGTTTCTTGAATTTTGACCATCTATTGACGTCAAATACTCCTTAGTACAGTGTCTGACTACAGATCAAGCTTGCCAGCGAGTAAGTTCGATTACAAACAGATCATAGAAAAGGAAAGACCTCCAAAGCATTAAGGTAGAGTGGGGAGAGTGCCATTCGACCAGGCTGCGCGTGGACAAACTGTGAAGGCTTTGTTTTGCAAGTTTGAGTTTGCGCAGTTACTTCGACTTTGGTTTTTAAACTAACCTAAAATTTAGTTTACATGTGTTTTTCAATGAATTAGAGTGGGGGGAACAGGAACTCTGTCTGACTGAGGCTATCTTTGTGTATTTCGAATAGCGCAAGACCGTTAGAACGGAATTTTAGAGAGAGATAGATAGATGCGCTGATCAAAATCGGCACAAGAAATTTCAACGGCTCTGGCACTCTCCCCCACTCTACCTCAATGCTCCAAAGCCGTTGCGGAATACTGCGCATCTACGATAAACTTGCACATGCGCACTACTATTTTTGTTTTTGACAAGTATTTTTTAACCTCAAATAAAAATTGTAAAAAATGCAACAAAAAACAATAAAGATCTACGAAGAAAGGTCGAAAAAGTTTATCCAATTTTATTTTATTTTTCTTTTGTAAAAGCCACCCCCTTAACATAAGCTAAAATGGTATATCACTATTTTGGTAACAATATGTAATGGACTACCTATTCCAAATTTCATTAAAATATTGCAATAAATAAAGTCACAGCAAACCTTAGCACAGTACAATAGCAGGGCAGCTGTTGAAGTACTGAGCGCGTCTCGACATTTTTAGAGAGCGAACTGCTAACATCAAACCTTTCTACTAAATTGCCACGTTCAAAGAAAAATAAATCATATCACCTAGCATGGGCAAAGTTGTACGCTCTGGGCAAAGTTGCAAGGTTTTACGGTATTCGGGAAAATGCAATATACCATTTACTGTGAATAGTATACATACATGTATAATGAAATGCATTAGCATTACATATCTTTACGGCTTGTTTTATTTACAACCTCACATCATCGCCAAGCATGCAGAGTCTGACTTTGTAAATACCAATTTTCACGATCTGAGCTAATCAGCAGATAATCACCAACATTTTCAACTTAACACCTAATATTTACAAACTCTGCACATCATTAACTGCTAATAAAAATCACTTAATTACCGATATTAAGAAATAAATCTCGTTAATGTTAAATGCGATCGAATCTGGTAATATGTGATGTGTCTGCCATATTTGGTAAGCATATCGAGGGTTCTGACTAAATGGGACATTGTAACAAGTCAATGTAGTAATTTTTAAAACTATAACGTTAATAAAAATGATAAAAAGAGCTTTTTTCTACGATTTTGTAAATACCTGTTTCTGCGCTCATTTTTGTTTCTTGGAGGATTTACGTCAATCTGACCCTTGATTTTTTAAAGTTTGCCCATATAACTTTTTTCGATTTTTAAACCCATAAAACTCTTTGTGATTTTGAGGGGATTATTTTCAAAAATAAATTTTTTTATTAGGGTAGAATATATATATTTTTATTATCTTAAAATTTTCGTTTAGGTGTAACTAGAAAATTCTGAAAATATGAGAGCGTTCAAACTTCTCTCAGGGTCCTAATTGGGTCCCTAAAATTCGTAAAATTACCCATAAATAGTAAAAAATCGTTGAGAATTGTCCGTCTGAAAGATTTAAACTGCTTGAAATCTTATTTTTTCCCTTTGAGCATAAAAAATTATGAGCCAAATTTCAAAATGATCAAAAGAAAAAAAACCGTGCCGATAATCAGCCAAAAATGCCCCTAACACTAATATTTATGAATTTCTACCAAAAATATGAGTCAAAAGGTAAAAATACATTTTTAAATGTATCGAACCGGAATAAATTTTTATTCAATGCATTCTAATAAGTGTCCATAATATTAAAATGATTAAAAACAAAACGAACTAAGCGCCAAATAAGCCACCTTGTGGAGCCCTTATTTTCGCTTAGTGTTTGGCGGATTTTTGGCACGGGTTAGATTCTTTTGACCATTTTAAAATTTGGCACATTCTGCTCAACAGGAAAAATATAAAATTTTAAACCCTTTAAATTTTTCACTTATACAATAATTACAGACAATTTTTTTATGGGTAATTTTACGAATTTGAAGAACTGATAGGACCCTAATAAAAAAATTTAAGGATCGCCCTAGTTGTCCAATGAACAATGGACAATGTCCATGAATCCGGTATAATCGACAAGTACCAGACCGAAAACTCTACACATTTTTATAATTTTTCATAATATGCACCCCTCCTATCCCTAGTAACATTGAACTTGGACAAGTTTCTTGACCAGAGTACTTGACAAAGTTCTTTGTAACGAATTGAACAATTCTTGAGCAATATAATTAATCAAGATTCTGTATCCAGACTTGGGCAAGACTTTAGCAAGATTCTGGAAGCAGAGCGTTTAGAAATACTTTGTCAAGTCTGTTCGTCAAGTCTGTAGCAAGCAATTTGACAAGATTCTTGGTCAAGAATATTGACCTACTCTAACAAGTACGATTTGATCATGATAGAGATCGCTTTTCGATTTCTTGTTAATTTTTCTTACTACATTCTTGCTAAAGACTTGTCCAAGAATCTTGACGAAGTATCTGTAGCAATTCTTTGACAATTCTTGAGCAAGAATCTGTCGACAGTATCTTCCCCCAGAACTGTAAAAATCTGGATGCAGTTACTTGATCAAGAATCTTGAGCTAGACTTTTTTTATGTTTTAAAGTCCAGGACTTGTGTGGGCTAGTAGTAGAGGGAACCACCGGCTTTAATTGACTTTCGAACCAATATATCTAGGGAGTACGCCTTCGCCAAATTTCAATTATTGATTAACTGAAAAAGGCAATCGGCGCCAATGAGGTTTGAACTCACGATCATTAACTCAGTGTCAATGCTATATCGATGCCTTAGACCGCTGAGCTAATCTCCCATCAGACTTGGTTTCGACTTTTCGAGAAAAATTGTTACTATGGTCTGTTTCGTCAAGCAAGATAGTAAATTAAAAATCGCACAGTGAATATTTTTAAAACAGATTCGAATATTGGAGTGCGAATATACTGCTTAGGGTCACTTGCACCAACGATGGTTTAACTTTAAACTTGGATTAAGTTGACAACCGACCAATCAGAACGCAGTATTTTTAACTTAAACTTGGTTTAGTTAAGATAATCCCAGACCAAAAGTTGGTGCAAGTGGCCCTTAGTTTATTTTATAAAACATAACTATATTCTACACACAAACACATAGTATGTAAAACCTGTTGTAAAAATATTTACTGTGCGATTTTTAATTTACTATCTTGCTTGAAAAAACAGACCATAGGAATGTTGTTTCAATTGAAAACTATGCTTGCATACCAAATTTCAGGTTACTTGAAAATTTTTTTACCCCTGCCAAACTCAGTTATAACAATGAGGTATTTTGTCTTGTAAATTTCAGGACGTCGTATCTCAATATTTTTTCGATTTTGAGATTTTGGACTTAAACGCTTTATATTATCAATTTACATCTAAAAAATAAGTTTCACCTGAAATTTTTTTTTTAAATAACAAAAATATAAGCAAAATAGTAACGTCGTATCTTAGATTATAAATTAATAAATTTTTAAACCTCATATCTCTTAATTCTAGTTAACTGACTATTTTGGAATGCACTTTTTGCATTTGGCGACGCTTTTTTGACATCTTATGCTATGTTATAAAATTTTTTGAAGTTTAAATGTTTCAATAATTAATAATATTATTATAATAGTTAATTATATTTTGTTAAAATATTAATATAATAATGTTTCAAAGCTCGTATCTTAAAATTTTTTATTAATTTTGAGCATCAAAATGTCGTATCTATAAACATTAGGTTTTTATTTGTATTTATTTATTTTATACATAATAAAATGATTTAAGGTAAGTCAATCATTAAAAATGTATTAAGTTTATATTAAAAAAGTACATTTTCCTATGAATAATGCGAGAAAGAGATATTTCTCATTCCTGTAAAGTTAAAGTCTTTTTTGAGATACGTAATTCTGAAATTTACAAGATGATTTGTATTGTTTAATTTCTTAAATTGTTACAGTTTTAAATACAAAATAAGCCGTGAAAATATGTAATGCTACGCATTCCATTATATACTATTCACAGTGGATGGTATATTGCATTTTCCCAAATAAGCAACTATTATATGATAAAGAAAATAAATATATTTTTTTAATTTTGGCATTTGAAAATGTATTTGTGGAGTTCTAGCTCAAAAACAAAAAAGAGTAGATTAACGCTGTATACCTATGCCTCGATATTTGATATCGGCCATATCTGGTGAGCATATTCAGCAAATTTGCATATCATTATCGTGAATTGTGTTGGTCTAATGATTAGTTACGGGTAGTACTGGTATATAGAGAGGTGTTAATGCCATTATTACACGTGCGCCATCGTTTGATAGCTCGAACTTATTATCTTTCGATCGATGGAGGTCTACAAGAATCAAAATCGAAAACGATGCAAAAACGCTTGCAAAAAGAATTGTTTTAATGTATTAAAGACCAGAAAAATAAGTACATATTAGGGTCACTTCATCTGCACTTTGTTCTTTTGTACTTGAGCTGTTTTTGCTCTGGTTTTCGTTGTTTCGCCTTTTCGGGTAGCGACATACCATCTTTATTAAAGATTTTTTAACCTTATGCTTAATGTTGTGCTTAGTTTGAGATGTATTTGGGGTGAATCGTTTTCAAATGATCACCCTGTATATGCGGACAATATTGAAGTTTCAAACATACACACTACCTAGATCTATTATCTCAACAGCGACTAGCCCGTGCCGTTAAAATGTTTGATAAGGAACATGCAGGCCCAGATATTGCTATGAGACTAAGAAAACTGACCCCAAAAGAAATCGAATGGTGCAAAACAGGTTGATAAAACCGTTTGTTTTTTGGTTGGGAAAGGTCCTTACCCTTAGCGTAAGGAACCTTTTAAGTCATAGACTTTTGAACATCGGTTTTGCCTTCCCTGCAGTGCCCTGTTTAACGACCAACTTTCGGCTCTGAAAACATGGAATTTTAAAACAAATGCTCTAGTAATAATAGTATATTAAAGTACTAGTTTCATAACATACGTTTGTAGCGCACGAGTACAAGTTTAGAAAACGAGTCGCTTGCGGCGAGTTTTCTAAAGTAGTAATTTTTTCTATTTTGCTCTAAAATGTTTAAAAACTTACATTTAAATTAATGACTGATTTAGGGATTTTTTTTCGGGTTGGTATTACAGTTTTCGCCATGTTAAAATTCTCAGAACAAATTATATTTTGATATATTTTATAGTCATGTCTTCTCTTTTTCACTGCAAGTAACCAAGCCACAATTTTAACACGGTAAAAAATAACCTAAATTTTGTAAAAAATTAAACTTTAAAGCGACGTTGACATTTGCACGGAAAACGTCAAGTGACAGGCTTTTGTCTGTTGCCAACCCAAAAGAAAAAAAAAGTAGAGACCTCTTATGGGCCTATAGAACACGCAATATGCGTGGCAAAATATAAAACATAAATAAAATTCTACCTATAACTTTTTTTGTTTCAATAAAGAGGATGATTCAGTTGATTAAATAAAGTAAACATTGATGTCTCGTCACGATGTTTCATTCAAGACTTGACCCGACCTTAGTTAGGGATCAAGTGGTCGTTATTAACAAAAGTCCCTTTCGTTAAATTTTCTCAATGAATCTCGCACTCTAGATTAAACAATTATGCTTTTATTCACGTGTTTGTTACTATGAATACCTATTCTGCCGTCCTTAACTTAAGCAGTAACTGCATTTGTCATTTTTAAAATAATACCCGAGAGTTTACGTATACCTAAACGTATAAAATTTGCTATGCGAAGAATACACTGCCACTGTACATACATGGGCACAAATATGTATAATAAATTAGGAGACGAATATAAAATATTACCTTTAAATATTTTTTAAAATAGAATAAAAAAACTCTTACAAAAAGGGCATACTACTTCATTGAAGAATATTTTAATGAAACTGTATTTTAAATATTTAATTGTTATTGACTTGTTCATTGAATAAAATTTTGATGTACTTTTTTTGTTATGTCAAATTTCTTATAATATGAAATAAAGACTTACTTACTTACTTACTTACAGTTAAGGCCTATCCAGAAGCTTTCATACGAACATAAAACATAAGAATGCGATGCTGTGATTGGCTTACAAGATACATGGCGGCACATCAAGCCAATCACGGCATCGCATTGTTATGTACTATGCTTTTATGCGAGCCTGTGAATATGCCCTTACTGCTATCTACTATCCTTGACAAATGAATTGGCACGTGTGTTTGAGATCTAATTTCTCAAAATATACTGGATCAATTTTAATAAAACAAAATTTAATCGATAGAAAATTTGTTTCTACATAATTTATCCACAAAAAAAATCCTAGCTTTTTTGGCTTATGAAATATCAAATAATAAACAAAAAAAATACATGTTTTTAGCGATATTTTAGGAACTCCCATTTTTAATCAACTTGTAACTTTAATGGGAAGTAGCCAATTCCTTTGAATTTTTTTTTTCACAAAAAAATCACTTCTTTGGTAACAGCTGGTAAAAATTTTGTTTGAAAAGTATTTATAGTTTAGGAGATTTATTCAAGTTTGAAAGCATATTATTTGTGTTTGCATAATAGTCACTAAAATGTTATTTTCACCAAAAGTTAGATTAAGGCATTATTAAAACAATAAAATAAAGTTATAACTAAAATATATATATTTTTTTTTTTGATTTTTTTTATGAGGTGTAAATGCTTTGAAAAATAAATTTTAGTTGCCCCCTGTTGTGGGGGCCCCATGAGATTTTTCTCAGTGACTCATCTGTCCAGCCGACACTGTTTATTTATATACCCTAATTTAATCTTATATTTTCTATGTTTAAACAGAAAAAATCCTGTATTTTTCTGTTATTTTCTTGTAAAAGAAAAAACAAGATTATAATTTATAGTTATATATTAATTACAAAAATTTCAAACCACAGCTAAAATACCATATTTTAAATTGGGTTCTCCGCTATATAACCGAGAAATGGATAAATAATCTCACTAATTTAATTTTTACAAAATATCTATTTTTGCCCTTAAAAATATATAATTTAAAAATATTTTATTAAAAATGATTATAGTTACTTATACATATATAATATCCTGAAAAAAAAACATACTTTGTTGTAAATTAAGTATGGGGACTCCCTTTTACAGTTTATATTTTTATTAAATAACGAGCATTTTTTTTTCTTTTTTTTTATTTGTGTAAAATAAAAAAACATCACTCTATTCTGAAAATTTCACAAAAAAATCCACCTCTCAAATTACCCCTAACTTTATTTTTTTTAAATAGCACCCCTATATTTTTTTGGTCGTTTTGGATTAAGCTTGCAAATACAATGGTATATTATACTTGCTATTTTTAGTTTTAAAAGTGGTCAAAAAAAAACTTTTAAAAACAACCTCCTGTTTTCAACTATATTTGGCACCGGTTTTACCGAAAACTAAAAGAGATATTCAATTTCTGGAAAAAAACCCATTTAAATAATACAATAATATCTATAAAAAGTAGCTCAAAATTAAATCCACACCCCTCCCACAACTTATCCCCAACTTTATTTTTTTAAACAGCACCCCTATATTTTTTCGGTTGATTTGGATATACAGAGCTGTCCAAAAGTCACCCCCCCCCCCCCGCCTCTTAACTTTGGAAACCGGTTGAGATATCGACTTCAAATTTGGAACTTCTAAATAAGACAAACTATCTTTTAGCATATATTTAATACTTTCAGCTCTTAAAATGTGGGCAGGGGGGCATGAGGGCACATTTTTTTAAATAGAAAGGGGGGTCATTTTAAAGCTTATAAAATTCTCCATATTTAACTCCATATTCCTAAATTAAAAAAAAATTGTGTTTAAAATGGGGTTGAAAATGGGTATTAATGTCAAAATTCCTCTAAAAAAAAAAAACAAATAATTTTTTAAAAATGCCTAATTTCATCATAAAAAATGTTAATTATTCTTTTAAACTAATTTTAGTTGACATAAATAAAAATTTATAAAAAAAACTTAAAAAATCGAATGTTTTAGCACAAAAAATTGAAAAATCAAAACTTTAAAAAAAAATTTTAAAAAATTTAAAAATGTTAGTTTAAATAGAGAATTCTATAAGCTTTAAAATGATATATCACACGACCCCCCTTTCCATTTAAAAAAATATCCCCCCATGCCCCCCTGCCCACATTTTAAGAGCTGAAAATATCAAATATATGCTAAAAGATAGTTTAAGTTGTCTTATTTAAGAGTTCTAAAGGACATGGCACAATTAATAGGGAATTTTGGCCCTCGGTGAAATTCGCTAAATTTTTTATATGTTTTAGTTTATGCTTTTTAAAAAGGAATTAGGAACGTTTCAAGCACTTTGTATGTACAGTTTTTTTTCTATAACGAAAATAAAAAAATATTTTTGCCCCAAACTCCTCATAAAAATAAGTTTAATTAGCTTAATGATTAAGAAAAAAGCTTGATTGGTATAAGTCAAACTGATGTCTGTCAATTTTTTTATATATTATTAGTAATATAAAATTAATTTAGCATGGCTTTTAGAGCCTTTTTTCAAGTAAATTGCTTTGTATGCAACCGTCAAGGTGGTCAACAGCAGATGCCCCGAATGGGAGGAAATGAAAACATTTTATTTATTTTTTTATAAAAATGTCCTAATGTAATACTGTGAAAAAGAATTGAATCAAGGACACATGTCTTTTGATAAGTACAACACCATATTCTCTTATTTTAAGGCTAAAATCTTAAATGAAGAGCGCGGATTTCCATTCAAAGACCCGCTCCAGTTATTAGGTTCATAAGAAATGCTAGTCCAAAAATAAGTGAATTTGGCTTAAAATATAATCAAAAGATGCATTTTCTTGATTCATGGATCCTTTTTTTAATGTTCATATTTTAAATCATATCGAGGGCTTCATAGCAAAGGGGCATATCTGCTACATGTTAACACGGTTGATACAGCCCTGTTATGAAGCCCTCGGTATGATAGTTATATTGGATAATTTATTCTATGCAGAAACACAGTATTTCACTTTCAACTTAGTTTTCTGTTCTGTTTTACTTCTTATTTTATTATTTTATTAAGTTCTGGAGTTTAACATGGGTTCCAGTACATTATATTACAAAAACACATATTCAATTTCTTTTATGTAGAATTTTGGAAATAATTGTTTTTTTTGCCGTACAAAAAATAAGGGATACACTTTCGGCATTAAAATCGCTTATTATTTTACAAACGATTCCCTTAAAACGTATTTCTATTCTGCTTTTCTTCTTATTTCATTCTTTAGTTCAATTTTATATACGTTTTAGTACTTTTTACCAGGTTAGCAAATAACTTATTTCACGTATTTCACTAATTTAGTCCTTAAGAAGTATTTCTGTTGCACTTTTCTTCATCTTATTTAATTATTCTGTCCAATTTCAATATGTATTTCATTACTTTTTCCCAATAAAACTGACAATTTAGTCTAAAAAACTTCAAAAATACGTCAGAATATCCTTCACTGACAAGTTATCAAACGAAACAATGCCTACTAGAAAAATATTTTTATGAGGAGTGTAGGGCAAAAATATTTTTTTATTTTCCTTATAGAAAAAAAACTGTACATACAAAGTGCTTGAAACGTTCCTAATTCCTTTTAAAAAAGTATAAAATAAAAAATTTAGCGAATTTCACCGAGGGCCAAAATTCCCTATAAATTGTGCCATGTCCTTTGAAGTCGATATCTCAACTCGTTCAAAAGTTAAAAGTGACTTTTGGACCGCACTGTATATTTAAATGTTAGGATAAATTGCAATATACCAATGGTATATTATACCATACACTATGAAAAGTATACAGGGTGAACATCTGAAAAGGATTTACATCGCCAACTAAGCAGAATATGAAAATTCTTAAAAATAGATCAATTTATTTTTTTGAGGGTAAAATTTAAATAAAGTATTTTGGAAGTCTTAACTTTTACCCCCTTACTCCCAGCTACCCCCAACATTAACATCTTTAATAGCAACCCCCATCCTGTGATACGCCATTTGAAAGAGCTTAAAAAATGCTATACGAGTATTTTGGTTTCTCCAAAAATTAATTACACCAACCCTTAACTTAAGGGTGGGTGATTTTATTTCAAAATAATTGGTACACAATATTCACAAAAATATCTAAATACAGTGCTATTATAAAGTGCCGAACAGTTTGAAAAGAAAATACTCTTCGTTTGAAGCCACGCCTCTGTTAGAGTTGTGCGCGACAAGCCCATGTGATTGCTATGTACAACAGCTCGGTGGCCAGTAAAACGCACACAGCTTTCTTGCATTTTACTCATCGCTAATGCCAGTTTTGCATTAAAAAGTGTTCAGGACTTTATAATCGCACGGTATTTAAAAATAAATTATTTTAGTTTAACTTATGGAGGCTGTACAACGAACTAATAACTCTTCTCTCTAGAAACTGAAAAAAATGTAGCCAACATATACATTAGTCTGTCTTACTCGCACAGCTTTGTTCTAACAGATACATCAATAACAGTAACTGGTAATTGTTATTGTTCAGGCCTGAACTATATGTTTACAAACAAACCGAGATGTTGGTGATACTGTATATTAATGGTATGCGTATTCTAGAGAGAAGAGTTGTTAGTTCGTTGAGGCTGTAACTTCTACCTTTTAGCTACCAGCCACCCTGACTCTTTTATTTTTAATTAAGTTCCAATTTTTGCAATACCTTATTTAAAGGAGCCTAAAAATCATATATTTTTGTACATAAAAAATACAGTTAGGATTAGAAGTTGAGGTTGATATTGCAACCCTCAAAAATAATTATTTAAATTTTTCATGGTAAGTATCTTAATTTTTTTGTTAATAATACGCTATTTTTGTAAAATATCATGCTTAAGTTAAGCGTTGGTATTTTTATTTTTTTTATATACCAAGATGGCACTTTTTAAGCTCTTAAATATGGTATAGTAAGTATTGGAATTTAATTAAGAATAAAACAGTTTAGGTGGCTGGTAGCTAAAGGGTAGAAACTTCCATAAATTATTCATTCTTTAATATTGAGCAATTTTTGTAAAGATTTTTTACCAATTATTTTCAAATAAAATCATCCACCCTTATGTTAAGGGTTAGTGTAATTTTTTTATAACCAAAATATAGCTTTTTTAAGCCCTTTCAAATGACGTATCACAAGATGTTGGTTGCTATTTAAATGATCACCCTGTATAATGGAATTCGTTGTATTTAAAATAGGGTCCAGGGGTTATTCTACATCTTAAATATGACAAAAAGTTCCTATAAATATATGACTAAACATGCGTCGTAAGGGAGCTAATCCCCTTTAAAAGTGGCTAAAAAAATCGGATAGTATTTAATAACTCAGGAACCCTTTGAGATATAGTAACAAGGTTTTTATCGTCAACTAATATTAGTAATGTTATTTTCATATACTTATTTTAACCAGGGGTGTGCGAAACGGGTGGACATTATCAGTTTTTGTCCCAAACTTTTTTCTGTGTAACTTTTTTGTGATTTTATTTTTGGAATATGATTCATCAGATCAA
The DNA here is from genome assembly GCA_958510825.1 of Brachypterus glaber. Classification (NCBI taxonomy): domain Eukaryota; kingdom Metazoa; phylum Arthropoda; class Insecta; order Coleoptera; family Kateretidae; genus Brachypterus; species Brachypterus glaber. Next base: position 25,459,023 of record OY294047.1, on the reverse strand, counting down.
AATACATAAAAAAGTACTCTTATTGTAATACTGTAAGATTAACCGTTCTCGAGAAAAAATCATTTGAAGCTGAAATTTCACGGGCCGAAAGAAAAATTAAATACTAAGATGTTGAAAAAAATTTTCAATGATGCAGAGTTATTCTATAACAAAAACTAAGAAAAAAAAGTTTATATAAATGTAGGTCGAAAAATCGCTTTTAAAGCTACTATGACGCTTTAAAAATGGTGCATTTTTAGGAGACCATAGGCTCCCTTGGGATTTACTATTGGAAGTAACTGTATGTGAGGTTTGGACTTTTTTTTACACACAAAAAAGTTTGGGGCCTTCCCTGTATCGCACACCCCTGGTTAAAATAAGTAAATGACATACGATGATGGGCCTTATTAAGATTAGTTTATGTGCAAAACCTTGTTGCTATATCTTATCGGGTTTCTGAGTAATTAAATAAAAACCGAATTTTTTAGCCACTTTCAAAGGGGATAAGCTCCCTTACGACGCATTTTTACATATGTTTATAGAAACATTTTGTCATATTTCATGATGTAGATCACCCTATTTCAAATAGACCCTGTATATTGCTTGTTTTGCTTTAAGCTAAAGCTAATTAATCAAGAAACAATCTGGATGCCTACTGAAAATATTACTAAATGTAATTTTCTAATTTCCATTTATTTTTAATTTATTATAAATTATAATATAATTTTAATAAATTATGGCAATATATTTTAAATTTCATGGTCAATAAATTACGATCCAAAATTGACATTAGTGCCTAATTTGTATTTCAATGCATTGCAAGGCAGTAGCCAGAATGAAAAAGAAAACTATAAGAATAATAAAATATTGTTCGTGGTATCGCGGTAGTCATTTTGGGTAAATAACTCATTTATTTTATGTTCTTCCATAACAATAGTATTAAAATCTATGGGTGGTTTTATTCAAAATTTTATGTTTTAACTCTGTAGTGGTTTCAAGTCACTATAGGTACGATTTAGTGATATTTATTTACTTGCCTCTGTGTGTATTCTGTTTATTAAAATAAAAACATTAAAGACATTGTCTGACATTAAAGTTATAAAAAAATATAGCTTTAAAAATAAAACAAGCGAAGCTATTCACAGTAAATGGTATATTAATTGTATTTTCCCAAATAAAAATAAAATAAATAAATAAAAAAATAATTTTCAAAAAAAAATCCAAACATTTTTTTTTTAAATACAAACGTCAAAATGGACGCGGTGATGACAGAATTTTTAATAAAAACACTATTTTATTCAAAAACTAAAGAATAATTGGGGGTTTTCTTTAATTTTTATGGTTTAGTTAACGTGCTTCTATTTATAGAATAGTTATAATACTTTTTCTTTCAGCTTTTTTCGATGTTTTTAAAAGTTCAACCCCCATAACTTTTTTATTTTTGATCGGATTACTTTTAAAAACAATAGGGATCTTCCCCTCTTAGAACTTTTTTAAAAAGTAGATCGGATTATGTGTTCTTAAGTTATCGTGTTCACAAAAATCGTGACGAACGGACGGACAGACGGAAGGACGAAAAAAAATCCTTATTTTTTCATGAAAGAATTTGTTGTATAGGACGATTTTTAAATTTTTTTTATAAATCGAAACTACCGTATAATACTATTCTAGCGCAGGCGCTGTGAATAGTATAATAATTTTTTCATCTAATAATATAATTGGATATTTTTATTTCTTTAACTACAATAATTATTAATTATTTATAAAACTAGGTTTTCACCCTCATACCTAATGCGCACAACAAACATTTGTCCACAGGCCCGCATCAAACTTTCTTTTTGGGAGTATTTTCTTGTTTTGTACTTCTGCTTGCACGCTAATTATATTTTGTTCCAAGTTTTTTTCTCAGCACAACACGAAGCAGGGTCAAGTAATAACAAAAAGTGTAAAAATCTTTTTGTATTCGCCCATTTTTGACATTGCTGATTGAAATATATTTGACATTAAGGTGTTAAGTATAGTATAAAGGCATTTTTGAGAATCTTAATGTGGGACAATACTCAAATTTCTCAAATTCATAAAAAAGGAAAAATTAGGAAAATCCAAAAATAGGATTTGTCACATGTAATTTTTAAGGTTTTTTCATTCTTAATACAGTGCACAACCAAACCACTGCAGTGGTCGAAAATCGGATTTACCCAATCTCGAGATAATGGGACACAAATGAGTGAATTATTTTACAACAATTTAAAAGAAAGCTCTAGATAGATTTTTTTTTAATTTCACCCAAAATATTTTAAGAGGCATACCTAATAGGGTGATGTAAAAAAAAATCAAAATTATATTTTTAGGGGGGGGGGCAAAGCACAAACTATTCTATTTGGATCTTTTAGTTTTTAAAATTTAGAGGTGGCTCAAAAAGCTTAAAGCTTAGAAGGTTCCACGTCCTTACAGTTAGTGCATTATACCTATAAACCTGTTAACTTCATATCATAGTACTACTCTATTCCACTTAAAACTTTCCTAAAATAAAATAATTTGAGTCACTGTCATGACTATCTAAAATATTAAATACGATTTATAAAACAGTAAATACAACTAAAACAATAAAATTAAAAAAGAATAATAAACATAAAATTATATTAAAATATACGTTAGCGTCCTTGAAATTACTTGCCTATATAAAATTATATAATATAAAAAATTTCGTGCTTGAATCCGGCAATGTTCCCAGAACCGATGCAGCGTTTCCTCTCTGTACCGCAATGCTAATTCTTTGTATTAAGTACGATTTGAATTTCTTTTCGAAAGATAAATTTTGAATTTTCTTCTCAATGGTTCCTATTAATTTTTTAGCCTCCTCACCCCATGGTCCAAAAGTTTCAATTGAAAATGGAACAAAGACATACCTATTTTCTAATTCCTTATACCTTAATTTTTTCCTATCTTCTCCTAAACGGGCCGCTTCTCCTGCCATTTGACATGTTGAATTAATATATGAATTTTCCAAAGTGTCCCTATATGTAGCATCCCACAATAATGCTGTACCATTTAACCATGAGTAAGTAAAATACTATTTAAATGAACCAAACATCAAAATTTTTATGTTTATTTTTTTCTGTGTAGAATATTATTTTTAATTTTTTTATTTGTTTAGTTTATAATACATAACCATACACTTAAAAATAATAATAATACTTCATTATAATATATATTTTTTATGAAAAAAATAGGCTAAAATCCTTGAAAAATAGCTAAAAACAAATAAAATTTAGGGGGTAAGAAGCCAAGGGGTACAAGTGACATTTTAAACGAAATTGAGTTAGGCATAGGAGTAGGGTTTTTAGGCTTAGTACAACCTATTCCTATGCCTAACTCAATTTCGTTAAAAATGTCACCTGTACCCTTTGGCTTCTCACCTCCTCGATTAGTATAGTCATGACCGGTTTTTTGCCCCAGTAGCTTAAGGCTGTAAAGGTTTGTTACCATAATTAATTAGCCTTAAGTATATCTCTCAAAAATAGAAAAAATAATTTGTCTAATATTAAAAATATGACCAAATTTTGGAAGCTTAAACTTTAGCAACTACACTGATAAAAAGTATTTATTTGGATATGGCCAATTAAATATTTGGTTGTAAGTAACAAATTTTATTTGAGTCATGTAAACGAATATTTTAATTTCAAAATGATTTATTAATGGAAACCAAATAGTTTATTTGACAGAAATAAAATTTATTTGTCACAAACAAATAATGCAATTGGCCATATCCAACCAAATATTTTGTTGACCCAAATAAACTCTTTTATCAGAGTAGTGAAATTTAGGATTTAAATAGGGTTTTTGGGAAAATTTCCGAAAACTTTCAATATTAATTAATATAATGAACCTAAGTGATTAGTGATTTTTTAGGTCAGTTAGCAACACTAGTTTTAGCCTTCTGACCAATTAAAATCACAATAAAAACATTTTTTTTTTTTATTTATTTTTATCCTCGTACTATTCTACTTAAGTCCAGGACTTGTGTGGGCTAGTAGTAGAGGGAACCACCGGCTTTAATTGACTTTCGAAACAATATATCTAGGGAGTACGCCTTCGCCAAATTTCAATTATTAATTAACTGAAAAAGGCAATCGGCCCCAGTGAGGTTTGAACTATCGATCATTAGATCAGTGTCAATGCTATATCGATGCCTTAGACCGCTGAGCTAATCTCCCATTTAGTGTGATAACTTTGCTCATATTCCAAATTTCAAATCTATATCTTAACACTTCTTTGAGATATGGTTTTTACACGATTTGTCAGTAATACATACCAACATAGAGACCAAGAGACAGTTTTTTTGCAAAAGTATACTTCTTGCATTTGAAAATCACAAAAATAAAAAAATTATAAAGAACATTTAATTTTTGTTTTGCCTAGCCAAAGCTTTCCTGATTGTTTTCAATACAGGAAAAGCGTTATTGTTTTTATTAATAAATATATTGAATATTTTTATATATGAATTCATACAAACTATAATAATATCCATTTTTCTGCATATAGAGGAAATGCGCCTAATTTCGGATGGTTTCCAAATTTCGGATAGTAGTGTATTTAAGATACTGTCTGCAAAGGTAAACAGAAACCTACTTTTATGTGAAGCCAAAAGTCAAACTAAATCCGTCCTGTAATATGATAACGGTAGAGCTTCTCCCCTTTAAATGGCAGCACAAATCGTTTATATTGCAAATGGCAGTTTTGTGCTCAGTTGCATTATTATGCTTGTTTATTTTATAAATAATCGTTATAAAAGTTCGTGATTCTGTCTTGGGTAAGTTATGATGTTAGTTAAGTTGATCCACTATTCATAATTAAGCAATTTGAAAACGTAAACATTCTACAAATTTCTAATCTAAAAAGCAGAAAGTTGCCTAATTTCGGATAGACCATTTTTGTGCATTTGATTCCCAATTTCGGATATCCGCAAGGTAATTATTATTCAGGATAACCAACCATTAATTATTATTTTTATAATGATACAACAAACTAAGATAAACAATTTTGAAAAAACGAAAATTACCTAAGATACTAAGATATTCGAAATTGGGAATCTAAAATTATAGTTCCTATAGTATTTCGTAGAAAATCGCTTAATGATTAAATTACGTCTTAAATGTGAAGGAATAACAAGAAACATAAGCAATGGGATCCAGATCTACTCTTGAAAAAATATTTTCGGATATGTCCGAAATTAGGAGCCCTTTTTCAAATGCACAAAAATGCGCTGATTTTTTTTAATCGTGTTTTTTTGGAAAAAATAAACTGTAATAAAATTGCTTTTATAATAAATCATGGTTCGCTATAATAAGTTGTATCTGGTTATATAAAAAAAATATCAAAAAGTAATACCGAGTATTAAATATTGAATACATTGTAAATGGTATCCGAAATTAGGCGACTTTCCTCTAATGGTCATCCTATGCAAGAAATTGTTTTTTTATATTCGCTTTGAGCCACCTCTTAATAGTGAAATTTTTGAAAAAAAAATTACTTAGTTACTTTTTGCACCAAACAGAATAGTTTAAGCTTTGGGGCCCCCCAAAAAAAAAATAGGAAAAAATTAAAAAATTGCAATTCACCCTAATACGTAATCGACTCGAGAAAAAATTTGGTTTTTCGAAAAAAGAAGATAAAAAGCTAAAAACCTATAGTGTATAAACTACACTAACGTTATAACGTTTAAAGTCATATCCACAGGCTCGCATAACAAACATAGTACATAAGAATCCGATACCGTGATTGGCTTACAAGATACATGACGGCACATCAATTCAGCCTAAGAAAAAAATTTTAAATTAGGCTTTTAAGGAAGGTTTAAGTTTATTCCGAAAGTGTAATTGGCCTATTTTAATAAAAAAACATACTTTATTATTGAATAAATTAAATGCAAAAATTAATATAAAAAATAATATTTAGGACGCTTGAAGAAAAAATAGTGTGTTTCACTCAGATTAAAAGTGCTTTGTTTACTCGTCTGTAGTTTCCGGACTCTTCGCTTCGCATCGTCCGTAAATTCTACAGACTAATAAAAAAAAGCTTCACTTTTCCTCTCAGTAAAAAAATATACTATTTTGAGTTAACAAAAATACCCCGGAGAAGCAAAAACATATTGGGTTTTATTTAAATTATATCACTTATATTTTAAAACGGTTTTTTTCTCTAAGTGCGGAAGCATATTTTTATCTTATATGAGTGCATCCTTGATTTCACAGTTTCCGTTTTTTTTGACCTATCTAATAAGTCAACAATATATCTTGGTACGATAGCTGGACAGAATAGATAGGTGGATGAAATATTTAATTAACATTGTTATAACATATTTTTGTATTAAAATTAAAAAATATACAGGATTATTTAGAAATAAGTTCAAGAAATTTAAGAGGTGATTCTACTTTAAAATACACTGCCCAGTAAAAAGCCCAGGTAAGTTCAAATGTTACAGCCTAATGACGTCAGTTTGCAGACGTCTTGTAGACGTTAACTTCTCTAGTCCGTCTAAAAATGGAAGTCCTGGAGATGTCTTAATTCGGCCAAATGACCTAGGGTCATTTTAGGATATCTCTAGTTCATCTAATAATAGACGTCCTGAAGACGTCTTTATTCGGCCAAATGACGTAGGGACCAATATGGACCAAAAAGCGACGTCTTCATGACGATACCTTGCTACCTGGCTTAAGTCTTGAACAAATTATAACTTTTCTCAGTGTACAAGAATAAGATTTTCTTGAAAACTAAAACTAAAGTTGCGGAATGGGGAACCGTTTATCTAACTATACAATCTAGTAATTTGAAATTTGGCATAGAAGTAGACTGCAATAACGAAAATTTAGTCCATGTATATTTTTTAAATATATTTTGTCAAAAAGTCAAAAATTAAATTTTGTATTTTTTTTAGATATCCCTATCGAGTTTAGTATTCTATGAAATTTCTTTTCGAGGGTCTTTTATTAAACATTTTAAAAATTTATATATAATTTTGATATTTTTATTATGTATTTTTTATGTTTCCCCTCTATAAAGGACCTATAGATCCTCTATAGAGGGGAAACACAAAAAAAAAACACAATAAAAAAATTACAATATTTATTCCAAAATATTCCAAAAACTGTGCACGCTGAGCTACAATCATTTATAAGCAGAACCCAGGGATAAGGATAGCTGTTTTTCGTTCATAAGCGTAGCATAAATTCAACACTGAGTTCACCGACTGTAAGGTGGCTGTCCCCACTCTACAACAAAGCAACGCCAGTAAATCTATGATAAAAGCTAAAAAGATGACAAAAGATGAGTCATAGCTTCCAACTGCCCGGTTAGTTTGTTTTTTTTTTTAGTTTTAAATGTCGGATTTCTATTCAGCGACCCCAAAAAACCCTGGAAACCAATTTTTATAAACATCCATTAAAATTCACGAAAATTTTTTGCCATATTGGATCCGCCATTTTAAATTTTCAATTTTTAATGTTGGATTCGAATTTAGCGATCCCAAAAACCCCTAGATACCAATTTATATCAAAATCCGTTAAAATTTACAATTTTCTTCTGCTGTATTGGATCTGCTATTTTGAATTTTTAATATTGGATTTGGTTTTTTTCAAAAACTCCTACATTTCAATTTTTACAAAGTTACAGAATTTTGGCTGCGGAAAAAAATCTGGCCCATAGTGCTATCTCTAAAAACCAGTATACGAACATATGTACATACTGCACATATGATTATTATTATCGATCAATAACGTTTGTTTAAAGAAAGTTATTCTAACAGCCATAAACTAATAAGGTCTAACGTTGACATTTATTTTCTATAATTTTCTATATAGTGTCTATCTAATAAAAATTCTATTTTATTTATATGAATACTGGGTGGGCAAATACATGAGTATATAGTATAAAACAAACCGTAAAGATATGTAATGCTACGCATTCCATTATATCTATTCACAGTGGATGGTATATTGCATTTTACCAAATAACAACTTAAAAAAAAATTCCATAAAAAATCTTTTTTCAAAAAAGAAAATATTCTCAAAAAAATTGTTTTTTTTTATTCTTTTTTTCAGAAAACGAAGAATAAAAAAAAATTAAAGAAAAACATAAAAAATTTTTTACGACTGTCTTTCCGTAAGCGGATGATGGTATATGAAAACTCTTACGGTCTTTAACACATTCCGTAAGCGAATGAAGGCATATGACACATACCGAAAGGGTTTTATTTTTAGCTAAATCAACAAAATAATACACTATTTACTATAAAATATTAAATTATTAGATAATTAAATTATTGGATGTAAATTATTGTTTTTTTTGTTAATTTTTGGTTATTATACAATTTATATTAAAATATGAATGTAGAAAAAGTATAGTCTGCAACGTGTGGAAAAGCTATTCTTCACTCGTGGACCGTCCTCTTAGCCGCTATAGTGGCTCTGGCGACAAAAATTCACTCGTTTGGAATATGCATCGTTCTACACTTGTTACAGAATATACTATTGTTTTTTCGAAAAAAAAAAAATTATATATATTTTTTTATTATGGTTTTAACCCCCTTAACTTTTTTTGTTTTTGGAAGATAACATTTAAAAACAATAAGGATCTCTTTCTCACAGAACTTGATTCTTCCTGAAAATTTCTAGTCGATCGGATTATTCGCTTGGTTTGGACTTTTATTCGTTTTTGAGTTATCATGTCCACAAAAAACGTGACATCAGACCGTCGGACAGACGGATGTACAGACAGACGAACAGACCGACGGACATAGGAAAATTTTCAAAATTTCTTATTTTTTCAAGAAACATGTAGTCCAGGAATTTTTTTGTCTATTACGTTTTTTGGCGACTTTGGGAAATTTGAAACTACCATATAATACTATTCTAGCGCTACGCGCTGTGTATAGTATAATAAATACGTCTATTAAACGAAATAAAGCCGTGATTATAATAACAGACGAAGAGGAATATAGAAATAAAAACGATTATTGTTGAGAAACATCGATGGAGGTAAATCTTAGATAAAATATGTGATAAATTTATGAAATAAATACACAATTTTATGGCATACTTTTATGTACTTAGTTTTTGGTTTACCATAAATAACAATACTGCCAACAAAACAATTATTTCCCCTAATAAAACAGCTTATATTTTAAATATTACTAAACTATTTGTTGCCAATGAAACCATAGAGAAGGAAAGATATATCTGACCTTGCGCAGTACACATCTCTATCAGCTGTGAAATGCTGTCGGTCGTAAAACAATTCCTCACCCCAGTATTAATTTGTCTTATCTCCAAAAATCCCACAGTAAAAATCTTAAAATGTCCAAAATAAGAGATATGGCAAACCAATACTGGGGTGACGAATTATTAGTAGTTTGTTTATACTGTCAGTACTGTCAGCTCGTCGTTTGTTTCTGTTAATTTTTCGACTTCTACTGTGCTTAAATTTAACAATGCACGGATAATTGCAAATTATCATATCCTTCAAGATTATTTTATTTTAGAATAATCGGTCAAGAATTATGAACTTACCGTCCTATTTAGTACACGTGCAAAATAATAACAACAAACATCAATTGACACATATTCAAATATTGTGAAAAACTTTCATTTGTCAGTCGCCGTTTTTGGTGCTAGAGAATTTTTGGACACGCCCCTCAAGCATGGATACCAGAGATGTTTCAGAATACCTCGTAATATGAATTTTCGGTGGTGAGCACGGTTACCCACTGCGCACCGTTACCGTACTTTCCCCTAACAAATAATTCATTAAACACGATTTAATATTTTATTTGATCAAATAGATCAAAAACTGTATCAATTACAATTTTGTGTTGTGCCGCCGTACATATAGAGGGTTTCATAACATGGGGGCGTATGTGACATTTTTTTGATTTTGAGATTTTGATGGTTTTAGGTCTGGTTTATCAAGCCAAGCTTAAAACCATCAACATTACAAAAAAAAAATGTCACAAATGCCCCTATGTTATGAAGCCCTCGATATCATGACAGCCATGACCGGTACGGTATGCCTGTATTTGCCAAAAGTATCCCAAAACTAATATTTTTATTTTTAATAAATTTTAAAAATTTTAGCCTTCAAAATCTAGGGTGTCTGCTGATCTTGGAAACTTGGGCCAGCTAATACATGTATTTTAGCATATATATAACGTAACCGCTGTCGTATTGAGACATTCAGAAAACTGAAAATGGTGTATTTTAAAATATGGCTCTCAACCTGTTAATAGTATATTAAAGTACTAGTTTCATAACATACGTTTGGACAAACGAGCCGCTTGCGGCGAATTTTCTAAAGTGCTAGTGCTCTAAAAACGTGTTATGAAACGAGTGCTTTATACAATTTTTTCTATTTTGCTCTGAAATTTAAAAAAGTTACCTACTTATTTTTATTGATGACTGATTTAGGGATTTTTGTTTTGGGTTGGCATTGCAGTTTACACTATGTTTAAAATTCTAAGAACAAATGATATGTTGATATATATTACATTCATCTCTTCTTTTTTCACTGCAATTAACCAGTCCACAATTTTAACAAAAAAAAAATAAATAAAAAATAACCCAAACAAAAAATTTTGTAAAAAATTAAACTTTAAATCGACATTGACATTTGCACGCAAAACGTCAAGAGATAGTCTTTTGTATGTTGCCAACCCAACAGAAAAAAAGTAGAGACCTCTTATGGGCCTATAAGAACACGCAAAATGCGTGTGATTATGAGCTTATAAGAATCGCAAAATAGAAAAAAAAAATAATTAGGAATTTTCAAAAAAAAATACTTGCAACTACGAGTATACTATAGAATGCAAAGCATTGTAAATCTTCATTACAACTTGTTAAAAATGGTAATTGAATAGATCTGAACAATTTCTTCTGGTAATGTTTCACATCTTCAGTAATGGAAATATATTTTTTTTCATATTATTTGCGATTAAATTATATTTTTAATTTACTATTTACTTTAAAAGTAAACTAAAGACATTAGGCCACCCTTAACGTCATCTGTAATTACGTCTGGTGCACGTGGCAACAGGTCGTGGAGCAGCAATCGAACCAGATGGTCTCTTCCGCCAACGCGAGCACTATGCCAGCGTGGGCAAAGTTTCTCAGATCCGTGGGCAGGACGCGAGCCGCCTGCCGCCCATGGTCCTGTCATCCGCTGGTGGACCTTCAATGGGATATATGGGATATTGGTACGCTGCCGAGAGCGAAGTTTCGTTTTTGCCAATTCTTACATAATAATAATTCTTAATAATAATTTCCTTAAAAAAGACACAGTGTCTTAGACACGAGTAGTACGTAAAATAAGCTAAAAAATTGGCAGTGGGTACAGTTCACACATGTTATAACATGTTATAACACAACCAACATTTTGGGGTGTATTTGGGACATAATTTCTAATAAAGTCATTTTTCATGTCGTCATTGAAATGGTCGATTTAGTGAGATGTAGAAAATTCTTTAATTTTAAATATCTGCATAACTATAGTCAAGTATACTTGACCGAATTTAAACTTTTTAAACTCGTTTTATAGTTAAATAGTTGCTTTACTAAATACGTTTCCTTGTATCAATATTTTCCCCTATATTATTAAACACTGGTATTATACAATATTACAAAAATTTGTACAATTATATCTTTAGTTTTGTAGAATTTAAATATTTTGCATTTAATTTCTTAGTATTTATCTAAAGTGTATTAAAGAATTGTTGTCCAACTAGTGAAAGGAAAGGGGGTAAAATTTTCGGGCCAATGGTCAAATTTTCTCAATTAATTGTAAAATTCTTTATGTTTCTCTTCGATTGTGAAAAAAAAAGGACCAGAATTTTTTTAGACTTGGACACGTGGCCACAGGAAAAAAGGGTCAATGTTTTTTTGTGAGCATTGTATTCCTATTCCTATGTAATTTTAAGCGCTGAACCCGAAATTGAGGTCAAAATAGCACCTTGTTCCATAAATTTTGGATATACCTCAAAAAGCAGCATTTTCATACTCGAAAATAAGGTAGGTTATCTCCAAAACTAATCGAATGAGAGGCTATTTTGACCTCAAATTTGGATTCAGAACCTCAAAATTCCTAGAAATACAATGATCTACGATAAAATTCCAGACCTATATTTTGTGTGTTATCAAGAGATATTGGTTCTGGTCCCGGTTAAAGTTGATAAAATTTTTATATGTTATCTCTGGTAAAAGGTCTTTATGGGTACAGTACTTTAAAGTCTTATAGTTTTTCCGCTCTAGTGCTCCAAAGTTGTTAATTACACTAGTTTAATTTTTTTACTGCGCCATAGTTCTTTCGAACTTTTCTTATGTATGTTGCCCTCTGAATTCAAACGCCACCCAAAAATTTTTTATTTCGTTTGTTTGACTATGATTAAGAAATTCCCACCACTCACAAAAGATTAAAAATGTTCTCAACCTGTAATTGTGCCCCTCAATTAATAACAATAATTAAGACAAATGAGTCATAGGCACTAAGCCTTTATCTTGAATATACAAAACAAAGTCCAAACGAACGTGTTCGTTTCGATCCTGGCGTCTATCGTTGCAGTTTTGACTTTGAATGCGTTTATTTGAGTGCACTGATAGAAATGTTGTAATATAGGAGCCAACCATATTTTGTAATATATTTTAACATAAATATGTTATAAGATACAACAACCAGTTGTAGAATAAGCGGTAAACAATATAGAATTGTAATAAATACAACAACAAATTTTATCTGATGTCATAGTTACTACTATATTGTATTATTGTATTACTGTATATCGCCAAAAAACGTCCTGGACAAAAAATTCTTGGATACAAATGTGTTTCATGAAAAAATAAGAAACTTTGAAAATGTCCGTCCGATGTCACGATTTTTGTGGACACTAAAAAGAAAATTAAAAAAAAAATAAATAAAAATTTTGAATTTGAAGTTTTTTTGTAGGGGGGAAAGGGGTAATAAGAAACACTCGGTGTTTTGAGAAACAGAGCATGTTAGTATTAGGACTTTAAAATAGAGGCCGAAACTTCATTTTTTTTTTGTATTATGTATTGATATGTAGTATTAAGTTTCTTGTATAAAATTCAAATAATTATTATTATTATAATTATAATACTAATATATTTAGTGGTAAATTTTGTTTCTTATTGCCCCTTGTGGGGTTTTAAGCAACAGAAATATTTTATCCCATAAAAATGGTTTAAAAGATTAAACTGAATATACAAGAGAAAACCCTAAATCTAAAAGTTTATTTAAAATTTGAACAAAAATTAGTAAAGATTAAAAAAGTTATTAATAAAAAAAAATTATTTTGAAAATAATAAAAAACTAAAAAGATATGAAAAGCACTATTAGTAATTGGTAAATTTTATCTTTTACAACAATTATACTTATTGTTAATGCCTAATTTTTCGCTTTGACGTAATTCCCCAGCATTTGAATTATTTCATAAAAAATTGTCTTTTTTTAACAAATTCCATATTTTTTATATTTTCTGCAAACACCTTTAATTCGATCTTCTTCGACATTTTAATTTTATTCCTAAGAAAATTTCGAGAAAAATCTTAAAAATAAAGAGTTTTAAAAAGTGTTTCTTATTAGCCAGAAAAAATATAATACCTGGGCTAATAATAACACTCAAAATTTTAGTAAAATTTTAAAATAGTTATATTTTCATTAAATGATTTGGAGGCTGAAAAAAAAATATTAAATTTTGAAAAGTAACCACTGGCAGAGAATATATATTGAAGAATAAGCGGCTGGATGAATATAATTTCAAAAGAAAGTGATTAATGTAAACTTTACCTATTATTTGGAATATTTTAAACAAAATTAATGGAGAGCCCCTAGCACAAGCCAAAAGCTTATTTGGGGCTCTCCATGACACAGTAATTAAATAAATAATAATAAATAAATATATAAATAAATAAATAATAAGAGAATCCAAAGCTGCAAATTTCAGAAGCACTTTTAATAAATTAAAAAGTACAAACCTGCAAGTTTTAGGAAAAATAGCTTATGAATGTGGGGTCGGTGTACGTTTTTTTCATATTTTTACAAGAAATTTTTAATGCTTTTTTCTTCAACGTTTTGTTATCACCCCTGTTTGTTATTACCCCTTTTTCCCCCACTTTGTTTATTTTTTTTTTATTTTTCGTTTTTGGCAAAAAAAAATTAAAAAAGAATTTGTATTTATTTTCTTTTTTATTTTTTAAGTATTTGGGAAAATTCAATACACCATTTACTGTGAATAGTATATAATCTTTACGGCTTGATATATTTTACTTCAGAATAATATTAGAATGAAGCCATTTTGTCAATAAAAAATGTGTATATTAGCCTACATTCTAAAACAGTCGAAAAGAAAATATTTTAATTTTCTACTAATGGTACCAACAAGAAACGTAACGAACGCCACGCTTTAGCACTTTATTTTCACCGTGTTCCTATTTTTACAACTTGTTTAGCTACGACTTTTTTCCGCATAGTATTTAATTTGATAATAAAATTTAATGAGCATGTTTTACAATTTGTATGCAACACAAAATAAAGAAATCTTAATTTCTATCTAACCAAATAAAATTTTATTTTATTTCTTTGACATACGAATATATTAAATAAATAAATTCAATTCCATATCGAGTTCCAATACAGTATAATATACACTAAGCTGGGTCGAAAAGAGTCGATTTCGCTAATGGCGATACCCGAAAAAGTTGTCAATTAGTCCAAACCCATTAAGGACTACCGTCTAAATATTCACACAGATTTACAGACTTTTGTAAGGAGTATTGTATTTTAAAATGCATGTAGTTTCCATTTTTTTATCTATAGTAATAGTAATAGTAATTTATTCGTGACACTAGGTTTACACATATCAAATTATACAAAAAAAAATATTAAAATAGATTTGAAAATCAAAACATAAGCTAAAATAAATAAATAGATAAAATGCATGTTATACACAGCCAATATTTAAAATTTATACTCTAAAAATTCTTTCGTACTGTTAAAGGCTCTACCAATTAAAAACTCTTTAATTTTAATCCTAAACTGCTTTAGGGGAAGGTTACTAAATTTCTTTGGCAATTTATTAAAAAAAGTTGGTCCGGAGTAGTTAAAACCAAGCTTACTACTCTCAAGTCTAAGTTTTGGTAATCTGATATTTTCAGCTAAACGAGTCTATTTTCATGTATGTCAAGTTGCTGCTAGTAATTAGTAAGATTTTCTTTAACATAACACAGAGATACATAAATAAATAAAGACGGAACTGTTAATATTTTTAGTTCGGTAAATTTTGCTGTAACATTCTCCCTATAACTTAAATTGCACAATACTCTCACTAACATTCTTTGTATGCTAAAGATTCGATTTTATGCCGGAGGCACTTCCCCAGGCCACCAGTCCGTAACTTACTTTGGACTCAAATAGGGCATGATACGCAGCTTTTAATACCTCAAAAGAAACCATCCTCACAAGTGATCGAAAAACAAATACGCTTTTTGATAAGGAACTCGCCAAAACATTAACTTGAGAGTTCCAATTTAGATCAGGGTCAAGGTGTAAACCAAGATATTTCACGCTAGAAGGATTATTAAATGTATGAAGCGGTCTATGAGTAAAAAATATGTTAACAGTTTTGTTTATATTGAGGGAAAGTTTATTTGTAGAAAACCAGTTTTTTGCATGTGCTAGTCCCTCACCCATGAGCTCAATTTTAACTCTCAAATAAAAATTATTTGAAATTATGTTAGAATCATCAGCAAATAGAAGATTATCCCAATAAGGAAGAGCAGTCTTAAGGTCATTAGCATAAGCAAAAATTATGGTTTTTTATATCTAGCGAGTAAATTGTTTACATTTTACTACTGGTCTCGTTTAACAAGCGAAAACGTAAAAAAAATTGACTGTTTTTTTTGGTACAAATAACTTATTTGGACTAATAATAGTAAAATCTGATTCATATTTTATATATTATTTAATAAATTCATCGGTCAGTCCTTAATGGGTTAACTTTTTTTTATCATCCAATATCTGATATCAGCCTAATAAGACTTTTAAAAATGAGCTAAAACTCAAAAATTCAGAATTCAGAACTACCTCACAGCAAATTCTTTTGGAAAATAATGTTAACAGTTCTTCAGCAGCCTCAGTAGTAAAACCTTAATATTATTCACATATTTTCGCGTATTGATCTTAAATGTAACGAGGATTTGGATTCTTTTAAGAATATCGGTTACTGATTTCGATAATGTCATTATTAGACACAACTTCTTTGGGGGTTAAATTTACATGCATATATATTTTTGAAGACAGGCCTGGAGCAGATGAAAGGAAAAAAGTCTAATTTTCAACTTCTGTGGAAGTTTTCAGAAATTTCATATGGATTATTTATAAACACATTTTAATTTATTTTTTAGGCAGTGTTTTAGACTTTTCCTTCAATCTTCGACAATTTTCTAGATAAGATTACTTTTTGGACGATCGGGTAATTTGACGTATTTACTAGCCTAATTATGATATTATGGGTTATGTTTACAAATTGCTGATCGGTAAGTAAATTACTTACCGATCGGGAGTCAGTAAGTAAATAATAATCTAATTTTTAATTTTTAAAGCTTTAAATTAGTTTTTATTAAAGTTAAATATAAAATTACAATTAGAACAATAACTGTTAAAAGCTATTGGACTATTTAGGTTTCTTCTTCGAACAAAATAATTATTTATTAATAAGCCAACAGTAACTTTTCTATGTTTTCATATATTTTTTTTACTTCACCTTGTTTTGAAAATTTTCAACTATTTTTATTCCAAGCACCTTAAAGCTCAAAATTGAATCGGTGTTTGTTAAAAGGGCGTAAGTCAATTTTTTTCAAAATTGAGTTAGATACAGTTTTATTATGGTAGAAGATAGACAAATTGATTTTTGTTGAAAGCACGTTTTTTTTTCTTTTTTTTTCCTGGTCAGTACAAAGAGTACTTTGAAGTCATAACAAACTGGCCTAAAACAAATGCTAAATATCCTGACAGTGACTTTAAACCTGACTCAGACGGCGAAGAAAATTTGCTTTTGTTGACGTTTTGTAATATTCTCATTTCCTTCGATTTTTGGTAAAAGGGCGTTTTTTACAAATTTAGGGGATTTAATTACATAAAAACGCTCTTCCAACTTGTGAACTTGTGAAAATTTTACTATAAATTAAACGCTAGGTTTTAGCAAAAACCGACACATAATTTACAAAAAATGTTTATTTTACAAAGATATTAATTGGCACACAGGACAAAAGTCAAACAAAATTAGGAATTTAGCATTTTTTATTATACGTAGCAACCCGTTGTTAGGGTTAAATTTTATCAAAGGCACTGGTTTGATTTTTAAAATAAAATATATGTTACGTTTTAATTTCACTTTTATAAATCTTATTGATGTTTATTTTGTTGGATCGTACAAAAACCGTAATAAGCATCAAGGTCATTAAGTGCTTTACCGGTTTTGGATAGTATTGGAGATTTCGACTTCGTCTCAATCTCCAAAATAATCCTCAACCGGTAAAATGCACTTACTGCCCTTAATACTTAAATAACTATTTTTGTAGTTATCTAGGAGTTAGTACACGAGCGACTAATAATTCTAAGGCTTATTTAATTAGTAAAGAAATTCAGTATAAGTATATAATATCACATTTTACATCGTTACTTAGTAGGTACTACTAAGAGTGCCGATGTATTAAAATCGCTGAAAAGTCAAAATCTTTGACCATGTTTTTTTCACATTTCTCGACGCTTTAGACATTTCTGAGTCGAAATCAGTAAAAAAAATGCCTCCGTCTTTCTGCACGGTACTCCTGAAAATAGTTTTAATAAGTTTTCGTATCAAGAGAATGACTATATAGGTGTTATTCTATGAAGAGTACTGACCAAAATAAAACCAAAATTAAAATCTCCCCCCATCCGTTTTCTAGAAAATCGATTTTTTCCTAAATTTGCAGCAACAGGTGCCATTCGTTGATTGCATTTTTAATTTAAAGGTAGCAAAAAAATAAAAAATATATATAAGTAATGGTTTAAAGTCATAAGAAAGGATCTTTTTATTTATTAAGCCGTGATAGAGGGAAAACAGTGGCCTAGACAAAGAAAAAATAATAAAAAATACTGCTGTCAACAAAATAATACTTTCCACATCAATTACATTTGTGGGCATTTGTGAAAAAAAAACTTTATTTTACAGTTTTTAATGTAGATTCACTCTGCAGTATTAAATTTTTTATTGGCGCATTTTTTAGTTTATATTTTTGATACTCAGGACGTGAAGGATGTTTAAACTGCAATTTTCTCGAAAACCGATGGCGCTACGTTACATAAAAGAAAAGAAAATCAGTTTCACATAAATAGTAAATTCTTAGCCTACTACTAAAGGATATCGACTTGTGATATATCAATAAAAAGAGAATTTAAAGGAGAATACAAAAATGTAAACAAATACAGACTTTTAAAATGATTGGTTCTCCATAAACTTTTAATAGACCACTTCCGTGAATAACCCTGTACATAGGGTTCTATTTAAAAATCAAAAGTTGGTATCACTTCCGCTTATACTGGAAGTGATATCTTTTTATAAACACCATGCAAAAATGGGGGTATTTACGGTTTATACAAGCTCTGTAAATTTTGAAAAGTTATCTTTTATAGTTACGGAGATAATTCGTAGGCAATACTTCTTTTGATACCCGGTATAAGAAAGTTATCTATCTGTCGTTAAAATCAAATGGACAGGAAACAGTGAATAGTACAATTTCATCCTTTTTGGAATTATCACCACTGTGTATCCTGTATATTGTTAATATTTAAATAAAACTGTAGTTAGATATAAAAAATATGGTGCCATCTATTGATGTGGTCACTGTTATCTGTTCACTTGTTCCCAAAAGGAAAATCGCCACAATTTAGGGTGTACAGTAACGTGCATTCAAAATGCCACGTATCTAAACCATTATATGAACCTTTAGTCGGTGAAGCAGAGTTCAATAAATTAAAAATTGACAGTCTATAAAAATATATACTGCACGTTTGTCGGTTATTAACCGAAAATATATATATAAAAAAGTTATCTATCTGTCGTTAAAATCAAATGGACAGGATACACAGTGCTGATGATTCCCAAAAAGGATGAAATGGTACTATTCACTGTTTCCTATCCATTTGATTTTAACGACAGACAGATAACTTTCTTAATTTATAAGCTTATTTTATCACTCGTTATATAAAATATTAATTTTTAACAGAAATTTATCTTAAAAACAACTTTTAAAAGAAGTTGTCAGATTTATTTTACAATTTAATTGTATCAATTTTAATTAATTATTGCAAATTCAATTAAGAAAAATGACAATTATTTATATTTATCTCACGTCTCTTCTATAAAAACAATCCATGTGGCATGACCGATTGGCCCTGCCTTAGAACTGCAATAAATATTTGTAATATATGCTAGAATTAATGTATTACGTGTCAATAGATAGCAGACATCTTAATTTTCCTGCTTTTAACCATTATAATATAACGTTATGACTATAGATATCAGTTACTTTATAATAATCTCAAATGGTAATGAAGTCAATCAGGCTTAATTTCTTATTTCTTGACTTTTTTAATTACAATGTACATACTTTTGATGTTTACGAAACAGCTAATATGTTATTTTGCAAGATAAGATTTATTTGATTCTACATACGAGTACATACATTCATACTTGTATTTTAAAAAAATATGATCTTGGAATGCAATCATATTTAACCACGGGGCTATTTTAAATAAGCCATAGTAGAAAATCATGTTGCTTGATGAATAACTATAGAAACGTTTAAATTTAACACTAATTATTTTTTGCAAATAGAATAGAATAGAATAGAATAGAATAGAATAGAATTTTATTAATCTTTTAGATCACAATACATGATATAAGACTTGTCAAAAAAAATATATATAAACAAAAGCAATACACAAATTATATCTAGACATATACTAAATAGATAGAACAATCAATAAATAAATAAATAAACACATTAAAAGTTAAAAGTTTTTTACGGCAAAAAAATCATCTAGAGTGTAGAACGCATGTTTGAATAAAAGCTCTTTGACTTGTTTGGTAAAGGCTTTAACATTTTTTATGTCTTTTAAGGAACTCGGAAGTTTGTTGAAAATAGTTAAACATGCATAGTGCGGTGATTTTTCATACTTGGTTGTTTTGTGACGAGGAATACGTATTTCAGAACCTTGACGTGTATCATATCGATGATTAAAATGGTTCTTTTGAAATTTATCATCATTTGCGAATGCATATGAGGCACATTTAAGAATGTATATGGAAGTTAATGTTAGCAATTTCTTTTCCTTAAATGTATCTTTACAACTGTCTCTAAACTTTATGTCAAAGATCAATCTAATAAGTCGTTTTTGGGCAACAAATATTCTTTCTATTTCTGTTTTTCCTGCTTGACCCCAGAGGATGATACTGTATGAAAGATGTAGGTAAGCCATTGCGTAGTACGTTTGCAAAACAGACTTTCTAGAAATATTTGGCTTTAGTTTGAGCAATGCATAGTAACAACTATTTAGTTTTTTACAAACATGGTTTATTTGAGTAGTCCATGTAAGGTTTTGATCTAGAAAAGAGCCTAGAAACTTAACTGATAAAATTGAAGAGTTATCAGGTAATGCTCTTGTGGACCTGTAAAAATCAATTTTTACTGTTTTGCTCTCGTTCAAAATTAGTCGATTTTGATTACACCATCTCACCATTGCATTCATTGTTTGTTCGGAAAAGGAATCTACATCTTCAAGCGTTTTTCCTGAAATCAATGAGGACGTGTCATCGGCGAAATTTATCATGTAACCAGGAAGACGAAGATCATTTATATATAATAGGAATATAATTGGTGCCAACACTGACCCCTGTGCTGCTCCTATATCTATATTCATTATTGATGAGAGAATGTTTTTTAGACAGACTCTTAGTTTTCTGTTCGTGAGAAATGATAGTAACCAGCTTAAAATGTTTCCTCTTATTCCTAAGAAACAGCTTTTTTGATAATAATAGCAAAGGAACAATAATAGTCCAGTAAAATAAGACAAAAATCGTCAAAAATTTCTTGTAATTCGATTCAGGTAGCCATGTGGAAAAATCGATATATTTATTGATAACATATTTGGGATTTCAAGCCATCCAATTTTGAAAGGATGGAACATTGTTTAAGCAATGGTCCAAACTTTCAGAAAATATACCATTTATGACCCTTAAGTTACCATTAAAATTTGGTTAAAAAATATTAATTAGTTTTCGAGAAATTTAATTTGTTTATTAAAAAAGGGATAATGTTTATTAAAAATTTACACAGTTGTCTTTGTCCTGGAAGAAGGCTTATCTGGAGCATGTTTTTTTCGTCGAGACTCATATTTTATGTATTTCTAGAGCAAATCGAATTTTCATTGTTTTCACCTTCAAAGTGGCGTCTGAAAAAGTGGGACATTTTAGGGTTATGTTTTTTGCTAATATCTTTGCAATAAATAAAGATATCGGTATGCTAATTCGATATTCTAATAGCTGGTATTTTTACACGAATTAAAAATATACATTGCTCTAGCTCAAATAGGAGCCTAGATAATTTTTTTTTACTTCGTAAAATATTCATAAATATTAAGGGTTGAAATTACAGTTAGTTCAATTGTCATTGGGTTAGAAAACAGTGTTTTTAAAGGAAAATTTTGATGTCAAATTGACAGTGGCTGGCGAGAGGCGAGGAGAGAGAAGCATGAGTCATCACTACTACACGTCCAGAAAATTGATCTTGGCCACTTCAAATTTAATTTCGATGAAAAATTCGTTGTTTCTCCGTTATTTATGGACCAATTTCGACGATTTTTTTTTAATCTGGGGTAGCTAGATGAAATATACACAACTTTCATATTATTATATTATTCACAGCGCCTGTTCTAGAATAATATTATACGGTAATTTTGAATTAAAAAAAAAATAAAAAAATTATTGGATATAAATCCAAGCACCAAAGGTCCATCAGTCCGATGTCACGATTTTTGTGAACATGATAACTCAAGAAGGAATAATCCGATGCACTTGACATTTTTAGAAAAAATCAAGTACTACAAGGGTAACATCTCTATTGTTTTTGAAAGTAATCCCCCCAAAAACAAAAAAGTTATGGGGAGTAAACTTTTAAAAAAATCGAAAAAAGCTGAAAGAAAATTCCGATTAACGTAACTTTTTCAGGAAAAATTACTTTTATTATAAGGTTCTCTACCAATTTTAATTAATCCCCCCAAAAAAAAAAGTTAGGGTGGGTTAAACTTTTTTAAGAAATAAAAAAAAACTATAATTTAAAATATATATATAGAGGAAGGGTAGCAAATATGGGCTAGGTCTTGTAATATGGGCTAAGTGGGTTTCTCAGCTATCCGATGGAGTTCTTTGCATCCGACTATCGCAAATCGAAAATGGCGAAGTTAAACTTCCACAGTAAAGATTCGTTAATTAATTCATATATTCGTTGACGTTTGAGAATTTATTTTTATTTTCCGTCCTTTTCAGCAAGCCACAGAACTTTTATAGGTAAGTTTATAAATTCCGTTACCTGATAGATAACAACGTTTTCAAAACCATTTCTGCAACAAATTAAAGCCACATAATCGGGCTTTGATGTGTGCTTATTAGTTTTCTTCTAATTACTTTAGACATAACCTCTTTTGTTGTATACACCGAGTATTTTTGCAATATGTGTTTCTATTATGGGCTATATAAAACTATGTATTTAAGCCTAGAATTTTTCTAGGAGGCCAAGAAAAGATCAGCAACAGAAAAAATATATCTTGGCTCCTATTTGAGCTAGAGCAATGTATTTTTTTAATTCGTGTAAAAATACCAGCTATTAGAATAGATTAGAAAAGTTGTATACCGATATCTTTATTTGTTGCAAAGATATTAGCAAAAACAACCCTAAAATATCCCACTTTTTCAGACACCATTTTGAAGGTGAAAGTAATGAAAATTCGATTTGCTTTAAACAGACACATAAAATATAAGTCTTGACGAAATAAATGACCCCGGTTGAGCCTTCTATGACAACGACAACTGGGTAAATTTTTAATAAATATTATCCCCTTTTTTAATAAACAAATTAAATTTCTTGAAAACTAATTAATATTTTTTAACGAAATTTTAATGGTAACTTAAGGTTCATAAAATGCTAATTTTCTGAAAGTTTGAAGTATGCACACAGTAGTCCCCGAGAACCCTTGGGTTAAAAAAAATTCGAACCAAAAGTTAAGGTTGGATCCTTGTAGTAATCGGTTTGGAGATAATATATCCACCAACAGCCAAATCCAGAAAATTCGCTTTTGGCAGATAATGGTAACTCTTCTTTGAAGAGGTACATCTTTTACACCAATGATAATAGAAAACTGTTCAAGTGTATTTAGTTAGTATTTTTGACGTAGATTTTAAATATCTTTTCAAAATTAAGCTATCATTTTTGTTTACAGAGAAAAACGTTCTTAAAAAAATGTAAAATTGAAATTTAGGGCACTTTTAAGCATTTTTATTTATTACATTTTAGCAAATATAATACTTTCGACTAAACCTGAATAAATTTCATGTTTTTAACTAAATATATACGCTACTAACAGTTAAAAATATTATTTTTTTCTGAACTTAAGAACCTGAAAAAGTAACTGCTATTTTTACAGTATCATTGATGAAATTACGGTCTGTTGGGTAGTGTCCTTTTTTAAAGCAGTGGTTCTCAATAAGTTAAGTTTTATTTATATAAAACTCTGACAACCCTATCTTTGTTTTAAGTAATGATTTAAAATATGTGTAGCCAGCATAGACTATTGTCTAAAGTTTTTTTTATTTATTAATACATGTATTGCAATAAGATTAAATATTTTATTTTAATTTAAATTTATTTTTTTCCATTTTTTATTAAATATAATTTAACGTTAGTTATTATGTTTTATATTTTAACATCTTATAAAATAATAATACATTTTGTTTGGCACAGTAGTATTTGCAAATTAAAGCATAATAATTTTATTTAAAAAAAATCGTTTTATTGTCTGTATTTTTTTATTTTTTTAATATAATTATTACAAATCCAAGCAATATACCCAGACTTGTAAGTTATATTTTACATCAGGTAACTCTCTGAATAAGCAGGATGGAGAAGACTTTCTAGTCCTTCAGCTGATCAGAGAGGGTGAAATAAAACGGTGATCACTAACTGATTTGTGATAATTTATTAGACTAGAAATTCATTTATATTCAATTTACATTCTAACTATTTCCTAAATCTACACGTTTCCTCGGCTTCCTCGTTTTGTATTATATTTTAAATTCAATTCAATTCGTTTATTCATCTTTAGAATGTATACAAATACACATAAATAAGTCAAAAGTCAGCAATGAAATTGGAAAATGGAGACAAAAAATTATAATATGGTTAAACACAACTGTATGTATTATATTTTACCGATTATTAATAATAAATTACATTTTTCGTATTGTTGCTTAACATAGTGGGTTCGAACAGATTTTAATAGGCAGGCTCGCCAGATACTACTAAGAACGCCTCTCCTTAAAATATTAAGTTATATTTAAACATCATACAATTCAATACAAATGGGGTTGTGAGGCAACATAGTACCTTTCAAGTCACTGCGACCAATGAGATCTATTGTGAATCCCCTTCATAATTTAATCTACATATAACTTTAGACTTCCCAAGAAGGACAAAAGTATTTTTGGGGCTACTTGGGATATATCTGCAGATTTTGGATATACCTGTTCGATATAGTAGCTTTTTGCAAACAATGACTTTGCAAAAGCAGATAATGTGTTCGGCCTTTTCTGGTGCTTCTGAGCATATACAGCAATTTTTAAGCGTTATCTTAGAGGGCAATGACTGGTTTTTATTTCCGGAATGTTGAGTTCACTTTTCTTGTTTTTCAGGTTCATATTTTATAAAGTTTTGGTCTTTACAATATCGAACTATGATTTTGGTTTCCCATTTTTTGGTAGACTTTACCAGGTGGCTTTTGTTAAAGGTTTAGGGCCAGTAAATTGAGTGCATGCCCCTTCTCTAGCACGAGTCTGCTGCCTCATTGCCTTCAACACCCTCGTGTCCTAGCACCCTCATTTTGTTGAGAGTTTCGCATCATTCCCAAACAAGTACACATTTGGTATCATAGTGCCGTGGTTCCCTAGAACCGCCGCCGGATGGAGGAACTATATTCAATGTTCTAAACCGTTTTATAACCACTGATTTACTTATTCCATAAAATGATTTAAAAAGTCAAACTTTGAAGGATTGCAATTTTCACACTACTCAACAAAATAAAATATAATCAAAATCAATCGATTTTTCTAAAGGTTCCCAAATTTAAAATGGTTAATAAATTAAGTTCTAATTAGCATTTTTATTAAGTTAAAGAAACAGATTTTCTTCATTTATACTTTAGAGTCATATATTTACTAAAATTAAATAAAAGTAAATGCTTAAAAGTACCCTAAATTTCAATTTTCCATTTTTTTATTTATGTTTTTCTCCGTAACAAAAATAGATAGCTTACTTTTGAAAAGATATTTGGAATCTGCGTCAAAAATACTAACTAAATACACTTGAACAGGTTTCTATTATCATTGGTGTAAAAGATGTACCTCTTCAAAGAAGAGTTACCATTATCTGCCAAAAGCGAATTTTCTGGATTTGGCTGTTGGTGGATATATTATCTCCAAACCGATTACTACAAGGATCCAACTTTAACTTTTGGTTCGAATTTTTTTTAACCCAAGCGAGCTCGGGGACAACTGTGTGCAGGTGCTTTTCCTGAATAATGAAAAATACTTGAATACATTGTTTAAACAATGTTCCACCCTTTCAATGTTGGATGGCTTAAAATCCCAAATTTGTTATCAATAAATATATCGATTTTTCCATATGGCTACCTGAATCGAATTTTTGTATGCATTTTGACTAATTTTACTGAACTATAATTAATTATATTTCCAATACAAATTGATATTTTTTAAAAAATGTATACCAATTCTCTCTGATGCAACACATTCTATGGACATAGGCGCCGATTTTTCAAAATTCCAGGGGGGCAAAATTTTTTAAAGTAAAATTATTTTATATAAAGTTATACATTTTTATTGTGAAGCTTTTGTAATATTTATAAGTATAGCCAGCAGGATTTTTGATAGGGGAGGACTTTACAACTTGATCAACAAAAAGTTTTTGTTAAACTCCCAAAAAGGGCCAGTCTTTTTTTCTGATTGAACAGATTAAGTACCAGCCTAAAACCACATCTTTATTACTGTTCTTTTCATTGGTAGAAATATTATTTCTCTACCTATGACGTCAGAGGTTCTAAAAATAATGAAATTGCACCATGGTTAATAATGAATTTTTATTCAGCTGTTTTGGCATCTGACGTTTCACATAATTATTAAATCACATTGCTATTTACAAGTGTCTTTAGGCACCAAATTTATTTATCGCATGATAAATTAAAAAATATTAACTAAATTAGTACCTATAAAACATGTTTTACAAAAAACACTTCGAAAAGTGAAAATCATTGGTCCATCATATTCAACCATAGATTATACAACCCATATATTACCGTAAGGATCATAGATTACTAGAGGTACAACCCCCATATATTGATTTTTGAGGCAATAGATTCTCCCTCACAGTTTTCGCCTGTCCCCTTATTTCTGGGGGAGTACCAGAATCATCACTTTGCATTTCACTTTCCATTTTTATATATTTTATTACACTTAACACGGAAACACTTTCCAACTTAATAATTTTAGCAGATCACCAGAAAATTTCTGACAGAAGTTATTCATTTGGTTTTTTAATGCCCGGGAACGGCCAGCGTGATATTTTAAATTTATAAGCTTTTTCATTAAATTTTAGTTAAATAAATATATAAATAGCTAATTAATTGTACAGGTAGTGAAAAAAATACTATATTTTCCACGTGAGTGAAGATTTAACATTTTAGACCGCGTCTTGCGGGCTCCGCGCTAGCGCGCTCATTTGATGCAGGTCAAAAATGTTAAACTTCTCTCACTTGGTAAATAATATACTATTTTATGTTACGTAATTGTTATTAAATTAATTACAATTAATCTTAAAATAATTAAATAATTTTTATAAACTCTGTTTTTTTTTAATAACCAGTGTTCTCTTTTTTTTAACATATAAATTTTGTTTGTTTGTTTTTTTTTATGTATGGATTAAGTTAAACAAATTCTGAAGTACGGTCGAATAAGATATTTTACTCTATATTTTAAACTAAGCAATATTTTTGCCGTACTTTCAATTTATTGTGGTATAATTTTAATTTTGAGTCGACTAAGCACCCTTCACCTTCCACTAAAAATTATATGCTATAAAAAATAGGATGCCTCTTTCTATTTTTATAGCATAACATTTTTGTCATTTTCGGCTTATCTCCATATACCGGTTGTTCTATGCCATATTTATCTATTCTCCAGGGTTCCCACCGGTCAGAGAAAACAGGGCAGGAAAATTAAAATTGAAACCTGGAAGTCAGGGAATTTGGCCATTTATTCGAAAAATTTAGGGAAAACAGCAATGTTAGTTAGGACGTTTTAACTATGGAGGGCAGTACTGCATTCTAAATTCATATTGTACTGCATATAATACTTCATTCTAAATGCAATGAAATGCCAGCAATACAACTAAAATTGCGAGTAATTCGTTCTAATTAAATAAAAATACACTGCCCAGTAAAAGAGCTTTCCCATTTTTCACCTCCGAACTTAAAATGGATTTTTTTATAATCAGATTCACTTTCAACAACCTCAAAAACCCCAATATAATAATTTTCAAGAAAACTACCCCCCACTTCTCAGGGGGTGGATTAAGAATAATTTTATTATCAGATTCACTTTCAGCAACCTCAAAAACCCCAATGCACCAGTTTTCACGAAAACTACTCCCACCCCTCCACCACTCAGGGGGTGAAATTAGAAAAAAAGTATTATCAGATTCATATTCGTCGGCCCCAAAAACCCCTATATACCAATTTTGAAGAAAATATTAATAATATTGAAAAATATTTATCCCCTCACCCCCTCAGGGGTGGAATTAGAAAAGTTTTTTTATCAGATTCAATTTCAGCAACCTTGAAAACCCATATATAGCAATTTTCAAATTTTTCTAAAAAAAATGCATTTTTCCCCTTGCCGCACCCCAATGTTTACCAAAAACAATCCCGAGCAAGAACTTTTGGTAACATACCTGTATGCCAAATTTCAAGTCTCTAGCTTAAAGCGTTCTTAAGTTATCGTGCCCACAAGATTTTCCGGACAGACCGATCGACCGACCGAGCGACAATTTTTTTTTTTGGTCGAAATTGATTTATATCGACATAAAGCAAAAATACACAAAAAAAAAATTAAAATTTTTGCACAAATACAAGACTTTCCGAAATTTTGAAAATTTTCAAAATGGGAAAGCAATTAATGCAGTAAGTAGATATCCAATAGCATTAATTTATATTTCACCTTAAATACAATTAAAATAAACAATTAAAACAAAAAAAAGAAAACATAATCTTAAAAAATTGAAAAATTTTTATTAAATTTTTAATTGAAATTTGTGAATTAGTCTTTATTAATTTTCGAAATACGAGGTATGATTTCACAGAAAATATTGACGGGCAGTGTTTAAAATTGATTAATATTAATAATATTATTACCATAATATTATAAGTATACATAGTTATGAATATTGATTTGTACTTTGATTCATGTTGGTCATGGAACAGGAGTTAGTGGTCATTAATAGCACAGAACACCCAATAATTATTAATTATAATTAATATTTATAGAAGTTTTTTACCGCTACCAACACAAAGAAAATATTATTTCTATCAAACGGTTAAATTTTGGTAATAGCAAGAAGTTTTGACTACTTTTAGAAGTAAGTACCTATGTGGAAATATTTGGTCTTTTTGACTTAACCTAAAAGTAAAAATAATTTGCATTACCCATTTGAAACTTACAAAAAATACCCCAAATTAGACATATTACTTCCATGGGAAGTAATTTGAACTTGTTCAAGAAAGTAAAGAATACTGTTAGGTTTGAAAATTAGACATTTTGTCCACTGTTTACCTATTTTGTGAACCTCAGCGTTTTTGTCGTGTAGTCTTCAAATAACCAGAGAAAACCTCTAAAAAAAATAACACATTGTCTTTAACGCCTCAGGTCAAAATTTTTAGAAATATTCAGGTGCTGCATTTTTAAGATACAGGTATGCAAATTATTGAAAATAATATATTAATTTAAATTGTTCATCATTTTATTAACCAGTTTAGCTCCACAGGTGAAAATTTTTAGAATTTTTAATGACACGCATTTTCTAAACACCTTATAACACCTAAACTTTAAGAATAAAAAAAATTAAAAAACCCTTTAATTCAAATTTATGGCCGGCACTCGGACTCGGCTTGGTAATCATGTATTGTTCCGCAGGCGAATACTTTTATAAATATTTATCCAAAGACGTCAGAATTTTCATAACAATTATAATTTTAAATAGTTTCTTATGGATTTGCGTTCCGTAGCCCTGTCCAGGGCCGCAGGCAATTTGTTTAGAAATCTGAAAGAACAAACACTTTAAAATTGTTAAAAACAAAACAAAATAATTATATCTGAAAAGCCAGGGGAGACTGCTCCCCTGACCCTCTCTGGGTGCGTATGATAGACAGTAATCCAAGGGGGCCGGCCTCCCCTGTTAGGGAACGTTCAAGTATTACGTAATGCAAATTTTGATAATATTAGACCCCCACCCCTCCCCCTATACCATAAATATGGGCGTAATACTCCAAAATGACCCCCACCCCCACAGGAGCGTTACGTAATACTTGAACGTTCCCTTATGAGTCCAGGGGGGGCATGGCCCACAGACCCCCCGATGTCGGCGCATATGTCTATGGACCACCCTATATCATTATCTTAAAAGTATAGGTACCTATTATTAAATTTATAAAAACATATACTTAAAACCTTTATATCCTGTTATACTAAAAGCCATATCATTAAAAAATCTTGTATTTACATAATACATAATAAGAGTCACAGTACTGATCCTTGAGGCTTTCAGGAAGAATTAGTTGCATGTACCTAATTATAAGGACACGTGGGGGGAGGCGGTGGTGACTTCTTGATCTGCTTCTAATTATAATTATTATACTCCTCGCAGCGCCCAACAAGAATAACAAGCCGTGAAGATATGTAATGCTACGCATTCCATTATATACTATTCACAGTGAGTGGTATATTGCATTTTCCCAAACTGTTATTGTTTATTTAACCTCATAATATTCTACTTAATTAAGCATCCCCTAAGTCCAGCACTTGTGTGGGCTAGTAGTAGAGGGAACCACCGGCTTATACTGACTTTCGAACCAGTTTATAGGGAGTGTCCGTTTCACTTATCGCCTTCGGAAAATTTCAGTTATTAATTAACTGAAAAAGGCAAATCGGCGCCAGTGAAAATCGAGCTAGTTGGCTTATCATGTAGACGCGCTAGCCAATTAAACCATCCTCCCATTCATACTTAAAAAAAAAATCAAGAAAAATAAAAAAAATACGAATTTTTTTTAAAGATCTTTTTTGAAAAACAAAAAATTATTGAAAAAAAAAAATATTTTTCAAAAAAAAACTTAAAAAAAAATAAATAAAAAAGTCACACGTCAAATTGATAACCTCCTCCTTTTTTGTAAGTCGGTTAAAAAAAATAGTATATTGTTTTACTAAAAGGAAAAGTGAAGCTTTTTTTTACTAGTCTGCAGAATTTACTACAGACGAGTAAAAAAATCACTTTTCCTCTGAGTGAAACATACTATTTATATCCTATATATTTTTTTTAATATTAATTTTTGAATTGAATTTATTCAGTAATAAAGTATGTTTTTTTATTAAAATATGCCTATAAAACCCTTTCGAAATAAACTTAAACCTTCCTTAGCTCATTTAAATATTTTTTCGTAGGTTAAATCTTACACTTTTCGCGATTTCGATGGTAACTTGTCTAAAGTAGCATTTGCAATTTCGGAGAGATTTGTAGCTGTATAAACCAAATATTCTTCTTCAACCATTTTTAATCAATTTCACACAAGGTTTTTGCACAGAATCTCGAGTCAACCACCTGTTTACATAATAAACAAATAAGTTTGAAGTATGGCTGTCATCAAAGTCAAAGAGTGCTGCCGCCAGTGGTGGTGTTGCTAACTAACTTTTTTTAGTGTAAAAAAATAGATCACTTCTAACTAGTGTGTTCAGTTATAAAATATGAACATTTTAGTACGCTTGAAGAAAAATACTTTTTTTTAGTATGTCTTAAGAAAACTAAGTAGTTTTCGTGGAAATTGTGTCATTTTTGGTCGAAAAAAATGTGAAGAAATGAATTGTCGGGAAACAGGTACGAAAATTTGGAAGCAAATAAAAAAATATTAAAAAAACTAGTTTCCCAAAATATTTTGAAATAATAACAAATTTGTACTATATACATAATCCGACTAAGTTTAAAAAAGAAAAAGTTAAATAAAAAAGGTATGATTTGGGCTTTTTTTCAAGGCCATGTAGTTTGTGGTATTTTTTAGGTTAACTTTTAAATGCAAGTTGTATGTACATATCTGTAGATATATCTTTACGTTTTATATATAATTTGATAGAATATTTTTTGTACTTAAAAGCGTATATTAAATGAATTTTATTAAATTACAAGTTTTTTTTTATTTTTGAAAAAAAAATTAAAAAAAATAATTCGCTTTTCTTAATTAACTGTCCTGTCCGTAACGGGGATATGTTGTGGATTTAAGTAAGCTATACCTTGTAAACTATTTTTTTTTTATTGGCATATCTTAGCCCGACGCCAGTCTAAAAAATTTAACTTAAAATATTTTGTTTTTCTAGCTTAAAAATTGTAATATTTTGACTTGTTATGTCCATAACGGAAATTTCATAATAACATAATAACACGACATGTCAACTAAATATTTAACTAAATTATATAAATTAGTATTTTGGGCTAAAAAACAATGCTTTTTACCTAAATTTTGAAAAAAAATACATAATACATTCTTTTTTTAATTTTTAATAAAAAAATATACTTATATGTATTTTTTTTATTTTTTTTTTTTTTAAACAGGTTAAGTCAAAAAGGGTTAAGTTAGAGACTTAATATTTGGTACATAAGTTTGACCCATAAAGTTTTCGGTTTGGATTATTTTTGCAGCAAATTATGGTGAGAAAAGGCTTAAAACCGTAATTGATCAGGAATGCAGCTTTTAAGCGATTTTTTTTTTGTTTATTTTAAAAAATATATTTAAAAACTGTGAGCAAAAAAATATTATGAGACGCTCTTTCGTAAATAAAACAAAATATTATCAGTATTTTTTTATATATATTTTTATGTAAATAAATAATAATAAATTTCTACACAAATAGAAAATTTTAAAGAAATTAGAAATTTTATGCATTTTTTATAAAATATCCGAAAAGTCCAAACTCCGTAACTAATTTAAAAAGTGATCTGCTGACAATAGATACGTTTAGCATAGACAAGCAAGATTCCAAAATAATATATAAGTTTGAAAAACTCTGACTTTCCAAAAATTATAAGAAAAAAAATAACGTGTCCAACGTTAGTAGAATGAGTCATATATTTGGTTTGATTGTATTTAATATAACGTTATAATGTTTTAGAATAATCGTAAAACTTCTATCCATTACGTAAAAGTTACACTACAACGTTTTGTATTAATATTTTTAGATTTTTCTATCAGTGTGTATTTTTTTGTGTTTGTAAGGTTTGTATATTCCTATACAAAGGAAATTCGTCTTTTACTTATTTTCTCATCATTATTCTAGTAATTGAACCATCATAAATATTTTTTTAACGCCTTAATATTTGTATGATTTATATTGGATTACTGTAAAACTTCCCATCATTTATTTATTGGTACTGTGTCTTATGCCTAATAAATGTAATTGTACTTTTTGATTTCTTATAGCTTTTTTTCTATTTCTCGTTTTAAAAATAATACGTTATCTGCACGTTATCTTATAGCTTTAAATTCACTTTGTTCTTCGTCTTCTTAAGTATTATTTTCATCTTTAATTAGGTTTCTTAAAATTCTAATATACTCATTGTACTGAGACTAAAGTTCCACGATAGTTGTTTTGGAATTTTTCGGACACTTTATCCTAGATAAAATCTATAGTCTCTTATATTTAAAGTTTATCATAAATAAATAAAGATGCGTGCAAAGATGTGATCAAAGGTAGGTAGGTACCTATTCGAGCATAAAATTAATGCATTTATAAGTATAAAGTTGTATGATAAATGTTGACCCCCCATACCACACCCCGTCGAGTCTAAACGAACTCATCACGTAGGTAATTATTTAAACATTCAATAAACTTCACGTTAATAATGGTTGACTGGTCGACGTAACATCAAAGCGGTCATGGGTTGTTCTTCTTAATTAATCGCTACTTCGTTTGATGATTTTTCAACACGTGTACCTCATAAACAAAAGATACCGTGATGATATTGTTGCAATTATTCATGAAATATTTCCAGTCACCTACTTAATTCCTTTCTAGTACATAGTTTTAACTATAGTTCGTTCATCCAAACTTAACATCATTTTGATTTTAGATAGACTATAATATATAATGAAAGAAAATATTAGTGGCATATCGGACAGAAGAGAAAATTAGAAAAAAAGTCAGGTCTCAGTCTGGATTCGAACCACGGTTTCCGACCTGGTACTCTACCAAGACGCCCGTTCGAAAACTAACTAATTGGACATGCCTTCTTTTCTATTCTTCTCAAATTTGTTAGTTGACAATTAAAGGAAAAATGGTTCATTTTGTTAGTGGGAATACTCAATATACAATGTCTTAAGGGCCCTTTTACTATACTATACTATACTATACTATACTATACTATACTATACTATACTATACTATACTATACTATACTACACTACACTACACTACACTACACTACACTACACTACACTACACTACACTACACTACACTACACTACACTACACTACACTACACTACACTACACTACACTACACTACACTACACTACACTACACTACACTACACTACACTACACTACACTACACTACACTACACTACACTACACTACACTACACTACACTACACTACACTACACTACACTACACTACACTACACTACACTACACTACACTACACTACACTACACTACACTACACTACACTACACTACACTACACTACACTACACTACACTACACTACACTACACTACACTACACTACACTACACTACACTACACTACACTACACTACACTACACTACACTACACTACACTACACTACACTACACTACACTACACTACACTACACTACACTACACTACACTACACTACACTACACTACACTACACTACACTACACTACACTACACTACACTACACTACACTACACTACACTACACTACACTACACTACACTACACTACACTACACTACACTACACTACACTACACTACACTACACTACACTACACTACACTACACTACACTACACTACACTACACTACACTACACTACACTACACTACACTACACTACACTACACTACACTACACTACACTACACTACACTACACTACACTACACTACACTACACTACACTACACTACACTACACTATACTATACTACACTATACTATACTATACTATACTATACTATA
This sequence comes from Brachypterus glaber, assembly GCA_958510825.1. NCBI lineage: Eukaryota > Metazoa > Arthropoda > Insecta > Coleoptera > Kateretidae > Brachypterus > Brachypterus glaber. The sequence goes on along the minus strand of OY294047.1, from coordinate 25,424,135 downwards.
ACTATAACTATTATATTATAATAATTAAGGACCCTAATGGACGCAGGGACGATTCGAGGGGCGTGTGGGGGAGTATCGCACCCCCCCTCCAAAAAACGACCTAGTCGACAAAATTGTAAGTCAGTCGGCAAATTTTAATTCATCGACATTTTAGTTAATTACTTTGGGCGATGACCGTTTTTTTTAGTCGTCACAAAATTTTCGTTTGGCAGGGGGTAAAAAATTTTATTTTTCGGGACGGTGACCTATTTAGTCGTCACAAAATTTTCGTTTGGCAGGGGGTAAAAAATTTTATTTTTCGGGACGGTGACCTATTTGTGTCATCAAAAAAAAGTCGACAAAAACTTCGGATTGTGCCTGAGCAGACGAGCAGACCAGATTATCCTCTAATACCCCAGTCATTCTAGCAAACAAATCGGTGTTTTTCGGGAATCTATCTAATTTTTGGACGCTCTTTAGCGTAAAAATAGTATTTTTGACCAAAACCTTCAAATTTCGCCGCCATCTTGTATTTAAGATCTCATTTTTTGCGTTTTATCACAATTATTTACTAAAACCAAATACTTAATTATTGGATAATTATTTTAAATTCAACATTTTTTATGGACTACAAGATAAGATAAGATAAGATAAGATAAGATGTTCTTGATGACGCCACATTTGTTATTTGTCGTTTTTTTTTGTCGTTTTTGCGAAATATTGGCTTCATGTTTTTTATTAATTACGCCGCCATTTTGCTTTTTAGCGACTTTTTTATGTTTTTGCGCCAATATGAAAAAATGATGGAAAAAAAAACTACACCATAACTTTTTTTAGTGCCCTGATTTCATGGATGTAACTATGCTTTACTTTCAAAAACTGTTTTATCGCGGAAACTCGTAGCGTTTGGCGTCAGTTTGATTTTTGTTGTTTTTTTAGCGGTTTTTTACGATTTTTTGGGAAGAAAAAGCCTTATCGTGGTATATATTTTTTAAATTGGAATTTTTTATATGTTGATAAAAAAAATATATTTTTTTGCTAAAACCTAAATATTTGTCCGCCATCTTGATTTTTATACTCTTTGCAGCACAATATTCTTGTCATCACGAAAAAGTCAAAAACTAAATATTAGATCAACTTCAAATTTTTAGGAGACGTTAACTTTAATGAAAACTAGTGCCCTATTGTTTTTTTGGGTAGGGCAAATCGGGCAAAAGGGCATAAAACTGCAATTGACCAAGAGAGTAGAGTCCAAACCATAAGTTTTATTAAAAAAAGTTCTTACAAGAAATGTTTAGAATTGGATAAAAAATTATTTAATAAAAACAAAAGTTGCTTGGGGTGCTGCAAAGAGGGCAAAAGGGCATAAAATTGTATTTGATCAAGACAGTAGAACCTTAACCATAGGTCCTATTAAAAAGAAGTTTTTATAACAAATTTTTAGAATTAGGTAAAAAATTGTACTGATAAAAAGAAAAACTGATTGGGGTGGTGAAAAGCGGGCAAAGGGGCATTAAACTGCAAATGACTAAGGCAGTAGAGCCTAAATCATAAGTCCTATTAAAAAAAAGTTTTTATAAAAACTTCTTTTTAATAGGACCTATGGTTAAGGTTCTACTGTCTTGGTCAAATGCAATTTTATGCTTTTGCCCTCTTTGCAGCACCCCAATCAGTTTTTGTTTTTATTAAATAATTTTTTTTTAATTCTAAAAATTTTTTGTAAGAACTTTTTTTTAATAAAACTTATGGTTTGGGCTCTACTGTCTTGGTCAATTGCAGTTTTATGCCCTTTTCTCGCGAGTTTTCATTTAAGTTAACGTCTCCTAAAAATTTGAAGTTTATCTGATATTTAGTTTATGACTTATCGTGACTACAAAAATATTGTGTTGGGAAGAGTATAAAAATCAAGATGGCGGCCAAATATTTAGATTTTCGCAAAAAAATATATTTATTTTTTTTATTAGCATGTAAATACCTATAAAAAATGCTCATTTTCAAAAAATAGTAAAAACAGCAAAAATACAAATTAATAAAATAACATGACTTTTAAAAATAAACTCTTTAATAAAAAAAATGTTATGCCAAAATTTCGCAAAAAAACGACCAAAAAACTACAAAAAACAAAGGTGGCGGCTCGGGTGGCGGTGATTTCTTAAAGTTAAGGTGAAAATAAATATTCTCACTTAAAAGAACACATTATAATTCATAAAAAAAGTTGGATTTAAAATAATTATCCAATAATTAGGTATTTGGGTTTAGTGAATAATTGTGATAAAACGCAAAAAATAAGATTTTAAAATCAAGATCGCGGCGATATTTGAAGGTTTTGATCAAAAATACTATTTTTACGTGAAAGAGCGTTCAAAAATCTATAGGTATGCAAATTTTCAGGTTTTTCTGACAGATTCCCGATAGAAAATCTAAAATAACTGGGCTATGCGCTAATGGAAATATTCATACAAATATTGAAAAAAGTTATAGGAGGCACCACGAAACGATAAAGAAATCATAGTTTGTAAAATAAAGTACCTATATCGAGAGAAAATTAGAACTGTCCATAATCTTCAGACATGACACATTTCACTTATTTTTCTGATGGATAACATTGCTTGATTAATATTTATTTATTTATTTATTTCGATACACCAACAGCCGAGGCCAATTATTGTGATAACTTTGTTCAGTTAAAAATATGTTTAACTTTCACATGTAAACTCCAAATAATTAACAAAACAACGAGCTGCTAAATCGTGAGATCCGTGCCGAGTTTGTTTTGTTTTTTTGTTGTTTGTTTTTTTTTTAATGGGGGGTGTTGGTTTACGTTAACTTTGGGTTTGCGCCTGTTTGGTGTTTTTTTTTTGTAAAAAATTGTTTTTTATTTAAAATAATATATTGAAAAACAGTCAGCTCCCTACGACGCATGCGCAGTTCAGCACGAAGCATGAGCAGTCAGCACGGAGCGGATCTCACTATTTAGCCGGTCCTACTTGCTCCTACAAAGATGCCTTAACATTGGCTTTCTTTTTTGGTTAACTGAATAAAAACCGCTTTAGGTATTAGATCTCTGCCTGTATATTGCCGCAAAGGTAATTATCGTTAAAAAAGTCCCTTCTTGTTGGTTTTTTATTGGCACATTTAGACTGTTTATGTGATTTTTTTAGGAGTTTTTATCACACTTTCCAGTGTTTTTATTTTCGCCTCTATAAATATACCATGCGCAGAAGTGTTTGGTGAAACATATTTATGCACAGAAGTGTATATTGATACTTACGAATGCGCGAAGTGTTTTGCAAATATATACAAATACATATACCATGCTCAGAAAGGTTTGGTAGAACATATTTATGCACAGAAGTTTTTAATAATACATAAGAATGGGCAAAACTGTTCTGGCAAACATGTAAAAATATACTATGCGCAGTAGGGTTTGGTGGAACATATTATGGGTAAAAGTGTGGAATAATACATACTAATGCGCAAAAGTGTTCTGACAAACATAATATGTTTATATATTTATATATTATATAAATATACGATACGCAGAAATGTTTAATAATATATACGAATGCGCAAAAGTGTTCTGGCAAATATATATAAATATATTATGAGCAGAAGGGTTTGGTGGAACATGTTTATGCGCAGAAGTGTTTAGTAATATATACAGGGGCGCCCGCAGGATTTTTGATCGGGGGGGTCAAGCTTATTCGGCAACAACATTACAATAAAAAGCTTTTGCTAAATTGCAAAAAAGAACAAATCTTTTTTCCTGGGTAGGGGGGGTTAGAGGGCTAATGTGTAACAGGTTTAGCGCCGCAGGCAGAAATTCTTAGAAATCTTAAGCTATCGTATTTTCCAAAATTTCATATGCAATAATTTAAAAAAATCTAATAACAAATATTGTGATATTAGACTGTTGGAAATCAAGTTAAGTGCCGCAGGCGATTTTTTTTAATTTTTAAGTTCACATATGCAAATTATTGAATAGAATATATTAATAAAAATTGTTGTATCACCTTATTGTTAAATAGTTTAGAGCCGCAGGCGAAAATTTTTAAGATTTTTAATGATAAATTTTCTAAACACCTTAGACTTAAAAAAACAAATTATTTTATAAATGTTATGGCCGGTACTCGAACTCGGCTTGTTAATCATATTATGGTTTTCTTAACACCTTAGACTTGAAAAAAAAAAACAAATATTATAGTTTCTAAACACCTTAGACATATATTATGGTTCCGCAGGCAAAAACTTTTATAAATTAATTTTCAAACATTTCAGAATTTTAAAATCAAATTTTAATTATTTATAAACATTTTAAATAAAAGTTTCTCATGGATTTGGGTTTTTTTAACCATATTCAGCGTTGCAGGCAATTTTTTTTAGAAATCTGAATAGCCAAACACTTTATAATTCTTAAAAAAAAAAACGAAATAATATATTATCTGAAAAGCCAGGAGGGGAGCACGGCCCCCCTGCCCCCTGCCCCCCTGCCCCCTCACGGGCGCCCATAAATATATACCAATGCGCAAGAGTTTTCTGAAAAATATAATGTATGTTATACAAATATACCGATACGCAGATATGTTCTGTAGAACATACTTATGCGCAGAATTGCTTGATAATATGTAAATACGAATGCGCAGAAGTCGAGGCGGAAGTAATCTGTTTGAAGAGTTGCTAAAGGTAGGAAAAAGTAAAGGATGTGTGGCAAAAAGCGTGGTGTAGTTCATTTCCACTATTCTGCTCGTCAAAAATATAAAAGTTTTTAAAGGATTTTAAGTTTCAGATATTTCAAGTGGCAGTCAATTTAATTTTGATGTTGTGCCGCTTTTTGATCCAATAACTACTGTGAATTACCAAACGTAGATTAAATAAGCTGAACAGTTGCAAGCACCTTTTTAAAACATCAGCACTAGGCACTTATTTGAAAAGTTATGAAAAGGAAAGTTGTGTAATCACGTGAATAGGCAACCATTAATACACCTGAAAATTTATTAAAGTTTGAAAATCTGTATCTCCGAAACGTTATATTCTAGCAAAAAACTGTATATAACATGGGATTATAAATATGTGAGATGTGCTAAAAAAACGTTTTACTGCTTTAAACGCCAATATCTCGAAAACAATGTAATTTAGGAAAAAATTGTTAATAACATTTTTTAACCAGTACTAAATTAATAAAATACAATAATAATTATTAATTATAATTGCCTTAATTATAACAAAAAATTGCTAAAGATAAGGGTTTTACCCCATTTTTACCCCATTACCCCCAATCGTTTACCCCCAAAATCTAATCAGCTCTTCGAAATACAATAAGAACGATATGCAAAAAACCGCTTGTCGATATCTTATTTAGACGTCGAGAAATGTGAAAAAAACATTGTCAAATATTATGACTTTTCGGCAAAGATTTTAATCGGCACTCTTAGTAGTACTCTTAGTACCTAGCACTCTTATTAGTGCCGATGTAAAAACGTCAAAAGTTTCGAGGACAATTGTACAACAGCTCTGTTAAAATGAGATATAAAGTAGCGCAGTTTGAAATATTTCCTATGAAGTGAGATTGGAGAAAAGAGATTGTGTTTAATATCAGCAAAAGAACGGAATAATGTTAACTCTGTGGAAGTCAGGTTCCGGGAAACGCAGAATGTGATTGTTTTGGGGATACCATTTTAGATAACAATACATAGAGAACAAAGTATAGATCAAAAAAATATATTTTAGAATTATTATTCCTTCGTAAATAATAACATTTCAATTGATAACTTTTAAAACAATAATTTTAATAATTTTAAAAATAATTTTAATACCTAATATTATAGGTAAGCTATAATTTAAAAAACTCTTTCTTTATATAAACTTTAAGACAAAACTCTATATGTCAATTACCTAAAGGTCCCTAAAGACTTTTTAATGTTAATTTAATATCTTGTTTTTTAATCTTATTTTAAAAAATATAAGCAAAAGACCACTATGCACCACCCGTACCACTATGAACCATGGCATGGTCTATAGTTGGATTTCCTATAGTTCATAGTGGGATGTTAATTATTACAACAGTAACATAAAAACTTTTTTTACACTAACAGTTTATTTAATAATAAAAGTTGTCAAAGTTACATTGGAGGGAGATAATACCACAGTAATGCATGATAATATTACTTGCATGCAGGCCAAATGCCCATTGTGCATACTACCTTCTGTGGACCACCGGCTTATAGTGACTTCCGAACCATTGCACAGTACAACACACTATGGGGCCAAAACCCCAAAACTTGGTCAAAATTACAAAAATTTGTGTCCCGGGATATTCAAGGGTTCTGATTAAAAATCTTTGGTTAAAATTAATTTTTACAAAATGGAGGATTCAATATGGCTGATTGCTTCATATAATTTAACAAAAATTGGTATAGGGTGGTTTTTGAGAGCGCTGTGTTTAAATCTTTTGTTAAAATTTATTTTTACAAGATGGCGGATCCAATTTGTTAAAGCTTTTGTATAATTTAACAAAAACTGGTATAGGGAGGGTTTTGAGGGCACTGATTATCAATCTTTAGTTAAAATTTATTTTTAGAAGATGCCGGATTTAATATGGCTGACACCTTTATCAAAGCTTTTGTATAATTTAGCAAAAACTGGTATAGGGGGGTTTTTGAGGGCAGTAATTATGAACCTTTGGTTAAAATTTACTTTTATAAAATAGCCGATCCAATATGGCTGACTTCTTTGTCAAAGCATTTTTATAATTCAACAAAAATTGGTATGAAAGGGTTGTTAAAGGCGCTGATAATGAAACTTTAGTTAAAACTTATTTTTATGAAATGACAGATTCAATATGGCTGACTATCTTCCTAAGTAACACAGTAGGTATAAAGTATCTCTTGCCGCTCTTTCGCAGCAAAATTGCAGCCATATGGTTGTATGAGGTAGTAAAGTTGGATTTCTATAACAAGGGAGAAAAAATCAAAACACTATGTCACATTATAACAAAATGAAAAGTAGCCGAGTAGCGACGGCTCATGCCGACACATCGTAGAGTATGGCATTAAATATAAAATAGTTAAAAGCTACATACAGGGAGGAGGTGAGGTCAAAAATTACAACTTTTTTTAGCCTAAAAACACAACTTTTTTCCTCGACAAAAAAAAGTTCATGACTAAAAAAAAAAGGTCCCACCCGTTCTCAAAACTCAAAAAAAAGTTAATGACTAAAAAAAAAGGCCCCGCCCTTCATGAAATATTCAAATATGCAACTTTTATATTTTTAATCCATGAAATATGCAAACTTTTTTATTCTAAGGTTTAAAAATCCCAACTTTTACATATTAAGCCATAAAATTATTTAAAACTTTTTTTCCCAAAATTAAAAATTTATTATTTTATTTTTTTTTAACCCATGAAATATGCAACTTTTATGTTTTTAATCCATGAAATATGCAAATTTTTTGATTTCAAGATAGGTGGGGGGAGGCTCCCCCCCCCATCCCCCATCCCCCATAGCTACGGCCCTGGCTACATAAAAAAATGCATAGACCGCATATGCTTTTAAGCATATTTTAAAAAAGAAACTGATGCTTCATAAATCATAACTTAATTTTTTTTTCTTTAATCATATCCATTTCCGAGACAGATCATGACCAAAAATGACGAGGTTACACCCTCGGCTGATCAACCGTTTTGGTGCAATAACAGTATAAAAACAGGTCTGTTGTGCACCAAAACGGCTAATTAACCGAGGGTGTAACCAGGCTATTTTTGATTAGGAAACTAAGAACTACAACATATCTAGCCAAATCTGCGAAGAAATTTTCCTCAGTAAATGTGCGAAGTCCTTTACTTATGTCAAATATGTGGCCAAAAAAGACCCTTACTGTGGACATGAAGTAAAGGTCTATCCAGAAGCTTGCATAAGAACTTAAAACATAAGAATAGGATGCGTGATTGGCTTACAAGATACATGGCGGCACATCAAGCCAATCACGTCATCGCATTGTTATGTACTATGTTGTTATGTGTTGTTATCCGAGCCTGTGGATATGCCCTTAAACTGTATACTATGCTGCATAGTCACTATGCATAATCTATATGTAGTTTGGTTTGGTTTCCCTCCATATATTAGATTAGATTGGATTAGATTCTTCTTTAAATTCTCTTTTCATTGATATATCACAAGTCAATATTTGTGTTATAGATGGCGTACATAAAAACAACATGGCGGTCCTATGAAGTCCATATTGGAATATTTCTGAAACTTGACATTTTAAATCTTTTAATAGTAGGCTAAGAATTTACTGTTCATCTGAAACTGATTTTCTTTTGTTTTTATGAAAGTGGCGTTTTTTTAAAGTTTTTTTTTTAATCATCAACTATAACGCCCTTTTGTGCTAATTTTTTAAATGAAACGACCTATTTTTGTTTTCACTAAATAAATAACTTAGATATACTCTACAAGAAAAACTTACAAATACTCTAATAGCTTTGGCCCTTTTCGGGGGAAAATGGCCATATTCCCTTGGGATTCAATATAGCTCCCAACGGAATATGGCAATTTTCCCAAAAAAAGGCCAACCCTATTATAGTGTTTGTACGTTTTTCTTGTAAAGTATACCTTTTTTTTAATTTAGGAAAATCAAAAATAGGTCCTTTAAAAAAATTTAGCACAAAATGGCGTTAAAGTTGATGATTTAATTTTTTTTTTTAAAATAACTCCATTTTCATAAAAACAAAAGAAATTCAGTTTTACACGAATAGTAAATTCTTAGCCTACTACTAAACGATTTAAAATGGCAAGTTTCAGAAATATGCCAATATGGACGTCATAGGACCGCCATATTGTTTTTATGAAAAATGTCTCCTGTGATCTTTAATGCAAATATCCACTTGTGATATATTAATAAAAAGATAATTTAAATGGGCATGTAAAAAAGTTGATATCCATCCCGTTTCTATAAATTCGCATTAATTTATTTTCGATAGTTTTTTTTTTTCAAGATGGCGGCAAGGAAATAGCCTTAATTTTTTTCCCGCCATTTTGAAAAAAAAAACTATCCAAAATTTTTGTAACATGAAACAGTGTTAGGTATAAACTACCTTCAAATGAAGGTCCCTGTATCACTATAAAATAAAATAAATAAATAAAATCAATTAATGCTCTTTAATAGAAAAGAATATGATTTTTTTACTGGTGAAAACCGAAATTCTCTGGGTTAAACAGTTTTTGAGTTATTGCACGCCAATGTCAAATTTTTGACAAATTTAAAAAAATTTAAGGAAAATTAAAAAAAATCATATTTTCGAAATGGGATGTTTTTGAATAAAATCCCGGGGAGATTTTTCTTAGACATCGGTGGGCTACACATAAAAAAATAATCAGTCAAATCCGTGTCCCATGCCGTCAGCCCTACCTGGATCGGCGAGGATATCATCTGTGACGGCTGACGGGCATAAAATAGGACATGCAGACAGTAGTTTTAACCGGTAAACTATATTTTTTTCTACGCCTACTTCGAATAAGTTCGAAAAAGTTTGGACTTAAAAAATCCGTTTTTTGGCCATATTATTAGTTCTTGCCAGGGTTCTAAAGAAAACACAAAAAAGTGCTATTTTTTAATTTTTTTAATGAAAAGTAATAATTTGTTGTAGTTGATCCTGAAATTAAAAAAAAAAATAAAAATGGTGTTTTTGAGAAAATGGCCTTAAAATTTTATGCCGTCATTTTGAAAAAACAAAAAACTGTCAAAACTAATTTGTGAAAATTTGATATAAAAAATATGATTTTCTTAATGGCGAAAACCGCCGTTCTCTGGGTTAAATAGTTTTTGAGTTATTGCACGTCAATGTCACATTTCCGAGAAATTTAAAATTTTGAAAAAAAAATAAAAAAATCATATTTCGAAACAGGGGGTTTTTGAAAAAAAATCTCCTGAAGGTTTTTCTCTAACATATGTGTGCTACAAATTAAAAAATAATTAGCCAAATCCATGACCTAAGCCCTCAGCCCTGCCTGAATCGGTGCGGATTTCATCAATTATAATTATATCAACATAAATTGTAATAATTTCTGTTAAAAAGTAAAACAGAAAATTTAAATATTTAAAAACAAGGTGAAGGCGTATAGAAATATTTTTTCTATTCCTAAATATTTTAAGTATCTAGTTTTCTTGATATGTTAAAAAGTCCAAACCTAACGTTATGTTAAATGTTAAAATAAAAGTTTTATTCCTATGGTCTGTTTCTTCAAGAAGAGTAAATTAAAAATCGCACAGTGAATATTTTCAAAACAGATTCGAATATTGCATGGGCGAATAACTGCGTAGTTTATTTTATAAAACATAACTATATTCTATACACAAAATATACTATTCAAACCTGTTGTAAAAATATTCACTGTGATTTTTAATTTACCATCTGTTTGAAAAAACAGACCATAATTGCCTTGTTAAAAAACACCAAAAAAACGTGTTTTTCGAACTTTAAAAACAAGGGTGTGTTTTTTCACTTATATCTCGGGACAAACAATTTCAATCTCAAATCCGATTTAACAGAATTAATGATTATTAAAACACGAACAAATTGAGCTGTAAAACAAATCAATAGCTTTAGTAATAACTGAGAAATAGGCATTTAAAAAATGTTTAACTTTTTTTTAAGTTTTTGGAAAAAAATTAGGGCTGAAAACGACGATATTTAACTTTTTTTCAAAAAAGGAGTAGCATTTATCTCAGAATCCTGAACCAAAGTCAAGAAATGGAGGTCAAATTCGTGTTCAGTATCAAAAAGTACATCGAATATGATATATCAGATAAAATGGAAAGATATGTTTTTTTTTTGTCGACCAATGTTATTGTTATTGTCACTTTTATTTTCTTAATAAGATATTATTTGTATAGTAATGAGGTTATCCCATATAAATAAATAAAATAAATAAAATTCGAAAAAAAAACAAACAAAAAACTTTTCGCAAAAAAAATTAACCGACTTCTATGTCTATAAAAAGTAAAAAATAAAAAATACTTGAGTCGGTGCCAATTTAACCATTTCTAAATTAATTACTAACAATTTTCTTTTTATTATTTTATTATTGCTTGCTGTGAAATTGGCACCGGCTTAAGTATTTTTTATTTTTTACTTTTTAGAGACATAGAAGTCGGTTAATTTTTTTTTGCGAAAAGTTCTTAGGTATTTTTTACTTTTTAGAGATAAAGAACTTGTAGATTTGTAACGTCATCTAAGCTAAATTATAGTTGTCCTTCCACCTCGGCAAGCTGCTGATGTCACAGTCCAAACGCACTGTTACTGCGTTGTGACATCATTATCTTAAAGATACATTTCTAAAAAATAAAAGTAATATTTTTATTTCATCGCCCAAGAGTCCAACGAAACTTATTTTAAATCAAATTCTAAAGAAAATTTTTGTTAAACTTTAAGCGTTACATAATAATCAAATAACGCCTTATGGTAAAATCACAAATTTTATCATTTTCTCTTGGTATTTTAATATTACAGGTCCAGAAAATCAAATTTAGCGGCATTATCCGAGCGTCAAAACGCAACCACCTCATGAATGCCCTCTTTAAGCTGCTTCATTAAATTCCGCTTATTAGTTCCAAAGTTATTCGGAAACAAACATAAATAAGTTAAAAAAAATCGCAAAAAAAATGAACCTACTTCTATGTCTCTAAAAAGTAAAATACACTGCCCAGTAAAAGAGCTTTCCCATTTTTCACCTCCCCCCGTAAAATGGATTTTATATTATCAGATTCACTTTCAGCAACCATAAAAACCTTAATGTACCAATTTTCACGAAAACTACCCTTTGCCCCTTTAGGGGTAAAGTTAGAATTTTTTATAATCAGATTCACTTTCAACAACCTCAAAAACCCCAATATAACAATTTTCACGAAAACTACCCCCCACTCCTCAGGGGGTGGATTTAGAAAAATTTTATTACCAGATTCACTTTCAGCAACCTCAAAAAGTCCAATACACCAGTTTTCACGAAAACTACCCCCACCCCTCAGGGGGGTGAAATTAGAAAAGATTTTTTAACAGATTCAATTTCAGCAACCTTGAAAACCCATATATAGCAATTTTAAAAATTTTCTAAAAAAAAATGTATTTTTCCCCATTCCCCAATGTTTACCAAAAACAATGCCGAGCGAGAACTTTTGGTAACATACCTGTATGCCTAATTTCAAGTCTCTAGCTTAAAGCGTTCTTAAGTTATCGTGTCCACAAGATTTCCCGGACAGACCGATCGACCGGCCGACCGAACGATCGACCAAGAGACCATTTTTTTTGCTCTAAATTGATTTATATCGACATAAAACGTCATAAATCTAAAAATACATAAAAAAAAAAATTTGAAAATTTTTGCACGAATACAAGGCTTTCTGAAATTTTTAAAATACTTAATAACTAAAATTATTAAATACTTAATAACTAAAAATTATTTTTTTATTATTTTATTATTGTTTGCTGTGAAATGGTCACCGACTTAAGTATTTTTTATTTTTTACTTTTTAGAGACACAGAACTTGTAGATTTGAACCTCATCTAAGTTAAATTATAGTTGCCCTTACATCTCGGCAAGCTGCTGACGTCACAACGCACAGTAATAAAAAAGTAAATTTATTTCGCCCAAGAGTCCAACCAACCTTATTTTAGACAAAATACTAAACAAAATCTTGTTAAACTTTAAGCGTGAAGTAATAATCAAATAACGCCTTATGGTAAAATCACAAAATTTATCATTTTCTCTTGGTATTTTAATATTACAGGTCCAGAGAATCAAGTTTAGCGGTATTTAAAAGATTTTCAGTGTGCCGTAATATTTGACTGACTGATCAAGTTATTCGGCTTATCCGAGTCATCCGATATTTCTCTAAAAATTTGGTTGGTAGTAGAACCAAATTAAGCCGTTTTTAAGTGAAATTGCGTTAAAATTATTAGATTTATCTTAATTATCCGGCTTACCCGGCATTATCCGAGCGTCAAATTGAAAGGGGACCATGGTGGTGCACCTCATAAATGCCCTCTTTAAGTTGCAAAAATTTCATCAAATTCCGTTCATTCGTTCCAAAGTTATTCGGGAACAAACATAAAAAAAACAAAGTGACACTTCGAATTGATAACCTCCTCCTTTTTGGAAGTCGGTTAAAAAACAAAGACACGTCGAATTGATAACCTCCTCCTTTTTGGAAGTCGTTTAAAAATGGTAAATTTTGATATTAACTTCTAAAATTCTTTATATTTCCTAAACTGTGCGACAATACTGCCTTCCTAAGCTGAATGTGGATAGGACCTTTCAGCTTAGCACGGCAGAATATTGGTCCTTTTCTGGCGGGGATCTATATAATATAATAATTATTGACAACTTAAAAGTGTCATTTTAATATGTAATATCAAGATGACTGGAGGAACTAGTTCTAAAGCTTTCAGATATCTTGTGTAATATTAAAATGACACTTTTAAGTTGTCAATTATATTTTTAATGCATTTTTGTTAAACTTTTTTTGTATATTTTTTTATTCAAGTATATATATTTTACTAGTTAAAGATGGACTCTGCATTTATACCTGAGAACACTAGCTCCTATTCTTCAAAAGTAAGTTCTGTTTTAAATCCTCAACTAGACGAGCTTAATGATTATGATTTTCTAGAACACATGGAAGCTCGAGAAAACAACCTAAGATGGTTAACCACAGAAAACCTATTTTACATTCAGTTTTTAAGTGTACTTGATCCTATTGGATTAGAAGCATACAATAGGTTAATAAATAGATATAAAATGGAAAAACACGATGATGTAAACAGATCTACAAAAATTAATAGTACATTAGTATCTACACCTTCATTAGTATCTGCAAATGCGTCAGTCTCTACTCGGGCTTCCATATCCGGCCGACTTTCAATATCGGGTGGTACTTTATCACCATTTCCATTACCTATGTTGCACAAAATTAGTCATACAGATAGTACAGTTAGTACTTTACCTACTTCTGAAAATATAAAACTTAAAAAACTAGTCGATGTTTCTCATAAAATTGACATGCTTACTAGAGTAATTGATGAAACACACAAATCTATGCAAGATATAACAGATGCCAACTGGAAAGTTAATAATCATTTAAAAGCTGAGATAGAAGAAGCAGACTTATTTTACTTAGACATTAAAGAGGCCCGTAATATATTTGACGATGTAGTCGTTATTGGAGGTTTTGATTCACTCACTCAGAGAATATCAGCAGAGAAATTTGTGCGGTTTTTGGAAGAATGGATAAAATGTGCACAATCAACTGTTAGAAAGTTAATTATGCGAACAAACTATCAAAAAGTAGAGTTGATCAAATATACGCAGAAATACGAGCAAAGAAAACTTCTTCTTGAAAACATACAAGCCGTGGATTTTGATCAATTAAAAATTGATAACAAGTGGTTTTCCGAAATAATAACTAAAAAAAGTGATCACATTAAAGAACTGAAAAAAATGAACGGTTGGGCTAATTTAATCCTAAGCTCACATAAACAATTGCTACAACAACTGATACAAGATTTAACCACTTGCACGGAAAATATAAATAACGGTAAACGAATGTTGGAAAAACTAGAGGAAAAAGAGGAAAATGTTGAGAAAGAGCTTACTGTAGTCAAGGAAAGATATAATATGTTTTTAGAAGAGAAAAGATCTTATGTGGTGCCTGATGTTATGGAATATATAAATGTTAAAGCCAGATCATATGAAATTCAAAAAAATATAAAGGTCTCTGAAAGAAGACAAAAAATTAATGATATCGCGTTGAATGCATGTACAATTCAAATGAAGAACTTGAGAGGAACCAATGTTGTAAACCCAAAGTGGTTTACCGAAGTACCTAAGACCCCATGTCCATTACGTTTTTCAAAATTTGAATAATATAAGTATAAAAACTAGGTAAAACTAATTTTGTTTCATTTTACTGTGACTTCGCACAGTCTTTAACCTTTAAATCTTTAAAGATTTCCTTTAGATTACCTAGTAACCTTTAAAGATTTCCTCCAGATTACCTCCAATTTGTACACCTGAATTCATCTGCAGCTTACCCCTGGGTATTATCAAACAAAAAATATTATAAAAAAAATCTATATTTAAAAGCCCCTTGTATTCTGCCCGTTAAAGGGTTAAGTATAAATATACTATGTTCTAAACAACGTAACGTGACAAAAAGGAGGGGGTTTTATTGCTTGTTAAACGTTGTCGCTTCAAGCGACTCGCTTGTGACAGTGGGAAGGGGTGCCAAAAAGAGCCATATTTTTGTCATTTATGGACGAGCCTAGGTGGGAAATTTTTAAATAATCACAATTAATTAAAAATGAAAAATACAAAATTGATATACCGGGTGTTTTAGGAAGGTGGCTTTAGGTTTTAGGAAGGGGGGTGCTTAACTTTTATAATTTTTTATCTAGGATCGGAAAATTTACAGGAGCTATATTATGTATAATTTAGGATTTTTTGACATGGTTAGACATTTTTTGGCACTTTCGGTTTCACCGGAAATGAATCAAACTTTCGATTTTTAAATGGAACACCCTGTATATTTTTACATATTTCTATTTAAAAATCAATCCTGAGAACAAGAATGTGCCACTTGTCAATTTTTTACAGGTCATGTCATTTTTATTTAAATTTTTATTTTAAATCTAGAGTACCTTAAATTAGCTTATTCGCTTTACTGTTGGTCTAGTATTTTCAGAAAAATACTATTTTGATTTTTTCTCAAAACTCCAAATGTGGTGGGCTCATACTTTGGTTCATGTCATTTTTTTCAAACGGAAAGAGGGTGGCTCATTAGGTTAAAATGAAAGAGAGTTCTCTTCTGCAAAGTTCAAGATCCTACCTAAAAAAGTTAAGAGGGGTGAACCACCTTCCTGAAACACCCGGTATTTTATGTTAATACATTTCCTTGGTGCTATGTTATCCCTCAAGGCAACCGCAAATCGACAATTATGAATGAAAATCGTACCATTTAAAATCTTCTTTGCTGTTGATCTAGCACTAGAGAACCATTCATTATTTGCAAATTAATTACCATAGCTGAATAAATTTAATAGAAATATCGCCCACGGTGCTTGCTATAATTATTACTTGTTTTGATATTGCCTTATTTGGCGTTACTTACATAATAACGATATATGTATAATAAATAAACAAGCCGTGAAGATATGTAATGCTACGAATTCCATTATATATCCCCAGACAGTACATAATAACTATTAGATATCCAGGGGATATACTTTCTGGATATTCAGTATATCCCATGGATAGCCTGGATGGACATTAGATATCCCATGGATATCCAAATGTCCGCCTATATCCAGGATATCTAGTGGATATCCACGAGATATCCAGTGGACATTTATTTTTTAACCTCCCTAAGTCATATAGACTGGATCTCTAATGGATATCCAGTGGATATACTTTAGGAAGGTTAAAAAATAGATGTCCACTGAATATCTCGTGAATATCCACTAGATGTCCTGGATATAGGCGGACATTTGGCTATTCATGGGATATCTAATGTCAATCCAGGCTATCCATGGGATATACTAGATATGCAGAAAGTATATCCCCTAGATATCTAATAGTTATTATGTGCTGTCTGGGAACTATTTACAGTTTATGGTATATTGTATTTTCCTTAATACTTCAACGCAGGTTACAACTATTTAAGACACAAAATAAAATATTGTTGCCAACAAAGGAATACTTCCACTGTAGACGGCCGACAGTAGGCCTAGGTTGATTAAAACAAAAAATGAAGTTCTAAAAAAAATCTCGAAAGCCGAAAAAAAAATTAAAAATAAAAAAAATAAATAAAAAATAAAAATAAAATATAAAATTTTTTTTCGAAAGAAGAAAAAAAATTGAAAAAAGGTTTCCATTTTTTTTCAAAGGCTTACGCGCTGCGAATAGTATAATAAACGTTACACAAGCGCAAAAGAAAAAGTAGGTAATTATATTAAGTTTTCTCTTTATACTTTTATTCTCTTTATACAAGCGCAAAAGATTTTTTTCGAGGGTTTTCTTACTACATTTTAATGTCACTTTATTCAAGGACCCCTGTTTCTAGACCCAGCTTTTACCTAAAATATATTATTTGTTTTATTATTCCATCAATCTATTTTCTAATCATCGTACAGAGTGATATTGGTACACTGACAGTTTCGGGCTTCTGGCCCTCTTCAGTACCAAGAGTCAACTCTGCAAGCTGATTAAGAAAATAATTTTAGACTTTACTCGCAAAAGGAATATAGCCATTAGATTGATGTAGACTTGTGCGCCATCTATTTCTAGATGTAGACAACTACTCATACCTCTTCTAATCTGGAGACTTTGAATGATAGCAAGTTGAAGACTTGTGTGTCTCAAGAACATAGTACCACTAACGGGTGGTTTGACGTAGAATTAGTAAGGATAGAAATTTTTAATTTTAAACAAAATTATAAAAATATTAATTTATTATTCCATCAATATTTTCTAATCATCGTACAGAGTGATATTAATATCACTCTGTACGATGATTATTATGATTATTTGTTAATAATTTTAATAAACTTTTATTGATAAATTTTAAGGCTAGTAAAAAGTTATATAAGCAGTTATTACAATTTGAAGTTTTTTCTTTCCAATATGAAACTAACCTCAAAAATATTAAATTAGTGTTTCGTTTTGAAGCCAAAGTTTTACCGGCAAGTTATTCAAAATTAAATTAAGAAGTTCTTGATCCTTACTCATATTGGAGTTGATTTAAATAAATAGACATTTTTTTATGGTTTAATTTAATCAAAATTGTATAATTTGTATATTTTTAAAAGAGGAAACTTTAAAATATGACATCATGCACACCAAAACATGCAATTACAGAATAAATACTTCAATTCTGTTTTTAGTGTTTTATAAAAAGGCCTAAGTATGAAAAAATTTCACACAATTCGAATGACCTGAAATTTTGCAGTAACATTGTAGTGGGTATGGAAAGATACAATACCAAATATTAACCCAAAATTTGAGGTGGCGTACGAGTTATTAAATCCAAAATATAAAATAAATAAAAATTATTTTTTAATGTAGTATCACCCCTTAAAACTCTTAAACTTATCTATCTATCTATCATATTTTCTATCTCTCTCGCAGCTTCGTCTAAGATTGTAAGCTCTTCGCTTCATCGCCACTTTGACTTTGAGTTCGTTAATACTCTGTATGTAGTCATTAATTTACTTTTTTGTTACTTAAGCTTCCACCTAAAAATACGACAATAGAAAAGTGCTTTATACCCCACCCATTGAATTGCCTTCGCCACGGCTGTGGTTCTCAATTCTTTTTTATTCCATTGATTTTAAAAGGGACACTTTTTATTTGTTTTGCGGGCGAAAAGTTGGACTTTTGTGGCCCTAGGGCCAAAAACACTAGTTATTTTTAGGCTAAATAAGATGCTTTACCTTTACTATAATATTTATGAAGAAATATAGATATATTGTACCGTAATTATTACGTTCACTGCCAACGGCTAGTTTTGACAGCGGAGCAATGGGTATGGGCAAGGGAAAAATAGAAAGAATTGATTAATGTTGTTAGGGGCGCCAGTTACTTTAGCTTTTACTCCTTTAGGTAAGTAACAACCTAGTGTAAATACTTAAGCTTTTCAGTTTGAGAAAATATAACTTTTAAATAAAATAAAATAATTCATTTGAGAAATTTATTATAAATAAACTTAATGAAAGCACATCAAGTAATGTATTAATATATATATAAAAAAATATGTGGAGTTATATTAATATATAATGAAAGAAATCTTAATAAAAATTACTAAATTCAGAAATCATTCGACTTAAATGTATAAAGAAAACATGAAGTTCAGCAAGCACCAAGAAATGTATGTAAACAGCAGTCATTTCTTGCAGTGTATAAAAGTCATGCTTAAATTAGAAATCATTTAATCAAAAGTATGATATTTAATAATTAATAAATAAGATTAAATGTTAAAAAAAAAAAATAAGTACCTAAAAATGAACAAAAGCCAGAAGGGCATATAGTATTAAACAATACTATATCAGATCTGATAAAGTTTACAGTTATAAGAATATTGAAATAAAAGAATTTAAAATATGAAATATTGCTTTCAAAAGTTTTCAGAAAGAGTACTTAGCTGCTTTCTGCAAAATCCATGAGGTATGAATTCCATCGTCTCCATCTGTACAAGTCTCCCCTATGCTGATGAATTCATTTCTCAAACGAAAGAAGAAAAAAAAAATAGGCTGTCCCATCTACTTTGGAAAAATCATCTTCCAGGATAAAATGTACTATTGAAAATGTCGTCCGGGATAAAATATACTTTTGAAAATTGTCTGCTAGACGGTTAAATAGAATTTATCTATGCCGAAAATTACAGAACCATGTTCCAACAGAACATCACTCCATGCGGAGAACTCGTATATCAAATATACCAAAATAAACTTAAATTATGTTTAAGCTGTACCGTAATTAATACGTTCACTGCCAACGGCTAGTTTTGACAGCGGAGCAATGGGTATGGGCAAGGGAAAAATAGAAAGAATTGATTAATGTTGTTAGGGGCGCCAGTTACTTTAGCTTTTACTCCTTTAGGTAAGTAACAACCTAGTGTAAATACTTAAGCTTTTACTCCTTTAGGTAAGTAACAACCTAGTGTAAATACTTAAGCTTTTCAGTTTGAGAAAATATAACCCTTAAATAAAATAAGATAATTCATTTGAGAAATTTATTATAAATAAACTTAATGAAAGCACATCAAGTAATGTATTAATATGTATAAAAAATATGTGTAATTATATTAAGATATAATTAAAGAAATCTTAATAAAAATTACTAAATTCAGAAATCATTCGACTTAAATGTATAAAGAAAACATGAAGTTCAGCAAGCACCAAGAAATGTATGTAAACAGCAATCATTTCTTGCAGTGTATAAAAGTCATGCTTAAATTAGAAATCATTTAATCAAAAGTATGATATTTAATAATTAATAAATGAGATTAAATGTTTTAAAAAAAAATAAGTACCTAAAAATGAACAAAAGCCAGAAGGGCATATAGTATTAAACAATACTATATCAGATCTGATAAAGTTTACAGTTATAAGAATATTGAAATAAAAGAATTTTAAATATGAAATATTGCTTTTAAAAGTTTTCAGAATGAGTACTTAGCTGGTTTCTGCAAAATCCATGAGGTATGAATTCCATCGTCTCCATCTGTACAAGTCTCCCCTATGCTGATGAATTCATTTCTCAAATGAAAGAAAAAAAATATAGGTGTCCCATCTACTTTGGAAAAATCATCTTCCAGGATAAAATGTACCATTGAAAATGTTGTCCGGGATAAAATATACTTTTGAAAATTATGTCCAATGTAAAATTGTCTGCTAGACGGTTACATAGAATTTATCTATGCCGAAAATTACAGAACCATGTTCCAACAGAACATCACTCCATGCGGAGAACTTGTATATCAAATATACCAAAATAAACTTCAACTTAAATTAATGTAATTCCATATTAATGGTATAGAAATGGTGAGTAATTAATGGTAATTAATTAATGGTCTAGTAATGTAGTAATAATGGTGGTTAATGGTGCTTAATGGTGCTTAATTAATGGTGCTAAAACAATAATTATATCTTAGAAATATTCTAAGAAACAGAAAAACTTAACTTACATGTCATTCTAAGTCTTCGATGTCCATCGAAACGTTATAAATGCGTAATTGTAGAAAATAACTGTTACAATATCTTCCGCATTGTTTAAATATTCATTTTCACTAACTTTAAATAAAAATACATGAAGGATTACTTCGATGATTACAGAAAATAAACACTCGTCAAAATGACACCACCATTGTATTCGAGTTGCATCAAGAAGGAGCGAAAATCGACCTTATCAACCGGTATGAACCCTTCAGGTAAATAAAATCCTATTTCTGAACTATTAGCGACATCTATGCAAGTCATTATCAACTACAGTTTTACCGTATAGGATTCCTAATAAAGGTAGCGCAAACTACATCAAAGATAATAACCAAAAAGACTATTTCCTAATAAATCCGTATTAGTGATATCTAACCTCAAAATATTACTCTAAGAAACAAATATAAACAATACTTATTGTTTATCAGCAAAACTAATAAAAATACGAACAGAATACTAAGTGTCCTGTGAACTAAGTATAAACAAAATACTGAATCTAAGTGAGCAGTTCCAGCAAACTATTTTCAACAAATTCTAGATTATCCCGAAGCAATAAGCATATGAAACTTTCCAGGAGAGACAAGCTACAGGTGAAAGCCAGTGAAATCCAACCCTCAATAGACTCTGAAACATATAAAAACCAGGTAAGTCCATAGACAAATGCACTATAGAGAAATAAGTCATATGATTCTTTATTATTAAAAATCATATTCTAATTATGTTTTCTTTATGTTATTTTCAGGTAGAACTATGGAATAGAGACTCATATGGTTAGAATTCAGTTCCTGCTACAAAATAGTCCCAGATACAAAATAGTTCTGTACGTACGTAACTATTTATATACAAAATAAACATAAATTATAACGTAAGTAAACGAATAGTTTAATTAACCCTTGCTATATTACAAAGTGACGATTTATATCGTTACAATTTAATGGAAAATATTCTGAAAATATCTTTTTCTTAGAATGTTAGTCAAATCCCTCAGAAAATTCTTACGGTATACAGGGTTATTCTTTTAAATGGTACACCCCCGTAACTTTTGAACGGAATGAGTTATAAACTTCAAATTTAGAATATGTATGTCACAAAATAAAAGCTAGTTTGCCATATTTTTTAATTTTGCTTTCCTATTTTGAAAATTTTCAAAAGTTCGGAAAGCCTTGTATTTGTTATTATTAATTTTTTTTTCCGTATTTTTGCTTTTTATGACATTTTATGTGAATTTAAATCAATTTCAAGAAAAAAAAATTGTCGGTCGATGGACGATCGGTCGGTCTGTCCGGGAAATCTTGTGGGCACGATAATTTAAGCTTTAAACTAGAGACTTGAAATTTGACATACAGGTATGTTACCAAAAGCTCTCGCTCGGGATTGTTTTTGGTGAACATTGGGGTGCGACAAGGGGGGCAAATGGGGAAAAATACTTTTTTTAAGGTTGCTAAAACTGAATCTGATAATAAAACTTTTCTAACTCCATTCCCGCAGAGGTGAGAGGGTGAATATTTTTAAATATTTTGAATATTTTCGTCAAAATTGGTATATAGGGGTTTTTGGGGTCGACCAATGATGATGATAATATTTTTTTTCTAATTTCACCCCCTGAGGGGTTGCCGTAGTTTTCGTGAAAACTGGTATACCTATTGGGGTTTTTGCGG